>JAJOZX010000923.1:332500-355000 GCA_023014485.1 Bathynomus jamesi | reverse complement strand
AGAAAATCAAATTCTTTTTTTTTTTTTGGCAAATGATTCAACTATTTCTCCAGTTGCAAATGGAAAAGCAATATTCTGTTTATCAGTTTTTGCAATATTTGTCCATTTGCTCTTGTGTAATAGATTTGGTTTTCCAATAACACAAATTAACAGGTTCTTTTTTTTTTTTTTTTTAAGTTTGGGACTGTGTACATGTTTTTAAAATTCAATTTAGCTTTACCTGTTTATTTAAAACGTATGTTTGCGGTTTGCCTGTTATATATATATATATATATATATATTATATATATTACTAGTATGTTATTGTAATATTGTGATGTCACCGTGTTCCAGAAGAATTGAGCAGAGATAATGTTTTTCCTGTTTTGTATCAAAATGGTATTCTAAAGATGTTTTCATTCGTCTTTCTATTAATTTTTTTTTGGTTATGGAGCAAGTTCCGTTTGTCTTTCGTTTGCTGTCAGGCAATCATTTATGAAACTAACAAATTGTTTGTTATTTATCATAATGTAAGGTTACGCACACATACAGAGAGAGAGAGAGAGAGAGAGAGAGAGAGAGAGAGAGAGAGAGAGAGAGAGAGAGAGAGAGAGAGAGAGAGAGAGAGAGAGAGAGAGAGAGAGAATGTTAAATAACCCCAAACATTATTATTATTGTGTGTGTGTGTGTGTGTGTGTGTGTGTATAAAGAATATTTTTACCAGCCTTGTTGTTGATGATAAGCGCAGACGTGTCATAAAAACGTATATTTATATGGGTTTTTTATAGTTGTAGTTTCGTCTCAAAATTTGTTGCCATTTGCGTTGTTCATAGCAGCCATGTTGCTTTCAGATTTTATTGTAAGCTCAATTTTTCATTTGTAGTTTTAAGTAAAGTTAGGATATTATTAAGCACTGTGGTATGTATTTATATGTATTCTGGAATGGGCCTACACCATGGTCAATGTCGTATCGTAATACCGTTTCCCGTCGATCAGCAAAGTTAAGCGACAATGGGTCTGGGTTGTAGTTGGATGGAGGACCGTCGTTCTGCGTCCATATTATGCAGCGACCCGTGGTTCGGATCCCACGTAAAGCCGTAGGTCCCCTCCCTCATATGACCTTAGTGTTGCGAAGGAGGCTAAACGGTACCACCAACCAACCTATTCTGGAATGGCATATGGCGTAAAAACTTTTGATAAAATATACCTTTTCATGTCTGTCATTACCATTTTCCTATTTTCTATTTGTATTTTATTGTAAACCCTGAAAAAAAAACATATCCACTCGAAATTATGGCATATCTCTTCCATTCTCTCTGGAGTTCATCCCACTTCATTCGCCTCAGCGCCCTCTGTTGGACGATGAACGTAAAAGGGATAATACAACCAACCAACCATTCTACTTCATTTTCAAAGTCAGACAAAACCTTCAAATGGGAGTCTTTTTGAATTTTGATTCAAATTCCGTCGGAAAGATAAACTTCAGTTCCTCTATCCAAATTCCGATTCCAACAAGAATATTCCAATCCAGTTCTGGATCCTGGATTTTCTACATGAAAATTTTTTGATGAAATACAGATTTGGATCTGAACTATTCATTTAAAACATTAAGGACTAAATTGATGTATGATAAAGTCGAATAATTTTTAAAATTTTAAAATACCTGGACACTCATGTACTCGAATGCTTCTTCTCAGTTCTTCTGTATTCCGTATTATAAATTTTTTCGAACCAAGTTATTAACACTTTCAAGTGGAAATATGTAAATGGCCTTTTGTAACTTTAACTTTCAAGTGATATAGAATTCCCAACATTGACCGTATAAGTTCCCTGGTTTATGGGGTCAAAAAAGGAAGTCGCAGTAAGTTCCCGGTTAGTGCCTATGCGGTCCCCAGTTTAGAACTTAATTCTTAGAGGAACCTTGCCTTAATTTAACCATTTAACGCCGGCAATTTCTGTAGAGTTAAATTTGAATGCGTCTATTTGAAAAGTTACATATTCGACCCAGACATTGATAGAGGGTTAATCTATTTTTACACGTAATACGGAACTAAACGATTCAAATTTTTCCGTGTCATATTGAGCTTCCAAAAAGGACTGACTGTACAACTGTATTAACCCTTTCACTGATTGGGTACACAATTGTGTAGCTGAAATATAAACCATATTGATTCTTATGTAACCACATATAAACGCAAATTGGACCTAGTATGTTTCATGGACTGCTCTCGATTTTCCTACGAAATTGCAAACAAGGGCAGTCGATGACCCTGATTTTGTTTCTGCAATCGGTTTTCTTGAGAAACCTAACCTAACCTGACCTAACCTAACCTAACCTAACCTAACCTAACCTGACCTAACCTAATCGAGTTTATTATACTATTGTTTTTTGCAAGATATCGCACTAATTCTTGTCATTTTTTGTGAATTTGTATGGCGTACGCGCCACACCAGCTCGGACTTATTCAAAAAGATGTTGGAGTGTATTGCGTCGTTTCAGTAAATAAATTTATTCAATATCCAATAACATTTTTCTTTATCATTTCTCAAGAAAACCTATTGCAGAAACAAAATCAGGGTCATCGACTGCCCTTGTTTGCAATTTCGTAGGAAAGTCGAGAGCAGTCCATGAAACATACTAGTCCCGGCAAATTTCCTTTTTACCATACGTCATAATTGATGAGCGAAAGGATTATTAACACATTTAACTTTCATGCAACAAATTATAGCGAAAAGTAGCGTAAATAAAAGCTTCACATCTCACAAGACTCAATTGAACGAAAGGTGTAAAAACAGAACAAGTGACCATTTTCTTATAAAATTAGAAAACTAAGTTTCTTGAACGTTTAACCAAAGAATATTCAATACACACATTTGCATAATCGCTGCACGAAAGGCAAAATATAATAATAATAATAATAATAATAATAATAATAATAGCAAAAAATAATCCAAAATTGTTGAAGAAAGACTGAGCGATGACGAAATTAGGATCATTCTTTTTTATTTCAGTAAAAGGTAATAATAATCAAAACTAATTTTCTTCAGCCATTTTCGCGTTTCATTTTTAAACGCTACTTCTTATTTAGTGTTACAAACTACTATTGTTAATGATAGTAATAGTAATGATAGTTTGGTCAAAATTAACATAAGTCTCTCTCTCTCTCTCTCTCTCTCTCTCTCTCTCTCTCTCTCTCTTTCATCTAATTCCAGTACGAAAAATGACAGTTATTAATTACATTGTAAAAGTAAGGTCTCTGAGCACGATGGCTTGAGTTCATCGGAGAAATAATGCAACGATGAAATGATGAATTTTTGTATATGATAACTAAATTAAAGTATTTTTTTAAAAATACATTGATCAAATTAATTAGTGTTTCATGCTACCTTTTATTTTCCACTGTCCTCTAATACGTAACTGAGTACACAAGATAAGTGTACGTATGGTGTGAATGAACTCTGAATTTTTTTTCATTATAGTTTTTTCCTACTTTCCTATAAATGTTCATTTACAACTATTTTCTGTCAGCAGTAGCTGGCGGAGGAGGGAGAGCCTTCTCTGTTCTATACTTTGCCACTGTCATTGTTCCTGTGCTAAAGCTTTACACTTCTATAAGCGTAAGCATGGAATTAGTTTTTAATATTCTCTATTTTCATTTATTTTTTCTATTTGTTTCTCTATTTCTTTCTTGGATTAGCCTTGAGTGGCTCTCAGGTCTTTTGTTAGCCTGTAACTCTCTCTCTCTCTCTCTCTCTCTCGTGCGCAAACAAAAGTTATCGAATCACAAAGGGGTCCACGAGGGAAAGTGAAAGAAATGTTAATTATATAAGGCCATTTTTATTTGAAGTTCCGGCTCAGTGAAGGCATTGAAATTTGGCAACATGGTAGCATGTAATTAGTAATTTTTTATGACTTTAAGAAACTTCAGAAATGTGTCACATTTACAAAGAAATATAAACTACATTTTTAATGTGATAAATAAATATTACATACGAGTGATAAATTAAATATGGAAATAACTAAAAACAATATTAAAACTTATTAAAATTAAATTAAATTAAAATATTAAAACAATTAAAATAGAGCAAAAAAGATTATTTAAAAGACACTATATACCGAAGGTTAAAGCATATTTGCATGTTAATTATGCCGAAATAATAGATAAAATTAATATATAAAATACAAATTGACTGTGTAGGGCAGTGATAGGCAACCTAGCTAGTGAGTGGGCCGCATGAGTGGCCTTCCTTCATCTCAATGGGCCGCAAGATTAAAAATGTACATGTGCGCTAAACATGGCCCCACGAATATGCTTAAATACATTTAATACAGCCCGAAAATTTCATAAAGAGTTAGAGAAAGTTATTATTTATATATTAATTGTATTGTGATCAACTTCAAATAGTAAAGAAAAAGAAACATTTTTTATGCTTACCTTTTATGCTTTATGCTTATGCTTTTATGCTTATGCTTTTATGCTTTTATGCTTATGCTTTTATGCTTTTATGCTTATTAATACAAAGAAATTTTGTTAAATCAAACAAAATTATCAGTAGATTATGGAAATATCAATATAAAATCCAAAATTTTCATTCATGTAGACAATGGTTATAGTAAAACTGTCTCTTGGGCCGCACTCAGAAACCTGATGGGCCGCAGGCTGCCCAACACTGGTGTAGGGTGTCAGACTGTCAGTTATCTTTATTATTTGAAAGGAAGTGCGTAGGCATATATTTTTATCTTTTCCGAAGGCTAAAGCATATTTTCATTTCAATTATACCGAAACAATACAAAATATATTTATATTATAGGGCCTATATTATTCAATAGGAGTGGGGAAGTGAGGGATTGGGTAGGTGGGTAATGTCCTTTCCTTCTCGTGAAAATGGCGTCTCTTGGAGGCAAAGTGTATTAAATACCCAACCATAAGAAAGCGAAGGTGGGGCATAAGGCTTATTTTTAAATAATTTAATTATAGTTTGCATAAATTTTGTCTACTGCCAAACTATTTTCCATAATTTTACAATTTCGAAAAAAAAAAATTTCTAGAAACACGAAATTTCCAAAAAGCATAAAAACTTACTAATTAGTAATGATTGGGTTTTCGTTTCGGAATTTTATTGCTACTATCAAAAATAATAAAATATCCAAAGAAAACACAGAATCTCACCAATTAGTAATTTTTTATGACTTTTAGAAATTTTACGCTTCTATGCAAACTTTATTTTTTGTGGAAACACATTTATTATATTGTACAACCCCCTCCTCCACCCCCCACCCCCCAGTTAAATTGCGTAGAAACTATATTACAATATAGTTTTAGTCAAAACCTTATTAGGAATTAATGTTTTAATCAAAGGACTTAATTAAAATTGCAGTGTTCATTTTAGGTTGTTCATCAAGATTAATTAATCAAAACTAATGAATTTTAGACAGTTCCCATAAATCTTTCGAGTAGAAGAACAAAAAGGATTTTCGATATTCACTTGTTCGTAAGAATGGTAAAAATAAAGCTGACTGGTAAGCAGGGTAAGTTATTTTGGGTCTATTTTATCAGAATTATCATTTTAATGTCCGTATGTTTTGTTTTTATGTAAACACGTAGATATCCATTTGTACTTGTAGGTTATCTCCCCCCACAAATTTTGACAGAATATTTTCGTTAAAACTAACGAAAATATCACGACTTAACCTAACCAATTATCAAGGGCGTACAGTTGATCTATTATTAATTATAACATTGTTTGTTTCTGGATTAGTATTTACTATTTACTAATAGATCAACTGTACGCCCTTGATAATTGGTTAGGTTAAGTCGTGATATTTTCGTTAGTTTTAACGAAAATATTCTGTCAAAATTGGTGGGGGGGGGGGGGGGGGGAGATAACCTACAAATACCTTCATTTACTTTTATCAATTCTCTGTAGGTAAATTTTTCGTATTTCTACGTTTTCAGTTTAATACAGGGATTTCATATATTGATGAAATTAGTGTTTCATCAAATGATATTACTGTTTAATTAGACTATTTCTTTCTAAATGGATTAAATATTTTAATCCATTTATTTTTCAATAGAAATAAAGACCAGTTATCATTTTAGGGGGATGTATTATACATCGCGATAACACCCAGTTTACATCCAGAAAACCAAAATGTATCAATTCCTTCGTAAAGTTTTAAAAAATTTCATGCCTCAGCTGTAAAAAATTCAATTTTAAAAACCATATTTCTTATGGGTTTAAAACCCTATGTGGCGCTAAATTTATAATAATAAAAGGAATTCGTAATCTTAAACTTTTCCTGGTTTTATGGGTTCAGAACAGCAAAAATATTTTATTAAAAACGTCCTAAACTCTCTACAGAAATTTATTTGATGGAAATAATGACGATAAGAGAGAAAAAAAAGATGTAATTACCCCTAAATGAAACTATATTCTTTTTCATTATCTAAACTTCTAAAGGAATAAACAATGTGACTGGAATATGATTCCAGTTTTTGATTACCCACAGACGCCTTTAAGCGGAACTTTAATCTAACAGAGCGTTAGATAATGATGAAAGAGGAACGGTTATCGCGCGCGGGTTGCGGAGAATAGAGTAATATCAGCATTCGT
This sequence comes from Bathynomus jamesi, assembly GCA_023014485.1. Classification (NCBI taxonomy): domain Eukaryota; kingdom Metazoa; phylum Arthropoda; class Malacostraca; order Isopoda; family Cirolanidae; genus Bathynomus; species Bathynomus jamesi. The sequence goes on along the minus strand of JAJOZX010000923.1, from coordinate 348,406 downwards.
TTAGAATATACCCAAAATTAATGATGCAATTTTCAAATTCAATTAAATGGTAGAAGGCAAAATTCATTTACGTGAAACCAGATATATAATAGTTTTAATTTTTGGGGAAATTTCTTTCAAAAGACGAGTAATAAAAATTCCACGCAATCATTATCCTAAAAATCCTGTTTTAATTTAATAATTGCTGGGAAAAATCATAGATGAATGTTGAATGTTTGTGAGTGAGTGTGCTTGCATGTGGTATAAATACTTTAGGAAAAGGTTCGCTTAGAAAAAAAAACAATTTCTAAGAAGCACAAAAAATTACTAATTGGTAATACTTTTTTTCGAGGGGGAGGGGGGGGAGATATTCTTCTTGGTACAATAATACATTTAAAAACAAAACAAAAACCATTCGTTACTAATTAGTAATTTTTCATGCTTTTTTAGAAATTTTTATGTTCCTAAGCGAATTTTTTTTCCGAAACTGTATACATCTACTCGTATATAATTCCTTCCCACGCATGAAAATGCTTGGAACCAATTTAATTAAGCCCTTCACGTAAAAGAAGAAAACAAAAGGAAGAAAATAGCTTCTGTAAATTATAATTAAAGATAGATAGGTTTCTTCTAAGACTTGCCCAATATTTGCAGGCAATTATCCCCAAAGGCAAAGAAAAGTGCTCAAGGTTTATTTCATTTAAACGGTTTCACCAGAGGGGAAATTGCCTGCTCCACTATGGATTACAAGCTAACGCCTAAACGGAGAATACGAAATTAGGTTGTATAGCTTTTCCCTCCTCTACCCTCTCTCCAATTTAATATTTACTAAGCACCTTTTTTCATATTTACTTTTTAAATAGTAACTCCATTGTGTGTGTGTGTGTGTGTGTGTGTGTGTAAGAGCATGTCGCGTGCATTTTTATACGGCAAATATACTAAAGTTTTGTATATTTTAAAAATTTGGTATTTATGTACAGTAATGCCAAGGATTTTTTATATTTTTTATTACTGTAACCTAAAAGAATAAAATAGCCAAAGAAAAGCAGAATATTTCCAATTAGTAATTTTTTATGCTTTCTGAATTTTTTTTCCTAGGCTAACTTTTAACCGAAACTGTAGATTAATACGTACAGTAGTACGGAACTGTATACATGTTTTGATAACTAACTACCTACATTAGTTAATTCCTCATAGATTCGTTTCCTTATAAATTTATTCAAAATTTATAAAATATCCAATTAATGTATAAACTAGCGACGTATAATTTCTTTTATGCAGGAAGGAGGGGCCAAGGGTGAGCGCCCGCCAAAATATCCCTCCTTCCTCCCCATAAAAATAGAAGAAGAGAATCAAAATACAAAGGACGATCTAATATTAAGCAGATACCTTAATAAATATCTAAGTTACAACTTGAATTACTAAAAAGTCTCGCTGATTACACTAGGCAACAAATTTCAACTTTTGTTTTGTTACAGACACGTGAACTACTGATTCCTACTAAAGCGGTGATGCTGATTTCAGATCTGATATCAAAATTTCTCTATCACGTCCAGATTTTGTGTAACCGAAAACCCCTATTTTTCATTTTTTTCTCACCCGCTTCTATTACGAAAGCCGTCTAAGCTACTTTTCCGTGCCACGTTTTATGTTAAGCATACTTAAATAATTAGTGAACAGGGATGTCTTTCCTCCTTTATTCTGGCTTAAGACAGACAGCGGAATTCCGCTGGCGGAGTTACCACCCCTGCGCCACCCAACCATCCACCCAAAGCGCGTTAGTATTTTGTTGTTACTACTGAAAGGCAAATTCCTGTTCTTAAGTGAAACTTTGGTGTGTCCTCTTCCTTTGTCGCTTGTAGGATGACGAGCTCTCCTTCTGCAGGAACCAACAATAATCTCCCATCATATTGGGTTGAAATTACCTTGGTATCTGTTTTCCATAACTGAGATCTGTTGGTGGAAGCGCTCACCATGCTCGTCACTTACAGCCCCAAGGTTGGCCGGGAAGAAGTCAAGATGAGAATGTAAAAAATGAATTTTCAAAGACATTCTGCATCCCATTATTTCATAAGATTTAAGCATGTTTTCTACGAGTTTACGTTTTCAGCTTTGTGGTTTCCAAGAAAATTTTTGACAACTTCAACGAAAGATGTCCATGCTCCTAGTTCATTCTCATTTAGGTTAGATGGAAACGATGAGTCGTGGATGACACTGCGGATCTGTGGTCCAGTGAAAACTCCAGCTTCTAGCTTAGCATCTGTCAATATTCCTTTGAATTTATCCTTTAAATATTGGAAACCACTACCTTGATGATCCATACCCTTCACGAAATTTTTCATAAGGCCAAGTTTAATGTGAAGTGGTGGAAGATGTACTTTCTGAGGGTCAATAAGTGCTGGGTGTTTCACATTGTATTTACCAACAACATGTTCAGTTCTAGATGGCCAATCATGTTTTTTGTAGTGGTTCTTGTCATCTCTGCTGTTCCATAGACACAAAAAGCACATATGCTTTGTGTAGCCCAACTGTAACCCAAGAAGTAATGATACAACTTTAAGGTCGCCACAAATATTCCATGTGTGGTCCTTATATTTGATGAGTCTTAGCAGCAGTTTCATCGATTCATAAGTCTCATTAAGGCCAGTGGCATGTGCTACAGGTATTGAAGGTTTTTCATTGCCGTTGTGCAGTAATACAGCTTTAAGGCTAGCTTTACTAGAGTCAATGAACAGTCTCCATTCTTTTGGATCATAGCGACAGCCAATCCCTTGCATCAGACCACTGATATCGTGGCAGAAACAAACGTTTTCTTCCTGTAAGTACTGTAAAATGATGAAAACTGCAAATGGCGATGGCGGAAATGGGAAACTTTGGTGTTTGGTTGGAGAAGATTAAATTCTTGAAGTCTTGAACCAAGCAACTCTGCCTTTTCTTTTGGTAATTCCAAATCGCGCACTAAGTCATTTAACTCCGCTTGACTTAACAAATGTGGGGAAATATTTGCATCTGGAACATATATGCCATCTTTCCCTGTTTCTATATCACTAGCAGAATCTTCAGATGAACTGCTGTCTGTTATCGTTGCTGGTGGAACTGGTGGTGGATTTGTTTCATCATGTGGTACTGGTTTCATTGCTGATTCGCAGTTTGGGTACGTGATCTTTGATTTGTTTTTCTTTGTGAAACCAGCAATCTTTGTCAAACAAAAATAACAATCATTGAAGTGATTTTTCGGCTCACGCCAAACCATGGGGACTGAGAACGGCATAGCTTTTCTTTTACCATTCATCCAAGCTATTAACATTGCATTGCACTGTGCACAGCAAATATGTGGTGCCCAGTCCCTCTGTTGGTCTCCTAACTTACAGTCAAAATAACACTTGTAGGCAAGTTTAATCTTTGTTGTTATGTTTCTACGTTGTGGCTTAGGTGTATATTGTCCACAGACAAAGCAGAAGTTGTCTGGGTGATTTACACAAGCACGTCTATTTGATGCCATTTTGAATTACCATACAATATCTGAAAAAACGTAGAAAGTAATTATTACGATGTGCAAAATAAAAAGAATACACACCGTAGTACAAAACAAATGCTATAAAAACCACAAGTCACCACAACCTGTCACTTGCTCATCAGCAGAGAGCTTCAACAACCGTTCTGCTTGACTGTCACGTAGCGACTGACTGTTGGGCCGTTGCCCGTAACTATGCTCTTGACTCAGTGTTGCCAACTCGGGATAAATTTTATTTATAAAAATTGTTCGAATGTGTATATAGTTGGCAAAAAAAATTGCTTTAACCTTGAAAAGCAAGTTTCATATTACTGGCATTAAGCCGATTAAAACCAAAATCTGGACGTGGTAGAAAATTTTACTAAAAGTGATTTGCATTTTACACAAAATCTAGACGTGATAGAAAAAATCTAATTATAGATTTGAAATCAGCATACCGAAAGTAGCTAGGAGCACCTATTTGGTCTTCTGTAACAAAATCTTTGTTGCCTAGTGTTATTTATAAACGAACTTATTTTCCTGAAATAAGTAAAAAGCCTTCTACTTACAGTAAATTAAAAAAATCCTGTTGCGAAACTCTATGTTTCTTGTTAAAATATTTTATTGGGGGGGGGGGGGGGCAAAAAGAGTTTCACAACAGGACTGCGTGAAATGGAGGTTAATATCACCCTTTCTCTCGGAAGTTTAATATAACTTAGTTTCATAAGGTGTGTTTCAGGTAGATACGAGGCAAGGTTATAATTCTTTGTTTGGCTGCACTGAAGATAAATTATACTAAATTCTTTCTCGTATTGTCTTAAAATAAGATGAATGTTCAACTTACGACTGTTTTATATATTCTTTTCAGGAGTATACTGTATGAGACTCTCCGAGGAAGAAGTGGCTAAACGACAAAAGTTATGGCATTTTCAAATTTGATACTACTTTAACCCGAGAGTGTTGGCGGGGAGTAAAAAATTACCGGATTCATTTAAGCTCATAAGGGGTTGAAACAAGTGCCACCACTCTCGGGTTAACTGGGTTTTCTGGCGTTTTTTAATTTTGTCGCTTAGCCACTTCTTCCTAAGGACCTCATAGAGCACCTTTGTCTTTGTCATTAAGTTGAAGAGAGCATTATAACTTTCTTCGTACTGTGTATGCTTATTTAAGTATAAGAACCGGGTATAATCAATCAGGAGTGCCATAAACTGGCACAGGGTCAATCCAGACTAATGCTGCAGCCCATTGAACTAACTCTCGGAGGATTATTATTACCAGCATCATCGGGGTTCGAAACCGCACTTCAGTGTTTTCAATCCGCTTATAGGGAAACAGTGTTACCCATTCAGCTACGGTGTATGATCACGTATAATGCGCGGGTGAGGAGTAGTTTGTACATCTTGTGTGAATATTCATTAAGAAACGTGTGTGGAAGCTAAAATCATCGCCCAATCCAATATAGAGAGTAGAACTAACCTAACACTCAACTGATTCATTCGTAGTATGGTATGTCATACAATGATATGCGATTACCACTTCGATACGTGTCGAAAACACTGTTTCCGTCGATCATCGAAGTTCAGCGACATTGGGTTTTGGTAGTACTTAGATGGGGGAACGTCCTCCGCGTCCATATGATGTAGCGACCTGGTTCCTCTCCCAAGTAAAGCTGTAGATCTCCCGTTAATGATCTTTGCTGTTACGAAGGCGGTTAAACAATCCCAAAGTACGGTTAACTGCACAAATTTGGTACTGCAGAGGGTTGACAAAAATAAATAGACACCTTAAGTTTTCCTATTAAAAAAAGACACTAAATAATAACAGATTTATTGAATGAATATATTTAGATTCGTGTTACTGTCCCCTTTCCATCATGTAAAACTGAAACACATTCTGGCATTCCATTGGTGAGCTTTTCCATTTGTTCTTAAGGACAATCATCGCGGTGTCTATTTACTTTTGTCAGCCCTCTGTGTATATATAAATATTAAAAATCTTAAATGAACTCCGAATACATTGCATTTTATAATGGCTACAATTGGACGCTTGGAAGGGAAAGTGATTCAACTGTATTCAGAACGCTGAAACTCAAGAAGTAATTCAAGTACTTGAATCACCTTTAATCACGGTTTTCTTCTTTCCACAAAGTGAGATTTGAGTCACTTCGCGTGCACGCACTCGGCGTGCAGAGTGCGAATTCAAGTAAAAAATGCTCTTGAATCACTCTTAATTCCAAGCCTTCAATTGGTTATTGAGAATAATGGAGGAAACAGTGAACACTTGCTGCATTAATGTTTTATTCAATTTGTTTTCTTTCATTGTAAATTTCTTCAATGTTCAGCTAAGTCTCTAATTACCCTCCTTGTGAACATTATACAAGTTGAATTTGTGAAAAGACTACTCATCCGATTTAAATAAACTACCTCTTATTTTAAGGACAATATGACTTAATATGATTTCAGTTTCATTTTGTTAATTTTGGAATTGTGGTGAAAAGAAGTGGTTACATTTTTTGGGACATATTATATATATATATATATATATATATAATTATATATATATATATATATAAGCAAACAACCACAAGGAAAAGGAAACACAAAGTCCGAGCGCTTTCGTGATATATTCACATTATTCACCTTCACCAAAGTCTTGTCCTTTCTCCCGTCAAAAAATATAGCAGATATGACAGCAGGATTAGCTTTACTCTCCATCACCAAACTTTTTCTCATTTTCTCTCTTTCCCGTCGGATTTTGCTCTTGTCAATCAAAAGCGTACTATCTTCTTTAGTGATTGCTCCATAATCAACTAAAGCAGCTGAAGCCAAAGCAGCTGCTGCTCGATCTGAAATTCCAAATCTATCGGCTTCCATCGCTACAATAGGCAATGGAAGTCTCATTTGACCTTGTATGGCAACTGACTCATAGTCTGATTCACTCTGATGTGGGTCTAATTCATACTGTGTGGAAGTACTCTCTACATCTGAAAAACACTCTATTTCGGTTAAAATATGAGAGTCCTTCATTTCTCTTCTTCTTTTAATCATTCCTTCTTCTGTCCGCAATTTCCTAGACTGCATTTTTTTAATTCTTTTTGTCATGACTTTATCAACGTCCCCTATTTTCATTGTACGTGTCGATCGCTGATCCTATAAAAACAGAAGCTCTTCTTTTGGTACCTTTAGTTCTCTTCGACAGGTGCATCTTATGTGAACATCTTCGCAGCTCTCAGGACAGCCAAAGTTTTGGTGGAAGATAAAAGGGCATTTACAGGCACTGATATCGAATAATTCTTCCAAGGTGTCATTAAAATTTTCTCTCATTTTGACTACTTTTTGATCTACTAAGATCGTTTGCTTTGCCGATGAACCGCTTTAATTTGATATAAACTTATTTGTCAGCTATTGCAGGAATTGAAGCTTTTCTCCAAATGCAGAGTATATCTTCAGTAATTTTGTTGAAAATATCAGTTATGTGAAGTCACTGAAGTGGCTTCTTTTAAAAGAACATGGTATTGGCCCACCTGTTTATTTGTTGGCAATGTTTTAAGAGGAAGCTTTTGTGCGGTTCCAAATATAAAATGTGGTTTTGATTGACTCCTTGTAGCTCTAATGTTTGAAGCAGACGCCATATTTGTTACTAATTATCAGAAATTACCAATTCCAAATCCAACAAAAACCTGAAAAATAAGAAAAATTCATTAAACATCTGAAACATTTATATGAGGTAGAAAATGTGAAATAAACAATTTTTGCTTCAGCAAACATTTTTTTAAAAAGAATACTTTTCGAGTTATGAAGCGTATAATGACTGGCTGGCTGCCATTTTTTTTTGGGGGGGGGGGGGGAATGGGGTACTTAGGATGAATTGAAATTTTTTTAATTCTCATATTCTTTTTTATCACCCTTCACTCCGCCTTATTACCAGTGAAGCAATAGTTGAAAAAATTTTCACCTCACCCTGTTAGATATGTAGATGATGTTCTTTGTCTTTGGCCAGAAACTTTAAATCTCAATGAATTCTTACCCAAGCTTAATAATTTAACTCCCTCTATCAATTTTACAGTTGAAATAGAAAAACACTCATCGATCCCATTTTTAGATGTTTTAATATATAGGTCTGGAGAAAAGTTTGAGTACAATATTTATAGAAAACCCACTAATAATTGTCCTATATACATTATTATTCGGTTCACCACATTAACGTAAAACGAACAGTTTTTGCGACTTTGTTCCTAAAATGCTTACGAATTTCTAGCCCAGAGTTCATTGATGATGAAATTAGTAAAATATATAAAATTGCCTTTGATTTAAAATATCCAAAGAACTGCATAGATAAATCTTTAAAAATGGCAACGAAAACCTTCTACGAGGTAAAAGACAAGACTCCTTATACCACAAAAAACGTCTTAGCGTTACTATTTAGAGAAAATTTCCTTGATCTGCCGAAACTGCTGAGGACTTTTAACGTAAATATCGCGTTCAGAAATTTAGATGTAATTAAGAATTCATTGATTAAAAACCCCTTTAAGTGAACAGGGTTGTGTATATAAAATTCCATGCACAATATGTAATAAATTTTACGTTGGTCAAACTGGCAAGACGCTCGAGTTACGTATTAAGCAACATAAATACAGTATAAGAACCGACCAGGAATCTAACGCCATTTTCATTCACGTAATAGATACTAATCATCCCATTGACTGGAAAAATGCCTCCAAATTAAGTTTTAGTAAATCTATTGTTTGTAGAAATATACTTGAATCGAGTGTGATCAAGAATAATGTGGATTTTGTTCTTAATATTAGCCATGGGCTTTATAAATTACACTCGTACATTGTTAGAAAGGTGGTGCATCATTTTGGCCGCATTCTTGCCACTTAATTGTTTGCTTTAATTGAATAAATATTATTTTAATAATTGTTAACATTTTTATGTGTACATTTTAATTGTATTATTTCTTTTATATAGTCTTTATATACTTGATAGTTTAGTAGACTTTTGAACAGGTTATCTATTGGAAAAAATTTTAGATTCTTTTTAGATATTCGGAATATTCTGGAAGGAGCACGTGACGACGATTGCACCAATGCACCATGTCTTTTGTTTCCTTAGATTCATGCCACTTAATTGCTTCTTTTAATTAAATACTATTTCTAATAACTGTTATAATAATTTTTGTTTTGTGTACATGTTAATTGTCTAATTTCATTTATATAGTTTTTATGTATTCAATACTTTAGTAACCTTTAGATTAAGTTATCTATTGGGAAAAAATCTTTAGATTGTTTTATTGTTTTTTAAATTGAGTTGCCTATTGGAGAATTTTTCGCTTGTGGATTTAACTCATTTACTTGGTAAATTCTGTCTATTTCTTTCTTGTCCCTGAAGATGTGAATATATCACGAAAGCGCTTGGATTTCGTGTTTCCTTTTCCTTTTCCCCGTGGTTGTTTGCTTATTAAAAAGATCACGTGTTGTTCTGTGATTTTATTGCATATATATATATATATATATATATATATATGTGTGAAACACAGACCGTGCATGGAACAAGGAACTCTTCTGGGATAATTAAATCCACTATAGTCCGAATAAGTAATGGTAAATGACAAATACCATAGTTTTTCTTTTTCATGATGCTAGCACGACGTGGGCAACGGGTCTCTCGCAAAGAGGTCCCATAAATATAGCTTCCCTCACCAGCTATCTGCAAAGCAGACAGGATCCAGCTTTGGGACATGGATCTAGGGTTTAAAGCAAGCCTAGTCCCACTACATTCAGAACCTCTATATAAGTAAAAGACTCGTTGCATTCACGTCGGATTGAATAAATCAAAGAAAAAGGGGTAACTATTGTATTTTTAGCCAAAAAAACAAAACTTAAACCTCAACCGGGACATTACTTATTCGGACTATAGTGGATTTAATTTTCCCAGAAGAGTTCCTTGTTCCATGCACGGTCTGTGTTTAACATATAAGTTTCTCAGGGGACCATTCTGAGTTTGTGTGTGTATATATATATATATATAAGACTTATGTATGTATGTATGTATGTATGTGATGAATTTCACAATTAAACACGTATAGTTTAATAATAATCAGTCTATCCATCTTCATTTCGATAGCCCTGAAACCTCTCAGTAATGGACTCTACACTCCGCGCAAACAATTCTCGTTTTTCCGATGGTACGATGAGCAAGACTTACGATATTCTTTTCTTTGCAGTGTCCCATATTTTTACCATGTTAGCCCCAAATATTCTCAATAAGTTTTAGATCACGTGTTTTACTTAGCTATTTTAAGAGTTCAGTGTCTCTTTGCTCGTCAAACCACCTTCATACTGACCGATAAATACAGATTGGATTATACGTATATATAAAAAAAATTCTGAAGATAAAGAAGCGTGTAAGCGCAAATGGAAGGCAGTATAACTTTTTCCAGAATGTCGCTATATTGTTCAGCAGCGAGTATTTCCTGAATGGTGATTAAGTTTCGAATGATATCAAAATTGATTGATCCTCGTAAATATTACGTGACATGGCCATTTCTCGCCTTTTTGTAGCTGTTTTCTAATAAATATCGTATATTTCTTGTTCTCTGGCTGACAATGTGGTTATCCATGGTTAGTTGATGAAAAAGTTTTTTTTTAATAAATAAAAGGCTTTCCCAATAGTTCATTCCTCGATTGACAAATCAATTGGGGAAAGTAAGCCTGTTTCCAGGATGTCTTTGTTAATTTTTTGGTGCTTAGAACTGGATTATATATTCCTGCTTCAATGCAGAAAATTTCAACAGTGTTGGCACTGATGACGAAATATACATTCTCCATTATTGCAACAGGCTTTGTAAAAGGCTTTCCCTGAATAGCATTGATTATCCTTTCGTCTTCCGCTACAGTTTTTATTCTTGGTGGTCCTCACTTCTGTTTAGTTTAAAGGTCACCTCCCACTTGCAAGTTGATAAATTTTTATAAAGTTGAATAATATATACCAAAGCATTTTGAGTAGGTGGACCCCTTTTATCACAATTATTCTCCCCTGTGGGGCTATTTTATCGCTTTTCTATTCTATTTCTGCGTTGCGTGATTTTATCAATAACATTGAATCTCAGCAGTTAACTATTCAATTGATATTTGTACATTATTGTATTCAAAATATTATCGTATGACGAATAACAGGATGAAATGCCACACGACTTTAGAGTAACGATGTTTAACCCTTTAAAGCCGGGAGTTTTTGTAGGATTAAGTCTGAAAGCGTATATATATGAAACGTTACCTATTCGACCTAGACGTCCATAAAGGGTTAAACTTTACATACGAGTCACTAATCAAACGACGAAATAATTAGGGGTAATATTAAAACTAAAAATTACTATTTTAAATGGAGGAAGTGGTTTGAACGTGGAATTTTAGGGGTAAGAATTAAAAATAAATGGGATCACCTGAAGATCAGGGCCCCCAGCCTTCGTTAGTTAACTTTATAAGGCTAACTAACGAAAATATCACGACCTAACCTAACCAATCGTCAAGGGCGGACAGTTGATCTAACGATTGGTTAGGTTAGGTCGTGATATTTTCGTTAGTTAACCTTATAAGGCTAACTGAAGAAGGCTGGGGACCCTGATCTTCAGGTGATCCAATAAATGTGCAAGCATATATATATATGTCTCTATTCTGCAAGCTAAAACATGGTTGCATTTTCTTTATGCTAAAAAATAACACATACAACATTTATATATATATAGTTTTTTTACGACGCTATTTGCTTTTAGAAACAATAACTACAAACTTGCCCTTAAATATAAAACTATCATATGTTAACCCATTCATGCCTTGCGTCCCATATGTGAGAGACGATCAGACTGTTAACATTTACAATGCAATTTAAAGGCAAAAATTAAAATCAGTTCCGGCATAAATAGGTTAATGATGAAAAAGAATATATCTCAACCACTGAAAATTCTCGTTCAAGTGCTCTTTGCTCAAAGAAGAATAAGTGCACTAATTCGTTTTCTCCTTCTTTTTTAACCTACTTTAAGACTTTGATGCTCCACGACTGAAAATTTTGAATTTTTGAGTCTTAAACTTAGATGAAGATTATCATTTATTTTCACGCTCAGTTGACGTAAAACAAACATTGGGATTTCACACACACACACACACACACACACACACACACACACACACACACATAAAAAATGAAGTTTTGCGAGATATGTTACTGAATGAATCCATTATTTGTTTTGTAAACTCGTTTGCTTATAAAACTGACCCAACCGTGGTTCGAACCTCCCCACTTCTTGAATAAAAGTTGAGGGCGCTAGCCACTACATTACAACGGGATAAAAATCAACGCAACCTATCATACATTTACGTAAACAGCCGAGGAAACGCATAACGCCGCTTTCGCGTCCAAAGGCACTTTACGTGTTAACCCTCCCGCACTCGAGGTAATGACCAGCATTTCATTCACATTATTGCATACTTGCAAGAACAATGTTCCGATTTTATCGCGCCCATCACCCCCCAATAAGGGAAAGAGGGGAATAAAGGAAAAAAGGGGAGTGCCAGTGGGACAAAATTTCAATCCCTGGTAAAATCTTATATATATATATATATATATATATATATATATATATATATATATATATATATATATATATATAATATATATATATTATATATATATATATATATATATATATATATACAGTATATATATATATATATATATATATATATATACATACAGTATATATTATATATATATATATATATTATATATATATATATATACATACATATATATATATATATATATATATTATATATATATATATATATATATGTTAACCCCTCCGTCTATGGCCCTGGGTTGGTTCGGATCGACGGGGGTTCTAGTTACGGAGGCAAGCAACGGATATTTCTTCTATATACTTTTCTTCTATAACTTTCTAATTCTTTTCTCTCGCTTTATGGGGTCGACACTCTGTTAATTCTTTTCTTTCAATAATACTCTGATACTTCTACTTTCTGACTAAATTCCTCTGAAGATAGCCCAACTCGAGGGGGAAAATAAAAAAAGTTTCTTTACTGTAATTTCTTCTTAAAAATTACAGGTAGGCTCTGAATTTACAGGGGTAGAGGTTCGACCTCTTTCGACCATAGCTCAGGCCGGAATCTAAAAATATTAAGGAGGCAAGGGGCCTCTGCCCCCTCCCCGCAGCGAGGCTGCTAACAAGGGGAGTCTCTTAGCAGTGACCAAAGCAGAGCCGTAATGAAGTGTCCTCATTTTACAAATACATGTATAATATATAAGCCTGAATGTTGGGGAACGGCAGTTGGAGGTTAAGTTTCCCCCCTTTTAAACACGATCAGATGTTTGAAAGATTCCAATAAAGATTTAAAAAAAATAAATAAAAAAAAAACTAATCTTTTTTTTTTTGCCACGTCTTCATTTCTGAAGGCGATTATCATTTCACGACTGAGTACATTTTTGTTTGGGTTTATTACAATTATGATTTCGATTTGGATTACTTCCCATTCGCTTATGATTGTCCCTTACAGTTCTATTAAAGTACATTCTTACATTATATATAAAGTCATTACATTCAATTATAGTTTCATTGAAGTACATTACGTCGTTACCATTCTTACAGTGTTTTTATATATATATATATGGTTAGATTATATGGTTAGATTATATGGTCAGATTATATGGTTAGATTATATGGTTAGATTATATATGGTTATTATATATGGTTATTAGTACAGCACAAGTACATGAGACATGACAAGATAATTTATATACAACATAATATGTTATGAATTTGGATCAGAGCGAAAGATGTTGTTTATCTTAGAAACGTTCAATTCTGCTGTGATTCGCGAATTCGACCACTCAACTACTGTAAGCCTAATGAATGTCTTGTGAGGGTGAACGCACTTAAAAGAAAAAAAAAAAAAAAATACATGTGGACGTATTTTACATGTAAGTAACAGAATAGGTTGTGTGCGTAATATAGACGCGCGTAAAATATGGACTGATAGGTTGATAGGTATCAGTAGACAATAGGTAGGAAACAACATAAATAATGATGTATAGAGAATGAATTTTTTTTCTTTTTATTATTATTATTATTATTATTATTATTATTAAAGAATTTACCATACATTCAATACGGAAGATGTCCAAATACTAAACACGTGATTCAGTGTTCAAGGTATGGAAAACGTGAAGAGAATTAAGTTACTTTATGACGTCATAGTTATTGAATTTTGTACGTATAATACAAATCATTATTAGGAAGATTTACAAGAACGAATTAGAGGCAAAGAGAGGGCATTAATGACTAAGAAGTACAACTACGGGTTCCAATCCTGTTATATGCAATGTGTATGCATAATCTAGGGACGAGGGTGAGATGCAAGACAATCATAATTAATTAATAACTTCTATAACAAATAAAAATGGATACGACTAAACCATAGGTATGGTAGATCGTAGGGTTTTGACACGAACAAAAATAGGAAGCCACAAGTAAAATTATTATCCAAACTCGCGTTAAGCGATTTTGGTTCTTATGTAAAAATGAATATTGATTATTCATTTCATTTTTACATTGCTCTCCCCTTTTAAAAAAATGATATTTATACAATAATCTAATAGGGTACCATTAATACAATACAAATGAGAAAATAACATCCTAACTACTACAAGTTAGATGACGAATTTTTCTTTACATTACAAATTTTTATACAGAACAAGTGAGTTCGGTGGTTGCGTACAATGGAGAGTAATCAAATCTTTAAATGACACTTGCTTATAAAATATAAAAAATTCAAAGATTAATACTTTAATTTATGTAAACAGAATAAAAGGATTAATACATTAATTTGGACAAACAATTAAGTTAGCAAAGAATGATATTGTTAATTTAAAAAAAAAATTCTGTGGGAAAATTACATACATAATGAATAGTAGGTAAAAGGGAAAAATATAAATTATTTTCCAAAGTTACCCTGATCGTGCAGTCTATAACTAATTTTATTGACTATTGTAGGTAAAAAATCGAATTACGTAATGGATGATGTATAGACCTGTGGTCTAGTGTGTATGTGTGTGTATTAGATACAAAGTGTGTATCTTATAATTTGAGGGACAGATTAGCTGAGAGGATTTTTAAATTAACTGAATAAACGCCTGAGCAAAAATTTATATATAGTAAGCAAAAATGCGTAGGACTATATAAATAGCATAGTTAGCACTTACACGCTATGAAATAGTTTTTGTGATCCAATGATTTTAGCATAAGGTTTGTATATATAGTATATATAGTGTGCATACATGCGTGTGTATGTGTAGGGATTTGGGAGGTTTTTGAATTAACAAAGTTTAAAAATAATGTATAATAATTTAAGATGGGTTTAGGGTTATAAAATCTTTTGAGTCAATTATTGTTGTTGTTATTATTATTATTATCATAAAATCCTTTAAGTTCAAGGTAGTATTTAAGTATTTAATTAAATCAGTTACACGTATTAAGGTAATAAAAAGAAATGTACTTAGAGGACTTACAATTGATGAAAGTAAATCTCACGGTTTAAAAATTGAATTTTGAAGATGGAATTAAATTCGACTAGTAACATTCCTAGCTATATATGAACTATATAACCATTAACATTAACCAGAAGTATCGGTACGATAATTGAATTAAGAAAATTAAGAATACAAATTAAAAATATAAATCAATTTATGCATTTTAATGAGCTAAACATAATTTTATAATATTCTTAAAAATAAAAGTAAATCGAACCTTAGATGAGTTTCGGCCAAGAATAAAAAGTGTTATTGAAATGGAAGGAAAGCATTTCGAACAATCTTTTCTTTTAATAATTTCAGGTAAATTTTACATTAAAAATTATTTTTATATACTAAAAAAAATATTAAAAAGGTTTAATAATTTTTGCATGTTAAGTAGAAAAATTATACTCTTTCGTTAAATGTTGATAGACTGAATTATTTGATATTTTAGTCTGAAAACTTGTTTGCATATGATAAATACATATGTTTTATTGTGTAGAAGTTTTATTAAAATTAAATGACAAAAAAGAATAAACACAACTGAAATTTAGGGTATGTGCGGTCCTACGGGTAAATTTCCCGACCATACAGAGCAAGATAAATTAGGTACATGATCGATTAATTATTACACTATTTCTGTCATCATATAATCGCAATAATTATAAAACTCGTTACCAACATTTGTAAAAACGGTTTTGGTTGCCAACAATAAAATATGTCATTTTACCTATATATTTTTATACGCAACAATGGCATGAAAAAGAAAAGACAAATCGGTCCATTTCCTTCTTACAACAAAACAAAGAAAGGTTAACTAAAGACGCAACCCGGTCAATTCAGGTTGAATTA
>JAJOZX010000923.1:232500-327500 GCA_023014485.1 Bathynomus jamesi | reverse complement strand
TTTGAATTTCTTATTTTTGTTGCAGGTTTGTTGCAGGTTGCAGGTTTTGTGCAGGTTTGCTGCAGGCAGAATGGTAGGTGATGCGTATATGAGCAAACAGCAAACAGCGTTCAAGGAAATCGGTATCGCAGTGTGCTTGTGGCAGTGTCCGGGAGAGGTGCTATATCAGTGAGTCTCTCCGCCTCAATTTCTCTTCTATTTCCTCTATCTTAATTGTGATGAAAATGAGATCAAGAAGCTCAACAGATATCTGGCTGATCGGCCAACAAATAGATAAATTGAATCAAAGTAAGCTTCCATCAAAGAAAGAAGTAATTTCCTTATTCATGAATTATAAACATGTCAAGAATGAAACCGTCAGAGAAGCATTAACTTCAACCGTTAATGATGTATTGGAAGTGTGGCAGAGAGCAGGAATACCAACAACCCAGAAATGTAATGTTGTGAAGAAATTAAATAAACTGTATGATGAGTGGCAAGGGCTGAAGAAGAGCAAAGGAAAAAAATTGAAGTTTTCAATAGAGAAAGAGAATACATGGAAAGAAAAATTGGATGGACTCTTTGATATTGCGCATGCAAATGCTAACGAGTTAATAACTATCGAAGAAGATAGAGAGTTTCTACGGCTACAAAGGGAAGGTCGAAAGGGTAAAATGATGGCAGTTGATAAGGATGAAGAAAAACGTCGAAAGGGAGCTGCGAAGAGACATGAAAAAATGGATAAGAAAAGGTTACGTGAATCAAGTGCATTTGATGAAACAGTTGTTCTTGCAAGCAGCAGCAGTTCCTGCAGTGATTCACCTGCATCTACGGAAGAAGAAGTAGATCTGGAACAGCCCTCAACATCCAAAAGAGGCCTTCCAAGAAAAAAATTCAAGATTATGAATGAAAATCTGCTTTCCTCATTGGATGTTGCTAAGATCAGCGACCGATCAGCCTCTTTAATATAATTATTCCAACGATCGCAAATGTTGGAAAAGATCCAGAGAATTACAATGTTAGCTTAGCTACTCATCGATTCACAGGGCAAGACAGAAATCAAGAAAGAAGTTCAGTGAAAACTTGATAGAAGAATTTCAAGCTGACAAACCTTTGATTGTTCATTGGGATGGCAAACTCCTCGAAGACATTACTGGGAATGAGGTTGTTGGTCGGTTGCCAGTCCTAATCTCTGGCAGTGGAGAAGATCAACTGCTTGGAGTGCCAAAAATAGATCATGGCACAGGAAAGGATACTGCAAATGCAGTACATCAGGCGATCATTGATTGGAATCTAATAGATAAGGTAAAAGGCATGTGTTTCGATACAACTGCATCGAACACAGGTCGTAAAAACGGAGCTTGTGTCCTAATTGAACAGAAAATGGAGAAAGATTTGTTGTGGTGTCATTGTCGACACCATATCCTTGAAATCATGTTGGAAGCAGTGGTATCCCCTGCATTACAGACTTCATCAGGCCCTGACATTCAGTTATTCAAAAGATTCAAAACAAACTGGAATAAGATTAATCTAACTTCATACGATAAATTAGAAAATTATCCACAAAAGGAAAAAGAGGAAATCATCAACTTTGCAGCAAGAAAAATCAATGAAGATCAACCTCGCGACGATTACAGAGAGTTATTGGAACTGACAATCATCTTGCTTGGCGGTACTCCAATGACTGGAATAAAATTCAGGAAGCCTGGGGCTTATCATAGAGCCCGTTGGATGGCGAAAGTCATTTATTCGATGAAAATCTTTATGTTCAAAAGTCAGTTCAAAATAACAGCAATAGAAGAAAGAAATCTAAAAGAAATTTGTTGGTTTTCTGTTTCAATTTATATTAAGCATTGGTTTTCAGCACCCTGCGCAGCAATTGCTCCACGAAATGATCTGAGTCTTCTCAAGAATCTTCACAGCTACGAAAGCACAAATGAACAACTAGCAAATGCTGCTTTAGAAAAATTCAAGAATCATTTGTGGTATCTCTCAGAAGAGTTGATCGCATTGGCTTTCTTTGATGATAAAATCAGCTTTGACACCAAAAGAAAAATGAAGGATGCTCTTACAAAATCTTCAGAGCCAGATCCTCCAAAGAAGACACAAATAGACATCAAAACTATTGACAATAAGCAGCTTGAAGATTTTGTAACTGCTAACACAAAGTCCTTCGTCAGTATACTTGGATTGTCTTCAATGTTCTTGAGCAAACCAGTAGAAGATTGGCTTCTCGATGAGAGTTATTGGGTTGCAAAGAACGTAGTGAATCACATGAAAGTTGTTAATGATATTGCTGAAAGAGGAGTGAAATTGATTGAAGATTATAACAAATTAATTACCAATAATGAACAACAGAAGCAGACCATAGTTTGTGGTGCTAAATTCTTCCCAAGAAGATTTCTGTATTGAATTTTAGACATATTTCTAGTGAAAATAAAAGAAAGAGAAGAAACAGAGTCCATATTAGAGCAATTTAGCAGAGAGGAGGGCAATTCATTTTCAGAACTCCAACAAAGAGAGCAAGACAAAATTGCATATTTGTTTATAAAGATTTGTTTATAAAAAACGTCTGAACAGGTACAGTAGCTAGAACAACGTGAAAAAAGTGTTAGCAGCTGACGAGGAAGCTTCTAAACAGTGGCTGCATCCTCCAGCGCAGGACACGTCAACGCGAAGAAGCGACGTCAAACCAAAACATCAACGCGCTGGTGGCCAAACTTCCTCAAATCTCCGTGCAGCGGGCTGTCTACGGTTGGCCAGACTGGCAGTCGACGGCCTGTTGCGTGGCACGGTCAGAGTGCCGATCGGCTCCCTGGGCCGGACCTATTCTCAGCGTGCTATTTTTTCAATTACAGGGAACAATTGCGTGCTCCCCGAACTACTCTTACTCTCTGGCGACATTAAGACTAATCCAGGCCCCACTACAACTTACACATGTCACCATACACAAAGACATAGACACAATAGCACCATGAGACACATACAGAAGTATAATATTAACATATTACAGTACAACGTAGATGGCCTTACAAACAAAATCATGCAGCTTAGGGAATTCGTACACAAACAAAACATTCACATAGCACTTATACAAGAAACAAAACTAAAACGCACACACAAAACACCCACCATCCCTGACTTCACGGCGATCCGTCAAGATCGTACTGGGGGTAACGGGGGTGGACTCATCACTTACATACGTAAAAGCATTAGCTACACTGATGCTACCCAAAACATTAGAAACACAATCCAAGCAGATAACACGATAGAAATACAGGCAATTAACATTAAAACACGCGCAAAACACAACACCACACTAATCAACATTTACATCCCACCAGATAGTTCACCTCAGGTGCCAGCCAATTACAATCCACAGTTACACAATCTTGCCTCTCTCACTAATGTCATCTTAGGAGGAGACTTCAACGCCAAAGACACTAGTTGGTACCTGCACAACCAAAACAACACCAGAGGCGCCAACATAGCCACACAACTAAACAGCCTCTTCATTCTTAACAATACAGAAGAACATACACACATACCACATCAAGCAGGATACTCAAACTCCTCCCCAGACATAACGTTCTGTTCCCCCTCACTAGCAACACATACACAATGGAGAACAGAAAAACAACTGTCATCAGACCACCTGCCCATCATCATTACAACACATTCTACACTCTGCCCCAACAGCCTTAGGCACACTTACAGAAATTACAAGAAAGCTGATTGGGAACAGTTCAAAATACAGACTGAGGAACAATTCACCACATTAAACAGCACACCCATCATAAACATCGATACAACACTCAAGACATTTAATCAGATTATCAATAATGCAAACAAATACATACCCAAGGGCAACATTAGGAAATACAACCCAAATTACACTAGAGAAATAGCCCACCTCATAAGGCAACGTAACAACCTCAAATATAACACACAAACACCACACACAGAAGCCATAAAACAGCAGATACAACAGCTCAACACAGAAATAAACAACAAACTCAAACAAAAACAAACAGAAACATTCAGGGAATTCATAACAACACTAAACTACTCCACAGATACATACAGGCTATACAAGACTATAAACAGCATTACCCACTCTAACAGCGGCATTCACACCTCACACGCGGCTATCTGTCGCAGCCAAAATAATATCCCAACATACACACAACAAGCTAACATTCTAGTTAATCACTACGCAAAGATAAGTCACTTAAACAGAGACAACAACCAGAAACATGCAGACAGACAAACAGCCAGACACAAGAAAACCTACAGACTCGACATGACCATTACACCCTTCAATACAGACCAGACCACCAAGATCATCAAAAACATTAAGAATTCTAAGGCTACTGGACCAGACAACATATCTAACATACACCTTAAACACTTGGGCCCACAAGGAATATTAGCTCTCACAAATATCAGCACATATTCATACCAACACTGTATTATTCCTGACATATGGAAACAAGGTAAAATTATTACACTACTCAAACCAAACAAAAATCCAACAGAACCAGCTTCCTATAGACCCATTACTTTACTATGCACACCTTCCAAAGTAACAGAAAGACTAATCTTACAAATCACCAACCCACACATACCACTATCGCCTACTCAACATGGATTCAGACCTCACCACTCAACCACGACATTACTCACTAACCTCACGCAGCACATCATGGATGGCATCAACTCCAGAAGACCAGCTCAACGTACACTATTAGCAACAATAGACATTAGTAAAGCATTTGATGCTATTCTACGCTTCCCTCTCATAAACAAAATACTCAACACAAACATGCACAATAACACCAAAAGGTGGCTGAGCAACTATCTCTCAGGAAGATACTCACATGTCACATTTAATGGCAAGTCATCCAAAAACAAGCTTTTTCCGAACGGGGTCCCTCAAGGCTCTGTTCTCTCACCAACACTCTTCAACTTATACATGCATGACATTCCAACACCCATAGATAACAAGCTTACCTTATCATCATATGCAGATGATATCACTCTAACATCCACCCACAACAACATCGACACCGCTACAAATAACCTACAAACATACATAAACAGTATACAAGACTGGCTCACACACAATAGACTCAAAGTAGCGCCCACAAAATCAACCATCACCTTGCTTACAAGCAACACAAAAGAACACCAGGTAATTCCACAGCTTACACTAAACAACATCAACATTCCACACACTCACAGAACCAAAATACTTGGTGTCACATACAACACATCATTATCTTTTGCAAACCACATTCAGGACATTAAAACCAAATGTACGTCAAGACTTAACACGCTTAGGGTACTAACAGGCACAAACTTTGGACACCAGCAGGAAACAACATCACTCATATACAAACAATATATTCGCTCAGTTATGGACTATGCTAGCCCATGCTGGGCACCCATTATCTCAAACACACACATAAACACCTTGCAAACAATACAAAACAACGCACTTCGTATCATTACAGGATGCACTCAAACAACACCAACAGAACACCTGCACACAGAAACAAAAATACTAAAAGTTAGGGAACATTTAGACATGAGGGGAACACAATTCATGGCAGCAGCGACAACTAACCCACAACACCCTTGCCACTACATGTACAATCATGCACCAACACCTCGCACCATTAAGGTAACACCAGAGAGATATTATAACGAAATACTCCATTCCATACCACGCCCCACAGACATCACACAGTACAGAAAACACATACACACACACCTAACCCACAAAGCACTGACACGACTCGGTCCGAATGCGGTCCTAGGTGCGAAGCCGCCACCCATTAACAGGTCAGAGATCAGCCTGAGCAGATCGGATCGAGTTAACTTAGCACGATTCCGATGTGGACATCACCCAAACTTACGGACATATAAACACAGACTAGACAACTCCATAGACGACACCTGCCACCTGTGCCAAGACACACCACAAACAATTGAACACATTATGACGGACTCTACCGCTCTAGCACAACAACGAACACAACACAACATCACTAGTGCGCTGAACCTCTGGTCCACTCCGGAGAGGGCGATCGGTTACCTGCGTGCCGCCGGCTTGCTCGATCAGGGTGGGCTGATCGGCTAAACAACAACAACAACAACAACAGAAGCAATATCTACTGCAAGTTGTATCAAATTATCGGAAGAAGCTTCTGGACAAAACTAAGAAAACTCTCGTATCTTTGACGCAACAGTAAAATTTACGAGTATATCCATTCTATGTATCTATTGTAAATATCTATTGTATTGTATCTGTTTTATGAACAAATGGAAAAGAGGAAGGTGGTATGATAGGCCTCCTGGGGAACTTCCACTCAAAAAAGAAGTAACGTGACGCTTGCTGTACCTCCTGGGTGTCATGGAAATCAGCAAATTTTCAAATGGCGGGCGCGACCTCCAAATATTCGAATTTTGACCCGAAATTTCCCCAGGATCATTTTTCCACCAAATCAAACCAAATGAGAGGGTATCTCAAAAATTTGAAACAAAAAATTTTACTCCCCCACTTTTGCATCACCCTAATATATACACATATATATATATACACAGTTGAAATTATTATTTTAGAAGTAAAAGAATTTAATCTAACCATTACGAACGTCTACAGACCACAAACACCACAAAAAGGGAATTCCAATTCGTTACAAATGAAATAGAAAATATGTTAAAATTACTTGAAACTCCAGCACCAAATATTTTAATTTGAGAGGATTTTAATTTCCCGTTCATAACATGGAAGAAAAAATTACTTAGTTATATATGTTGAGAAGTTTCATGGTAATATTACAAAAGATGATAGAACCCAGGCAATAATGCTATTAGATATTATGGAACATAACGCCCTTACCCAAGAAATCTGTGAAGCGACGAGGAAAGAGAACGTTTTGGATTTACTTTTGACAAATTATGACCCATAAGTCAAGCAATTTTGACCCATAAGTCAGGCAAATAATAAATAAAAATGTAACGCTCACATATTTCCCCGACCATAACCTATTCGATATGCGATTATAGTTACCAACCAGAGGTCCAAAAACGCATCCCAGAGAGTCAGAAGGAATATTTGAAGAGTTAAATAGAAATTCAAAGCAGATTGGGAAAGTGTAAATGTGGTTTTAAAGAAAGCAATTTGGGAATTGTTACTTCATGAGAATACTCCAGAAAAAATACTATGTGTAATAGAAAATGAAACTAAACCTACAGTATATTGCTGAAACATGTTCCGAAGAGACAAAGAAGAAAAAGTAGCAAGCTCTAGAGAAAAAATTAGGACAACGGAAACAAACCGTAAAAAATCTCCACAAGTGCAGAACTAAAGCAGGGAGACTCATACTAGAAAAAATACAAAATAGAAATGAACCTAAAGCAAACATTCATCCACAAGACAAACGAGGAGGAAAACAAGGTAGCAGAAAACAAAAAATAACCTAAAATAATTCTACCGTTTGCGAAAAGAAAAATGCAGTGTAAAGAAGTATTGGTGCGCTGATAGATAGGGAGACCCAATGACATAAAAATGAGGGAACTGCTTAAGGAACAAGTTAACTTTGTGTTTAGCACCTCTAAGTCTGAGAATAAAGTAGAAAATGCAGATGAATATGAAAATAAAAACCCACTCTAATAGACAGAGTTTATTTCCACAACAGTTTCGACGCCCACTGGCATCCTCCTCGGGTGGATACAGAAACACGAATGAACCAAGAGGGAAAAACAGTCCAGGGACCGACCGTTAAGAAATTCGCACCTAGGTTAGATCCCATTCTCCCGACACCGGAAGGGCATTTTCATTAATTACATTCGCACAAATTTAAAACTATCTTCCTGTTCTAAACATACAGATTATATTATTTTTTTACATAATTATTACATTTATTATTAAATTTATTACATTTAATATTGCATAATTATTTATTACAGACATTATAAATTTATTATTACATTGGTTATTACATTGTTGTTTATTATACAGAACTTATAAACCGAAAAACGAATGAAAAAAGCCGATTAGGAAACAATCCAGAGACCATTGAGAAATTCGCACCTAGGTTAGATACCGTTCTCCCGACACCGGAAGGGCACTTTATTACAGGGTCCGCTTATAAGTACATTCCCACAAATTAAAACTATCTTCTTGTTCTATACATACAGATTCTAATATTTTGACATAATTACTGCATTTATTATTGCATTTACATTTTTTTTTTAACATTTATTATTATTACCTTTACCCTAATTATTAAATTTATAATATTACCTTTATTATTACATCTGTTGCATTTATATTTATTTCCACATTTATTACTTCCATTATTACATTTACTAAAAGCGAGTAAGGAAACAATCCAATCCAGAGACCTTTAAGAAATTCACACTTAGGTTCGAACCCGTTCCCACGACTCCGTAAGGGATTTTTTGACCAAGAATCTCATTAAAGGGTCTAACTTATAAGTACCTTCGCACAAATTAAAATTATCTACTTTTTCTATACACACAGATTCTATTATTTTTCTTTTGACATAATTATTACATTTATAAAGTACCTTACTTGATTCCCAATCTATAGCATGATTATTTTGGCTGGCGTGATAAAAAATGGCATTATTAGTATTACAACTTCTGAAGGCATATTTGTGTTCTTTAATACGGGTTTCAATATTTCTTCCAGTTTCTCCCACGTATACTAAATCACAACTTTTACAGGGAATGCTGTAGACACAGGCTTGTTCCTCTTTTGCAACGTTATTCCTAACCAATTTACTTTTCACGGTAGACGAATATTTGAACGCCAAAGCAAACTTAAAAAAAATCTTTCGTCAACGGTTTTACTCTTTCTAAGCCGGCAATGTAAGGCAAACTCACATATTGTTTTTGGTTAACTGAAGGTTCCCGAGGGGCATAAAAAGATTTTCTGGCTTTAAAATACGCCTTTCTGATAAACCACTCGGGATATTTTAAATCCTTAAAAATGTTCCAAATCTTTGAATTTTCTGGGTCCAGCAAATGTGGGCTACAAATCCTGAGTGCTCTTAGAAACATGGAAGAAATAATTGAGCTTTTAACCCCTTCATCATGATATGAAAAATAATGAATGTACGAATTACAATGAGTAGGTTTTCTATAGACCGTGAAATTGGGCTTTCCGATTTCGTTAATGACCAAAACATCTAGAAAAGGTAATTGTTTGTCGTTCTCCCATTCATATTTAAATTTAATAGAGGGAACAAGATTATTTAATGACTGAAAGAAAGTGTCAAAGTTGTTCCAGTGATCAGGCCAAAATGAGAAAATATCATCTACATAACGAAACCAAATTAGATTCCTGGGACATATTGTTTGCAACAATTCCGACTCATAATATTCCATGTATAATGTACTCAGTATTGGGGATAAAGGGGACCCCATTCCCATACCAAAACGTTGCAAATAAAATTCTTCACCGAAGGGAAGGAGAAGGCATTATTGGTGACACAGAGGTTTATCAGTTCTAAAAATACAGATGTGGGCATGCCTAGTTCTACGTTACATGTTGGCAATTTTCTATCTAAAAAACTAAGTACATCATCAATGGGAACTTTCGTAAACAAGTACTCAACGTCAAAACTTATCATTCTTCCCCGTTTTAAATCTAAGGACATAACTTTGTTAATAAAGTCACAGGAATTAGTGATGTGCGAGCCTGAAAATTTACCAACTAATGGGGATAATTTATCTGTAAGAAATTTAGATAACCTGTAACTAAAGGAACCCCTGTGTGAAATAATGGGACGGAGTGGTATATTAATCTTATGGGTTTTGGGTAGGCCGTAAATGTGGGGGAGTTTGGGGTTAATCTGTAGAAATCTTTTAGGATCAATCGCCGGGACATCTTTTAATAAGTTCCTGGTGGTTTTGTTGAATTCGGCAGAAAGACGCTTTAGGGGGGACGATCTCACTTTGGTGTAGGTGAATTCATCACTAAGTAACGCTTCCATTTTTTGTTTATAATCACACTTGTCCAAAATAATCACAGTGTTACTTTTGTCCGCTTTAGTGACAAATATTGCTTCATTCTTCCTGAGCTTGTCTAAAGCTAACCGGAATCTTTTGGGAATAGAGTCCATTGAGTTGAAATGTTCCAGAAACTTGCTCAGAATCAAACCATTTAAACACGGAATATCCACCCTGGAATTAACTACGGAAGACACAAAATCTAAAACAATGTTTTTATCGGGCTTAAGGACAAACGACAGCCCTAAATTAAGAACTTCCTTTTCGGATTTGGATAAGACATATGTCGATAAATTTAAAACGGAACCTTCCACCGCACACTTTGACCAAGCGCTTTCATCACATAAATAGGATAGCTTTCTGTTAAGTCGTTGTTCAGTGCGTCTAGTCTCCACGTCGCATTTATATGTCTTATCCAAATCCGAAAAGGAAGTTCTTAATTTAGGGCTGTCGTTTGCCCTTAAACACGATAAAAACATTGTTTTAGATTTTGTGTCTTCCGTAGTTAATTCCAGGGTGGATATTCCGTGTTTAAATGGTTTGATTCTGAGCAAGTTTCTGGAACATTTCAACTCAATGGACTCTATTCCCAAAAGATTCCGGTTAGCTTTAGACAAGCTCAGGAAGAATGAAGCAATATTTGTCACTAAAGCGGACAAAAGTAACACTGTGATTATTTTGGACAAGTGTGATTATAAACAAAAAATGGAAGCGTTACTAGTGATGAATTCACCTACACCAAAGTGAGATCGTCCCCCCTAAAGCGTCTTTCTGCCGAATTCAACAAAACCACCAGGAACTTATTAAAAGATGTCCCGGCGATTGATCCTAAAAGATTTCTACAGATTAACCCAAACCTCCCCCACATTTACGGCCTACCCAAAACCCATAAGATTAATATACCACTCCGTCCCATTATTTCACACAGGGGTTCCTTTAGTTACAGGTTATCTAAATTTCTTACAGATAAATTATCCCCATTAGTTGGTAAATTTTCAGGCTCGCACATCACTAATTCCTGTGACTTTATTAACAAAGTTATGTCCTTAGATTTAAAACGGGGAAGAATGATAGTTTTGACGTTGAGTACTTGTTTACGAAAGTTCCCATTGATGATGTACTTAGTTTTTTAGATAGAAAATTGCCAACATGTAACGTAGAACTAGGCATGCCCACATCTGTATTTTTAGAACTGATAAACCTCTGTGTCACCAATAATGCCTTCTCCTTCCCTTCGGTGAAGAATTTTATTTGCAACGTTTTGGTATGGGAATGGGGTCCCCTTTATCCCCAATACTGAGTACATTATACATGGAATATTATGAGTCGGAATTGTTGCAAACAATATGTCCCAGGAATCTAATTTGGTTTCGTTATGTAGATGATATTTTCTCATTTTGGCCTGATCACTGGAACAACTTTGACACTTTCTTTCAGTCATTAAATAATCTTGTTCCCTCTATTAAATTTAAATATGAATGGGAGAACGACAAACAATTACCTTTTCTAGATGTTTTGGTCATTAACGAAAGCGGAAAGCCCAATTTCACGGTCTATAGAAAACCTACTCATTGTAATTCGTACATTCATTATTTTTCATATCATGATGAAGGGGTTAAAAGCTCAATTATTTCTTCCATGTTTCTAAGAGCACTCAGGATTTGTAGCCCACATTTGCTGGACCCAGAAAATTCAAAGATTTGGAACATTTTTAAGGATTTAAAATATCCCGAGTGGTTTATCAGAAAGGCGTATTTTAAAGCCAGAAAATCTTTTTATGCCCCTCGGGAACCTTCAGTTAACCAAAAACAATATGTGAGTTTGCCTTACATTGCCGGCTTAGAAAGAGTAAAACCGTTGACGAAAGATTTTTTTAAGTTTGCTTTGGCGTTCAAATATTCGTCTACCGTGAAAAGTAAATTGGTTAGGAATAACGTTGCAAAAGAGGAACAAGCCTGTGTCTACAGCATTCCCTGTAAAAGTTGTGATTTAGTATACGTGGGAGAAACTGGAAGAAATATTGAAACCCGTATTAAAGAACACAAATATGCCTTCAGAAGTTGTAATACTAATAATGCCATTTTTTATCACGCCAGCCAAAATAATCATGCTATAGATTGGGAATCAAGTAAGGTACTTTATAAATGTAACAATTATGTCAAAAGAAAAATAATAGAATCTGTGTGTATAGAAAAATTAGATAATTTTAATTTGTGCGAAGGTACTTATAAGTTAGACCCTTTAATGAGATTCTTGGTCAAAAAATCCCTTACGGAGTCGTGGGAACGGGTTCGAACCTAAGTGTGAATTTCTTAAAGGTCTCTGGATTGGATTGTTTCCTTACTCGCTTTTAGTAAATGTAATAATGGAAGTAATAAATGTGGAAATAAATATAAATGCAACAGATGTAATAATAAAGGTAATATTATAAATTTAATAATTAGGGTAAAGGTAATAATAATAAATGTTAAAAAAAAAATGTAAATGCAATAATAAATGCAGTAATTATGTCAAAATATTAGAATCTGTATGTATAGAACAAGAAGATAGTTTTAATTTGTGGGAATGTACTTATAAGCGGACCCTGAATAAAGTGCCCTTCCGGTGTCGGGAGAACGGTATCTAACCTAGGTGCGAATTTCTCAATGGTCTCTGGATTGTTTCCTAATCGGCTTTTTTCATTCGTTTTTCGGTTTATAAGTTCTGTATAATAAACAACAATGTAATAACCAATGTAATAATAAATTTATAATGTCTGTAATAAATAATTATGCAATATTAAATGTATTAAATTTAATAATAAATGTAATAATTATGTAAAAAAATAATATAATCTGTATGTTTAGAACAGGAAGATAGTTTTAAATTTGTGCGAATGTACTTAATGAAAATGCCCTTCCGGTGTCGGGAGAATGGGATCTAACCTAGGTGCGAATTTCTTAACGGTCGGTCCCTGGACTGTTTTTCCCTCTTGTTTTGGTTCATTCGTGTTTCTGTATCCACCCAAGGAGGATGCCAGTGGGCGTCGAAACTGTCGTGGAAATAAACTCTGTCTATTAGAGTGGGTTTTTATTTTCATATTTTGACCTTCACGTAGAAAAAAGTGAAGTTTTTTGCATTTATTAATGCAGATGAATATTTTAACATTGATGCAACCCAGCCAAGAACAAGTTCGGGCACGAATCTATTAATCGAATTAGAGTTCTCAGAGCAATGTCTAAGAATTATCAGGCAAGTAGTTTTCACCTCCCACGTTGTAAAGTGTTTTGAACGTATAATTAGAAGCAAAACTACTTACTTCTACAAGAAAAGAATTTATATAATCCAAACCAACATGGCCTCAGTGCTGGAAGATCATGCCTATCACAGCTATTAGATCACCGGGAAACATTGGAAACATTGAGTTGAGGACAAAACATAGCTGTAATATATACTGACTTTGTTAAAGCCTTCGATAAATGTGACCATGGAATTATAGCACACAAACTTCAGAATACAGGAATTACTGGAAAGCTAGGAAGATAGATATTTAATTTTCTGACCCAAAGAACACAAAGAATGATAGTAAATGGAATTAAATCTGAAGTCTCAGAAATCATGAGCTCTGTACCACAAAGTACATATTAGCTCCCTTGCTGTGCATAATAATAATTGCAGACACTGATACAGATATTAATGACAGTATTGTATCATGTTTCGCAGATGACATAAAGATATGCAAGGAAATATCAAACGAAGGTGGCATAGAAAAATTACAAAAAGACATTGAAGCATTATTCAAGTGGGCAGAAGACAACACTATGAAGTTCAACGAAGAAAAATTCCAACTTCTAAGATCACAAAGAGCTACAGAATAAAGGGTACAAAACTCTAATAACAAACAAACAAACAGCTTCTAATAACAAGGAGCTACAGAATAAAGGGCACAAAACTCTTCAAGCCAAACAGATAAGGACATGCGTGGCTGGCTACGTGGGCAGGAGGAGATCGGAAAGCAATTCCCTGCTCCACCAAATCCTGCAAATGAAGTGGGATGCCGCAGAGGGATTGATCACAGGTCGTTCAAACCCTCATAAAGAAAGAAGAATGAAAGATGAAACAAGGAGCTACAGAATAAAGGGCACAAAACTCTTCAAGCCAAACAGATAACGACATGCGTGGCTGGCTACGTGGGCAGGAGGAGATCGGAAAGCAATTCCCTGCTCCACCAAATCCTGCAAATGAAGTGGGATGCCGCAGAGGGATTGATCACAGGTCGTTCAAACCCTCATAAAGAAAGAAGAATGAAAGATATACATGGTGTCCACAAAATCCTGTTCCGGTTTTAAAATTTTATTACAACAAAACCAGAAGAGATAGAATAATACAGTTTTTTGCATTTTGTTGCTTAACTAATGAAGTTTTATTTTGATTTGCAGGTTGTAATCTGAGTGTCAAGTTGCTATTGATAGAAGCTTGAACGAAAATGTCGACTACACAGGAGAAAACACAATGTGTAATCTGGTTCGCAGAGTCGAAATGAGTGACAACTGTTCAACGGAATTAGGAGGTGGTTTTGCAAGTTTCGGGAGACAGGAAGTGTGATAGACTTGCCAAGACTCGTCCAAGAGACGTTCCAACGAGCCCTAGAAAGCCTAATCGTCGTGCCTCAAATGAACTGCAGCTACCAAGATCAACGGTACACAAAGTTGTACACAAGAGATTGTATCTTTACATGTATAAAGTGCGAATACGCCAAATAGTCCAAGTGCAAAATAGTCCAAGTGGACTACAGTATAGTGCAAATAATCCAAACTTTACAAGCCAGATTACACATTCAGCTTTCTCCTGTATAGTCGTCATTTTCGTTCAAGCTCCTATCAATAGCAACTTAACACTCAGATTACAACCTGTAAATCAAAATTTTAATAGTTAAGCGATAAAATGCCAAAAAACTGCATTATTCTATCTTTTTTGGTTTTGTTGTTATACAATTTTAAAACCGGAACAGGACTTTGTGGACACCGTGTGTGTGTATATATATTTGCGCCTCGGTGGTGTAGTGGTTAGCACCTCTACCATAAATCCACCGGCCCAGGGTTCGATTCCTGGTAACGGCAGTCGGTGCGCAGCAAACCCAGCTGTTCATCTTTCCATACAATAAAAAAAATTTGGTTGATAGATAAATGGGTACCTTGGGTACCCTGGATAGCCTAGTGGTTAAAACATTGGGCTGCTGATCGAGTGGTCGTGAGATCGAGTCCGGGCGAGGAATTTGTAATTTCTGACTGCCCGTGGTGGGTCGTGATTCGGATTCCACGTTAAGCTGTAGGTCTAAGGTGAAACAACAAGCTTGACCTTGGTCAGAATGAACAATTTGGGAGGAAGCAAAATCAAGATTAAACAAGATATATAAATGTGACGTCACACTATGAACTTTAGTAGACACCAATTTAAAAGATAAGTAAAAATATTGAAAGGATATAAGGTTTAGAGCCACCTGATGTGATGCAACACACTAACACATGCATATACACAGCTAACCTAACCTCACATAGAGACAAAAATAATAATCCTATCCTAACCTAAACCTAACCTAGGCAACCTAGAAGGTACAACTTCGACAAAACGTTGACACATGCATATACACATAGGCTCAATAGAACAGCGACATGCACACACATAGACACACACGCTACACACACTACTGATGTCTGCAAAAGAGTGACAAAGATATGCGTTGTTT
The DNA here is from genome assembly GCA_023014485.1 of Bathynomus jamesi. Classification (NCBI taxonomy): domain Eukaryota; kingdom Metazoa; phylum Arthropoda; class Malacostraca; order Isopoda; family Cirolanidae; genus Bathynomus; species Bathynomus jamesi. Next base: position 311,749 of record JAJOZX010000923.1, on the reverse strand, counting down.
TCGTGTAGACAATTGTAGGCGAACCTATTATCGTCTTTCGAACTTAAAATACGAGCTTAAATATATACGAGTATTTAAGATAATATATATATATATATATATATATATATACAGGCGTACACACACATACACACACAAACAGGTACATGCGTGTATACACGCCTGAAACACCCACCTGCGGGCAATTAAAAATTATTTATATGTTTAATTCCTATCTCCAAACTTTATATACAGGGCGTCCCAAAAAAATGTATACACACTTTAACAGCTGATAGCTCAATTGATGTTTCTTTCTTTCCAAGTTAAACCCATTAGAATTAATAATGGCAGTCAGACTAAGCTTTGAACAAAGGAAATTCATTCTAAAATGCTACTGGAAGTGTGAAAACGCAGTTGAAGTGCAAAGACAGTTTAGGAGGGAGTTTCAAACAGATCCACCAACGCGACTTACCATCACTCGAATTAGAGATAAGTTTGAAGCCGATGGAACTGTTCAGAATGTCCACAAGAAGCGTTCCGGAAGACCACGGACATCGACAAGCCCCACAAAGCAAGAAAGAGTACTGGAAACGTATCACCAAAGTCCAAGAAAATCTGTGCGGCAAGCGAGTCGTGAGGTAGGAATTTCAGAATCGTCTGTCCAACGCATTTTGAAGCGCTGTCAATGGAAAAGTTACATTCCAAGATTAGTCCATGCTATTAATGAAGATGATGATCCGGACCGAAGAGTGGAGTATTGAAAGTGGTACTTGGCACGATGTGGATGTGGATTGGACGAAGGGGTTTCGTAGAATACCCTCCGCGTTCACCAGACCTCACACCACTAGACTTTTTTTTATGGGGATACTTAAAAGACAAAGTCTACGCTATAAACCTGCAACAGTCGCTGAATTGAGAGCAGCCATTGAACGAGAATGCACACAAATACCAAACGAAATGTTTCGTGATGTTTGCGATTCCATTGCTTCGCGTTATCAGCAGTGCCTGGACCAGAACGGACGTCAGTTTGAAAACAGGCGTTGACAAAACAATTAAATAATGTCTGTAGATTCTATTACATTTTGAAAATGAAATGTATTTTAATAAACACTGCCTTTATAATTATTTAAAGTGTGTATACATTTTTTTGGGACGCCCTGTATATATATATATATATATATATATGAAAAAAGAAACCACTCTTCAGGAAGATGTAAATTTTTATTTCTTAACACCAATACAGTTTCGGCTCCTCGCAAATTCCTTGTCAATTAGTAATGACCGCATAAACAAAGAACAGAGTTTATATACGCCTCCCATCCTCTTTCAGGGGATAGTTAAGTGACCCCTCCGACCCAACTTTGACCTGCTGGATGTACTATGTTGCCTGGGGATTTTTGATGGGTATTGTTACAAAATTCTTAATTTTATTACATATAATTTTGTTAAAACAGAATTGACCATCGGATAGATTAAAATTTTGTATAGAGCCTATACGGTTAACATAATTATTAGATTTGAAAACGATGTTGCAATTATTGAAATCTATTACATGGTTATAGTCTCTAACATGACAGAATACAGCACTTTTTTCATTCCCACCCTCACATCTCTCTTGTGTTCATAAATTCTCTTACTGAGGTCCCTTCCCATTTCTCTCACGTATACATTATCAGGACATTCTTGGTAATATATATACACACACCTGTCTTTCCTTATTAACATGTCATTTATGCAATTATTATATTTGAATGCCACATTATTGCCTACTCTCTGACAAGTTTTCTTAAGCCCTTTTAAGTTTTTGTTATAGGGGAGGACAATACTTTTCTTGTAATCCTTGTAATCATTAATTTTTTTATTTTCCTCAAATTCTTTGATGTTTTACATCAAAATATGTTGGAGTTAAACTAATTTTTTTGTTAAATTTTTCCAAACGAACGATAAAATGTTCATAACCATCCTATGCATGGTACAAAAGATAAAGAAGAATATAACTAAAATATTTCTCCGTACGAATACTTACGAGCGCCAATATACTAGGAGTACTCAATATATTTTGCCCCACCCTTTTTTCTTAGCTAAATAATAGGCCAATGGGGCTGAAATGTCTTTTGGGCCATAAGTTCGAATTTTCTGCGCTTCACATAATCAAATTTTTCCAGTTTGAACCTCCCATCCTTGTATAAAACCGCTATTAAACACCCTTGTATAAAACCGATGGTTAACGCAGTTTCGAAAATGGCGTCTGACACTGATGTGCGTCGTAAACAGAGAGCTGTTATCGAGTTCTTAACCGCAGAGAAGGAAACGGTTGGAAATATTCACAAACGTCTACAAAACGTTTACGGAGATGCTGTTGTTGATCGAAGCACAGTTGGACGCTGGTCTAAACGCGTGAGATCATCGGAGAGAAGGAGAGCCAGCCTCGATGATGAGGCTGGCTGCGGTCGCCCGGCTTCGGCTGTGACATCTCACACTGTGCAACGTGCTAACAGCATCATTCAGTCAAATCGGCACGTCACATACAAGGAGCTATCACTGGAGCTAGAAATTAATGGAGGAAGTGTGAATACGATAATTCAGCAACTGGGATACTCAAAAGTGTGTTCACGTTTGTTCCTCGCGAACTGACTGAAGATCACAAAGCCCAAAGAAAAGAAATTGCTTCTGAGTCGTTGGTTCGATACGAGACAGAAGGGGATGACTTCCTTTCACGAATTGTGACTGGGGATGAGACTTGGGTACACCACTTTGAACCTGAAACAAAACGCCAATCCATAGAATGGCATCACGCATACTCCCCACATTGGGAAGTTTATGGCCACCATCTTCTGGGATATGAAAGGGGTGATTCTGGTGGACATTATGAAGAAAGGATAAACAATCAACTCAGAGACATATATTGCTACCCTACAGAGACTCCAGAGACGTATAAAGCGAGTTCGACCGGAGAGAAAACTGGAAGACGTCCTTCGTTTGTACGATAGCGCAACACCACACAACAGTTTGCAAGCAGAGGCCATCACAAAAATGCGCTTGACTGTATTACTCCACCCTCCATACAACCCGGATCTGGCACCTTCAGAGTTCCATTTGTTTGGGTCAATGAAGAATGCTATTCGTGGAAGAAAGTTTCAGAGTGACGATGAAGTTGTTGAGGAGGCTAAGAGGCGGCTCCAGCGGAACCCAGCGAACTTTTACCAGCAAGGAATAAAGGCCCTTGTTTCGAGGTGGAGGAATGCCGTAGAAAAGGATGGAGACTATGTGGAAAACTAAAATCTTGCAAAAAAGGTATATAACTACTTGTGTACAAAATTTCTGGAACTTACAAGGAAACTTGGAAAGAAAAAAAAAGGTGTGGCAAAATATATTGAGTGGTCCTCTTGTGTATATATATATATATATATATATATATATATATATATATATATCCGATACCATTTTAATAGGAGTGGGAGAGTGAGGTGTAGGTATGAGGGAGTGGATATGATCTTTACGTTTTTGGAAAAGGGGCGTTTCTTGAACGAACAACTTATTCAAATACCCATCAATTAAAAGGCGAAGACGTGGCATAAGCCCGTTTTCCAACCAGTTACAAATTATTTGCGGCGTGATGAAATTTTCAGTTTAATATTTTCATGGATTATTTTTTATTCGGCGAATTATTTTCCCCAACTGTATTTTGCTAATAATGACTCATTGATTTTCGACCTATTATAACTAATAATAGGTTATAATAAATAAGAATTGCAATTGGAATTACTGAAATAATGCAATTTTAAATGGAAAGACAGTGTGTAGGATAATTCCAATACCATTATTTTGGTGGGCAATTACCATGCGAGAAAGTTTGAGATCTCTTTAGTGTAAATTTCTATTATAACTTAGAGAGAACGGGAAAGACATAGGAAAGAGTTTTGTTCTCATTTTCTCTTCCACGGACTTGTATAGCTAATTATGGATATTTATGTTTACGGCACAGAGGAAAGTACAGTTTTAAACTGTTTACAATGATACCCCCTATCAGATTGATTCCAGGGTAATATTGTTTTAGGTATAATTTACTTATTTTTCGATAAAAAAAGTTGTTTTTTTTTAATTAAAATTTTAAAAAGTAGTTTTTTTGTTTTTTTTAGATATACAACCCGGCCTGTGTGGGGACCGTATTCTTCTAATGCGCTAATGTTATTTTAATTGATTTGTTTTGGTCTATTGTATGTCTATTCCAGAGAAAATATACGCCCTTTATAAAGATATGATAAATATACGGTGTGTGTATACGCTTTTTAGACCTTTTAATATATGTATAAAATAGCATATATTATATTCTTAATTTTAAGTGCTCACACCTGTAGTTGGATTTGTACACATTTAAATAAAATGTCTTAAATTTTTAATTTGATTGCGGCTATTTTTTTTAAAGATTTTTAACTTTGTTGGGCTACTTTTTTTAAAGTCACTTTTAGAACGTCATAAAAAATAAAAGTTTAAATATTACATCGACTCCTCGGCTAAAAAAAAAAGATTGAATGACCAAATATCGTCAAAATATAATTTTTAAGAACCTCATAAACTGTAATCAGACCCGAAATCTAATTAAATTTATCTAAACACCCTGTTCTGTTCCCACCACGGAACCTTTACAGTGGTGGTGGTGGTATGGTGGGGGGGGGGGGGGTCACTATGGTCTCACCCTTCCCCTTTTTAGACCGAGGAAATGATACTCTCGTCTTTTACGATCTATTAAATGAAGCTTTTTTAGCTAACTTGTCAATTACTGTTTTTATCCTATTTGCAATTTGCGTCTTTTTTCCTATCTGAAATTTGAGCCTTCTTTTTTATAGGACGTTTTATGCTGGGATAGAAATATATGAACAGCCTCTCAGTAGTCTCTTTAAATATTATAGCGGTTCCTTAAGTACCGAGACGGCTGTATAACTACACTGAAGGCTGTGGAAGACAGTAGCGGAAAATACGTCAAGCAAAAACGTCAGACAAAACGCTTTTTGGAAGACCTCAGTGAAGGTCATCGGATTATTTCAAATACCTTATAATGCATTAATTAAGTACTTTAAAATAAGTGTTTAAATTAAATGGGGGCTTAATGGAGACCATTGAAGTATTATTTATACAGTTGGGAAAGAATTAAGCGTTGTTGTTTTTAAATATGGTCAAATAATACAGTATAAGTTATGTACGATGATAAAGATTGGGGTCATATATACACACCTCCATCGTAGACAAAGGTCACGTGACAGAGGAGACCTGTATCTTTACGTGAGGTTCGAGTGATGCGGTGGGGTTACATATACGGTCACTCGTCCAATTACTGAGTAGATCAACCTCGCTGATCTAACGTGAAGCGGTGCGGCGACGTGGCCACGATGTAAAGCCCTCCTCCCAAGTTACGTAAGGATGAAGAATGTTCTAGAAAAGCATTTGAAAATGACGTACATTAACTATTCATGTTTTTGACTGGAATGGGTTAAAAAACTGATATGCGCCTCGGTGGTGCAGTGGTTAGTGTCGCTGACTACGAATCCATCGGCTCCGGGATTGAGACCCGCTGACGGCAGGCGACGCGCATCAAAGCTCAATTGTTCGTCCTTCCATACAATAAAAAAAAATTAAATTGGTTGGTAGATAAATGGGTACCCTGGGTAGCCTAGTGGTTAAGACACTGGACTGCTGGTGGGGCGTGGTTCAGATTCCACGTTAAACTGTAGGTCTAAGGTGAAGTGACAAGCTTGATCTTCGTCAGAATGAACAATTCGGGGGGGTTAAACCAAAGTTAACCAAGGTCACTTAATATTTAATGTTCTCTCTCTCTCTTTTCTCTCTCTCTCTCTCTCTCTCTCTCTCTCTGTTCGGTAATTCGAACAGATAAAGAACAGAACTCCGTCGAAATACTCAAATCGTCGGATTAATCGATGAATTACTAGAAACACGAAGCCATTTATGTTTTATAAAAGTAGTATTATACACAAATAAAATATTACAGACTTTAGTAAATTATCAGATAAGTGAAAAACTAAGAAAAAAAGCGTCCATTTGGTAATTATTCGGTCGAAAAAGTACTTTATAATGTGGTTATGTTGTCATGTAGAAGGCAAAAATGTTGATGAGCGATCGTCAACTTAAGTGGTGAGGTGTTGGAATAAGCGAGGAATGGTTTCAGTTGGTAATCGTCGGAATAAGCAAAATCGGAATATCTGGACGTCGGATTACCGAATGTCTAAGATATATATATATACACACACCTTTGGTAACCTTTGGTTAGCTTCCGCCCGAATTGTTCATTCTGACGAAGGTCATGATTTTCGCTCCACCTTCGACCTACAGTTTAACGTGGAATCCGAACCACGCCCCACCAGCAGCACAGCGTCTTAACCACTAGGCCACCCAGGGTACCCATTTATCTACCAACCACTTTCTTTATTGTGTGGAAGGATGAACAGCTGGGTTTTGCTGCGTGCCGACTGCCGTCACCGGGTCTCAATTCCGGGGCCGATGGATTCGCAGTCAGCGATGCCAACCACTACACCATAATTATTATATATATATATATGAATAGAAACGACGTAAATAAGGAGCGTCTCTGCACACGGGGAAGAGAAATAACGAATAAATGAAAAATGAGGCGAACCGCCCGGGAATCGAACCCAGGGCCTTCCAATTGCCGGTTGGATGCGCTACCATTACACTACGGACCTCGATCAATCATAAATCGAAATTCTCCTACATAGGGCAGAAACCAATGCCCTGAGAGGGCACCCTCGCAAATCGTGAATATGTGCATTTAACTGCAATGACCACGCAGTATATAAATGAATAGCGACGTAAATAAGGAGCGTCTCTGCACACGGGGAAGAGAAATAAATGAAAATGAGGCGAACCGCCCGGGAATCGAACCCAGGGCCTTCCAATTGCCGGTTGGATGCGCTACCATTACACTACGGGGTCATTGTAGTTAAATGCACATATTCACGATTTGCGAGGGTGCCCTCTCAGGGCATTGGTTTCTGCCCTATGTAGGAGAATTTCGATTTATGATTGATCGAGGTCCGTAGTGTAATGGTAGCGCATCCAACCGGCAATTGGAAGGCCCTGGGTTCGATTCCCGGGCGGTTCGCCTCATTTTTCATTTATTCGTTATTTCTCTTCCCCGTGTGCAGAGACGCTCCTTATTTACGTCGTTTCTATTCATTTATATACTGCGTGGTCATTGCAGTTAAATGCACATATTCACGATTTGCGAGGGTGCCCTCTCAGGGCATTGGTTTCTGCCCTATGTAGGAGAATTTCGATTTATGATTGATCGAGGTCCGTAGTGTAATGGTAGCGCATCCAACCGGCAATTGGAAGGCCCTGGGTTCGATTCCCGGGCGGTTCGCCTCATTTTTCATTTATTCGTTATTTCTCTTCCCCGTGTGCAGAGACGCTCCTTATTTACGTCGTTTCTATTCATTTATATACTGCGTGGTCATTGCAGTTAAATGCATATATATATATATATATATATATATATAATCGCTAAAAGTTACGTTCGCTCCTATTTGGTGTTATTTTTTGTATTACTCTCCTACACGGAAAATAGCTACTATTTTGTTGTAGATGTCTTTTGAGGTTCAATTTAAGGTTAGGTTATGTTACCCTAACCTAACCTAATCTAACTTAACCTAAAATAAAATAAAACAAAAACCTGGGTGTGTAAAATCCTGTGCTAGCATGAAGTAGCAGTAATTTGATTTCGAGTTTTTTAATTAAAATCCTGATGCCAGTGAAATTTGAAAAAATAATCATTATATACAGTAAAAGAGCGCATTCTCTGAACTTTTTAATGGAACTCCCCCCCCCCTACCTTAACGCAGGAGTAAGTGATTAAAAATTTGAACAAATAAAAGACATCACATATAGGAGCTAATGTAATTTCACTGGCCACCGACGAAAATTACGAGAATTTCACGATTTAGGAATATATATATATATATATATATATATATATATATATATATGTTTCTTGAAGCGGAGATCAAAAATTATTCCTTTCTTTGACTTCAGAGGCCCCTAACTTTTTAATACTAAATAAAAGGTAACTTATTAGGTTGTTGAGGCTGGCAGCGGTTTCTTATTAGGCCTGAGGGGACAATAAATTTGGCGCAAGGTCAAATAAAAAAGACTTAAGCTTGAAAGAATTTTTTGGTTAAGAAAAGTAAAAATGTAAAAAAAGGAAAACCTTAGAAATATTTTAGGGCTTAACCGCATCATACATTTTTTAGGTTGGAACGGGAAAACTCTAATGAAACCGCGACAGTTAATTTCAAAATATTTGCCCGAAAAGTCGTGAAGAAAAAGGTTTTACTGAGGTTCATGAACGCTTAATTTTAAATTTCGTGTCCGCGCAAGGATGAACGAGTTCGTAACATGGAAGAAAGCGTTTGGCGGTGAAGTCCAATCTATAGATTACCGGAAAGAAATATATATATATATAATATATATAGGAGGTCGAAAAGCCATGCGACTATTGGACCTTTGAAAAACGAAGACAGTGCTTTATCTGATGATCTAACAGAAGTATCCGAAATATTAAGAGCTCAGGACGAACCATCTTTCAGAATCTCAAAAAATGACAAACTTATATGCGATAGAAACGCGTTCTTTGAAGAAGAACTACAAAGGGAAACAGAGCCGGATTATGGGTTTCGTAGGCCAAGGGTGGACTGCGTGGACTTCAACAAATCTTTCCAATATATCGGTATTAGAAAAAGTGCTCGACAAATATAGATGCTTTATTAAATGAGATTGCATATTTTTCATTTGTAATTGAGTATAATATAGATAATTTTAAGAGATTAAATACGATAGGCCTACATAAAAAATTATATTTCACCAACTAATATATATATATTACTTCTGATTAATCGAGGCCCATGGTGTAGTGCAGAGCTTTCTAAACTTTTCACGTTGGCGACACACTAATTAATTTTTGTTATCAAATATCAAATATCAGATAATTTTTTAGTAGGTGGTTTATCTTGTAGCCGATTTTGTTGATACAAAAATCAAAATTTTCAAAATACAAAAAAATTGAAAATAATTAACTAAATTTGGCGACACACCTGGGAGGTATTGGCGACACAGTTTGGAAAGCTCTGGTGTAGTGGATAGCATATCTGACCGGCAACCGGAAGATCCCGGGTTCGATTCCCGGGTGGTTACCTCATTTTTCATTTGTTCGTCCTCCCTCCTCATCTTGTGCGGAACGTTCTTCTACACAAGCGTCGTTCTTTACATTAATTATACTGTGTGTTGTTTGCAGTTAAAATGTGTATATACTGTATATTTAGGGTAGGTTGATTTTGGAACTGTGATCTTGGACTAGTCTAGATAGAAAGGTATTAATGTATAAAAAACGTTGCACCAACTCATATTTGTGAAAATTATTGTATTTTTTTAGGATTGTTAATTATTTTTAAGTTGTAAAATTGCCGAATTTTACGCAGTAAAATCGCGCGCGCGGCATTCGCGCAATGTAAACAAACAAAATATCGGACCTTATTTCATCAAAATAATCAATTAAAATTCGGCTTTTTTAACAAAACGATGCTTGAAACTTATTGTAAATGCATTATAGTTGTTTATTATTTATTATTTTGTATTTTTTAATGATATTTACCAATAAAATGTGTATTAAATTGAGTTATTTTATGATGCGTTCATTTAATTGTTTATTTTCAGATATTTCATAAAAATGGGTAAAAAACGGAAGTCTGCAGTGTTAACTCGAAGTGATAGTGCCAAAAAATTCAGTGGCCAGCCTTCCCCTTTGGATAAAACAGAGCCTCCTACCCTCCGCCAAGTTATTCAGTACAGTTATTTCCTCCAAAACAGCCACCCGGACTTGAAAGACTATGATATTGCTAAAATGATAGCAAAGGATGTGATTGAGATCTGGCAGGCAGTGAACCCGCGGCTGCCCCTGTATGAGGAATATTATGTAGTGAAATTGGTGGATAAAGTGTGCTTCAAGAAAGCAAAAGAGATAAACAGGAAATCTCTTTCTACAGTCCAGGAGCAGAATCTGGAGGAAAAGCTGAATAAACTTTTTGACATTTCTGCTTGCACCTGTAAGCTACCTTTTCGTCCCTGTGATGACAATGCTGTGAAGTGGAAGAAAGAAGATTGTCAAACACAGCACATAATCTGCACTTGTCCTCCCATTAAGAAGGTAATGCTATTATTTTTTTAACTTTTAACTAGCCTAACTTAGTGCGATTAGGTGCCTTTTAAATGGAACGAAATTCAATGCTTGTAATTGAAAAATATCCGCATTTTCCTCCTGTAATCTTCCTTTCCACCCCCCCCCCTGGTAATAGAAATTAATAATCAATTTTTTTTCAGGATTTTATCTCTTATTTTAGATCCGCTATTTAATATACTTAATATTTCAGGTTCCAGTAGAGGCGAGGGAATACTTGAGAGATCAGAGGGCCAAAATAGGACCCAAGATTTGTTGCCTGGAAAATTGGACCATTAAACCATGCAAGATGGTTGACTTTGGCAATTAGATTGATGTGTCTGTGGACCAGAGGTGCTTACCCTCCAGAACTACAGGATAAGCTTTACCAGGCCATCAAGTTCATTGTGGAAGTGTATGCAGTCAGTTGGTTTGAGATCAAAAGGGACAGCAAGCTCCACAATCAGCAGCTGTACATCTTCAACATGATCCAGAGGATCAAGCAACAGTCTGAAGAAATCCAGGGTGTTGCTTTCAAGAACCTGAAGTACAATGCTTTTGCCTTGCTGCCCGAGAATGTGCTGTACTCCATGATGAAGTCTGATGACTTGGAAGTGAGAGAAGCTGCTCTCAAGAAAATTCTGTCCATTAGGTAAGCATTTATTAATTTTAAAAATGTGAAAAAAAATTTGATAATGGGGATTTATTTAATAAAAAAAAGGCCCGAGTTCTATAAATCCCCATAATCGAATTTTTTTTCACATTTTCTTATCCCAATTCCCCGCTTCCCCTCTGATAATGGAAATAATCTTACCTTCTTTCTGAAAAAAAATTTGATTATGGGGATTTATAGAACTCTGTTTTTTTTTTTTTTAATTTAAGTTTAATTTAAATCAGCAATTCTGAGACTAATAGGGATTAAATCTTAAACTGGAGTAAAAAATAAATTAATTATTATTCTCTCAGAAGTGGAAAGCCAGCCAAGAAGAGGCTGAAGAAGATAACAGCCATCAACATTGAAGCTACCCACTGGTCAGAACTAATCAACCTTTCTCAAAGTTGCATCTGTTGTAAACCTGCTCTCACAGAAGACTTTTCTGACTAGGAGCTTCAAGAAGCATTGCTGAATGGCACCAAGCTGGAGTAGCCTGATCTCGTAACCGGAAAATTCGCCGTAAACATTTTCGCCGTAGGAAAACTCGCCGTAAACATTTTCGCCGTAGGAAAATTCGCCGTAAACATTTTCGCCGTAAACATTTTCGCCGAAAGTCTAATCCACCGTAAGGAAAATTCGCCGTAAATAAAATAAAATTAAAATTAAAAAAAAAGTTTAACTACACCCTTATAATAGCCTGCATACCTTTCATATATAAATGTTTTTTATTAGAGACACTTGGCAACTTTATCAACCAATCAACCATTGGACGTAAATAAAATAAATTAAAAATATATATATATATATATATATATATATATTTTAATAGAGACTCTTGGCAACTTTATAAACCAATCAACCATTTAGAGAGAGTTAATGTCTTTAAAATTAAGCTATCTAGTTCACATTCTGCTTGTTGGCTCCTTTGATAAACATTTGCATTAACTAAACCCTTATAATGGTCTATACAGTGAAAACTAGCCGCGGCGGTGTGAAATTAGTAGATGATATGAACTACGTTTACCGACTTGATAGAAAATACGGTGAAAAAACGTATTGGAAATGTGAGAATAAAGAGTGCAAAACAAGAGTGCATACTAGGGTTATGAGTTATGACTTTAATTTTTGTCATAAATATTGTTTCCTGTATCATCAATCGATGAACTTTTGCTTGAAAACAATAAAAAAGGGCCTAATTCTTCAGAATTAAAAGAAAATGTCACCCCGAAAGCAAATATAGTATATTAGTTACAGGTTTATTTTAAGCAATAAGTAAAACAATTAAAACAATAATAGAGTAAATGTATAATATTGTATTTGTATAATTAATATGTATTGTATAGGTATAATGTTGTATAATATAATATATGTTTATGTATAATAATTGTGAAATAAACATCAATATGTAAAACATTCGGTGAGCATTGTCATCCTTCTCAACCCTCGAAACCTAAAGTTTATCAAGCAATGGCGAATTTAAAATCATCAGCTACTAATTCACAAACCTCTGCGCGATCGTTAATTGCCGATATTTCATCAAATTTAGATAACAACGCTTCATCTCTGATGCCGTCTTTAGCACATTTGTCTCGCAATATTAGAGGCTGGAGGCAAAAGAAGAGCCAAGCACCCGCTATCCCAAAACGAAGAAGTGGATATATAATTCCAGATGATTATAAATTTCTTGAAAATGGTGAGCAGTTTTTATTATACGATAGTGGTGAAGATGATGAAGAGAGAATTTTAGTGTTTGGCACGCAAGCGGGGTTAGATGACCTTGTAAATAATAAGGATTGGGTTTGCGACGGTACTTTTAAATGCAGCCCAGATATATATTATCAGTTATTCACGCTACATATAGTAATAAGAAGTATTAGCATCCCTCGTCTTTTTGTTTTGCTTCCCGGTAAATCCGAAGTAACGTACAGCAGATTTTTCATTGCCTTAAAGGGCTTACGTCCATCATTGGATCCCGAAACCTTAATGGTTGACTTCGAGAGAGCAATTATCAGCGCTTTCTCTAACATATTCACAACAACAACTATTACAGGTTGTTTATTTCATATGGCAAAGAATATTTATCGCAAAATTGTTGATATCGGTTTAAAGTTGCGCTATCAAACAGACGCTGAATTTAACACGAAAATTAAATGCTTCACAGCATTAGCATTTCTTCCAGTTAGCGATGTTATTGATGGCTTTATTGAATTGACTGATGATGATGATTTGCCCCAAGAATTTGTATCTTACTTTGAAACTCACTATATAGGAGGAGAACGAGGCCGAGGCGCGCGAAGGCGAAGAATGGAGCCAACATTTCCTATAGAATTGTGGAATGTTTGTCGAAAGAACTCATAATAATATGCCGAGAACGAACAACAGTATAGAAGGCTTCCACAATGCAATACAAAGCTCTATTACTAACATGCATCCAAGTATCTGGAAACTCATAACCAATTTGATGGAGGAAGAGAGTTTAGCGAAGAAGAAAAAGTGTGATGCAGATCGAGGAGACAAAGCAGAGATGAAGAAAAAGTGTAGCGATATTAATGCAAGACTTCAGCGACAAGTGCTTCGATACAATCCGCAGCAAAAAGTAAATTATTTACGCAGCATCGCTTGGAATTTGCACACTTTTTAAATGACCTCATTACATTATTTTTAAGAAGTTTTATCACTGACTTTTACCATTGAATAAAGACTTGCCTTTTTAATGCTTATATAATACCCTTTATCATCCATTGATTATTTTTTTAAATTTTTACGGTGAAATGTCCTTACGGCGAATTTGTCTTACGGCGAAAATGTTTACGGCAAATTTTCCTACGGCGAAAATGTTTGCGGCGAAATTTCCTAGAGTCGCCTGATCTGCCTTCACATTCTCAGAGTGTTGAAAGGGCCGTGAAGCTGACATCTGAAGCTTCCCATACTGTTTATGGACTCGAATCAAGGCACAAACACATTCTGGCCAAAGCCCTAAGCCGCCAGATGAGGCCTTCCTTTGCTTCTAAGGGCTCTTACAGTGAAAATTATGATGATTTGGGATCTAAATGTGTCTATTTGACTCTGTACATGTTTTTTTTACTTTTTTTCAATAAAATTGTAACTTTTTTCAGGATTTTTTTATGAAAATAGCATGATTTTTTCGGCCGAAAATTGTGAAAATGCGGTATTTTTCGGTACTATTTTTTGACGATTTTTGAAACGGTTTCCTCAAAAAACGGTTAAAGCTAGGGATCTGAAAGTTTTTGTCAGTTATTATCATATTAAGCCCTGACTATCTCGACTAGTCCAAAGTCGATATCTAAAAAAATGCGGAAAATCAACCTACCTTAATATATATATATATATATATATATATATATATATATATATATATATATATATATATATATATATATATAGATAGATAAATTGCACACAGTAAAGTAAATCGTAAAGCAAACAAACGTAAAGTAAATTGCACACAGTAAACCGAGCAAAAAGCCGGACATTGAAAACATCTAACGGTTTAACCTAAGTGACCTTATCGTTCTGGCTTTCTTTTGGGAGAACATCTTAATAATCTCTGAAAAATCCAAACTGCGAGCCAAATCACTTTCAATCGGGATGAGTGTTATTGCAGATAAGCGAGATTGTCCCAGGGTTAATCGATAACAAATCTTGACTCTCTGTAGAGTCGAAAATGATCTCTCTCCTTCGGAATTAGTACCCAACAAGCATAAATAAATACGTAGAGCTATGTAGAGGTTTGGGAAAGTCGCGGTCATCATGTGCTGCAAAAGAAATTGTAGCACCTGCTCTGCCGATTTGAGGGACACCTCAGAAATACTGTATTTGGAGAAAGCAATGACTTCATCACCGAGATCTAGCTCTATATCACTCCCTAGGTCTACTCTACAGTCTACACAAATAAAGTGGAAAACAACTAAACAAACACCTCTACTTCAAGATCAGATGACAACTGCCAGAAAATCTGATAGTGGTGTTGAAAAAAAAATTTTTTTTCGTAGGCTACACTTTTCGAAGGCCAAGGCTTTCAGCCTTTAAGCCTTCGGGTTAACCCGGCACTGAGGGAAAAGTATAACGGACTTCGACTTTACGACGGATGATATTACACAAGCTATAAGGAAACTAAAAGCAAACTCAGCGGCAGGACCGGACACACTGATCAAAAACTGCAAGAATGCAATCGCTGAGCCCCTATATTGGATATGGAGACGATCACTAGACACGGGAGAAATACCGGGCATCCTGAGGAGCGCGAACATAGTCCCAATATATAAAGGAGATCGATCCGAGGCCAAAAACTATAGACCAGTGTCGCTTGCATCTCATCTCACTAAAATATTGAAAGAATAGTTAGACAGAAAATCTATGGCTTTTTGGAAACAGAAAAAATTAAATGATAACCAACCTGGGTTTCGGTCAGGCAGATCATGCCTATCACAACTAATGAAACACTACAACAACATTATTGATGCACTGGAAAGTAATGAAAACTATGATGTAATATACACAGACTTTGCCAAAGCGTTCGACAAGTGTGACCATGGAATCATACAGTAATACATAAACTGAATTATATGGGAATAACAGGAAAAGTAGGGAAATGGATATATAATTTCCTTAGTGAGCGGCGGCAAGTCGTTACAGTTCAAGGAGAATCTTCATCAGAATCAGAGGTCCTCAGCTCAGTACCACAAGGAACAGTATTAGCTCCACTATTCACTATTCTTTATAATCATGCTAACTGGCATAGATGAAGACGTTACCAGAGACAGCACAGTAACATCCTTTGCCGATGACACAAAGCTCAGTAGAAAAATAAGAAACCCAGAAGATATAGGATCTCTACAAACAGACATGAAGAGAATCCACAAGTGGACGGAAGACAACAATATGAAGTTTAACACTGAGAAATTTCAGCTGTTACAGTACGGAAAAAGAGAAGACCTAAAATCCATGGAATATTATCCCCAAAATGGACAGGAAAATCAGAAAAAACCTAAAGCAAAAGATTTAGGGGTTGTAATGACTGATGATGCGAAATTTGAAACACAAAATAAGATAGCAGTAAACAGAGCAAAGAGAGTAACTGGGCAGATACTGAGAACCTTTAAACGAAGGGATAGGAATATAATGATTCCTCTACTTTAAACACTGCTCAGTGCTCATACCAAAATTGAAATACTGCTCGGTCCTAACATCCCCATATAAAAAAGAAGACATTAGACAGCTAGAAGGGATTCAGGGAAGCTTCACAGCCAAGATCAATGGGTGCAGAGAACTAAACTACTGGGAAAGGTTACGCGAATTAAATCTATATTCACTGGAAAGGAGGAGAGAGAGATACACCAATATTTACACTTGGAAAATAATGGAGAAACTAGTCTCTAATCTTACTCTGAACTCTGTAACTCTCCAAACAACAGTGAAAAGTAGAAAAGGAAGACTGTGTCATGTTCCCAAATTAAAGGCTAGACAGGGAACATCCTTAACCCTGAAAGAAAATGGTTTTGTTGTGAGAGGACCAAAACTGCTTAATCAGCTGCCCAAAGACCTGAGGAACACGAATGTTGTTGCAGTGGACATCTTCAAAAGAAGATTAGACGCCTCGCTCAGAATAATCCACGATGAGCCGAGTGTACCTGGCTGAGGTGGAGAGTACAAGAAACCAACTCACTACTTCATCAGGCCAACTCGAGAGGAGGGGCGACAATCTTAACCTTCGTGATATGAGGAATCATCGCGTGGAACATTTGAAAGGTTAAAAGGTACATTTATATGAAACAAAATTCAAACCTGGAACTGCTTGAGTATGAATCGCAAGCACCATCACCACAATCCGTTACGTCGTCGTGTAGGAGTATCGCTCACGACTCCTACTCAAGAGGTCCCAGGTTCGAATGCTGGTGCGATGATTTTGTTTCATAGAAGAAGGTCATGTGACAGAATGCTTGATGATATAACCATGGGTGAAGTGAAAGCGGCGGTTCACAAGCTGAAAAATGGAAAAACAGGGGTGTGTGGATAGGATATATGGAGAAATGATGGAAGTAGTTTATTTGCGAGAGTAACTAAAGAACTGAGTGAATGGTTTGATACAAGTGTTGGTGTACGTCAAGGATGTGTGATGTCTCCGTAGCTGTTTATGGAGAGAGTGATGAGAGAGGTGAAAGTGTGACTGCAATAATAAAGAAGTGTGTGACGGTAGGGTGTGTCAATTTCAGGGAGCAAAGTGAAATCTTTAGATTGTCAAAGACTACTAGTGACCAAATGATGCATTTTTATGTGCTAAATCGAAATATGGCTTTAAAATCCAGATTTGACCACTCCTAACTATTATATTTGAAGTTGAAGTTTACGAAAACTCAGCAATTTTTGCAAGTATTTTTTTTTATTGTATATAACTACATTTTACATACATTCAGTGGCGGCCGCTCATTATGTGCTTACGTGCTACAGCACATCAGTTTTTAAAATACGTAAATAGCTAAATAATAAATCAATAAAATTTCTTGTAATATCTTCTGTAATTTCCAATTTGATCTAAATTGTTTTCCGATTTACGAAAAAACGAATTAACTGCGCATTCCCTGCATTTCTATTTTCGTACTTATGTGCTGTCATCAGTATAGCACCCAAATCGAGTGAAATCAGACAAAGCGCATGCGCAGACGTGTCTTTTGGTCCAGTTTCGGATAAGGCGTGAATGTGCTACCAGTCGCTGCAGCACTTGTCAATGTGATGGACGCTCGATCGATTGCGTTTGATTTTTAAACTTTTTATGCGTGTGTCTGTGTTTTTGTTTACTCAAGTGTTGTATATACAGTAAATTATTAATTTTTATACAAATATGAATTCAGTGGACAATTTATTAAAAGTACCTTTTTCATCTAGAACATTAAATGAAAAAGCTCAAATAAAACAGTTAGGTAGGCCAACTCCCGATTTAAATTTAAGTCAGAAAGCCAAGAGAAGCAACAATCGAGAATATTTAAGACAATTTCACAGAAAGATTTATGATGATTATAGTTGAATTTGTGGTTGTGATGTTCGGGATGCTCTTTTCTGCTTTCCATGCCTTCTTTTTGGTAACAGTGATTCATTCAGTAACACGGGAGTGAAAGATCTTGCCCATCTTAAAGCACTGATTAGAAAGCATAATGAAAACAAGAAATATATAAACAATGTGTTGGATCTTAGTGTTCTCGGTAGTGTGAATATTGCAACACAGTTAAGTCGGGCCTACCATGACGCCATCAAAAAACACAATCAAGAAGTAGAAAAGAACAGATATATATTATCAAAGGTAATTGACTGCATTAAGTTTTGCGGTGCCTTTGAACTTGCCTTAAGAGGACATGATGAGAGTGAAACATCTGAAAATCCGGGTATTTTCTTGGGACTCGTTGATTTTGTTAGTAGTTTAGATAGTGCGGTAAAAGAACACAGAATCGAATCATGTTTTCAAGGGAACTTCTAAAACCATCCAGAATGAACTGCTAGATTGTATGTCGGAAGTTTGCCGTGAAAAGATAATCGAAGAAATGAAAGAGGCTGATTTTGTCGCTTTAATGGCAGATGAAACTACAGACATTTCTGAACATTCACAGTTGGTAATAGTATTTCGTTATGTAATCAATGACGTGCCTACTGAAAGATTTTGGGGATTTTTCAACCCGGAAGGTCAAAGTGCAGACACAATTTCTATTTGTATTTTGAATACAATAAATGAGATTTTTAAAGATCAACCTAACAAAATAATTGCTCAGACTTACGACGGTGCGGCTGTAATGAGTGACGAAAGAGGTGGAGTTCAAGCAAAAATAAAGGCTATTTTTCCCACTGCACAATACATCCACTGTTATGCCCATCAACATCAATTAAATTTGGTAATGGAAAAAGCTGCTTCGCAAAATCATGCAGCTAGGGTATTCTTCTGTTGCCTGTCAGCTTTTCCTGCTTTCTTTTCAAGGTCACCACAACGGTTGTCTGCAGTAGATGCAGTTGTGGCACGAAGGATTCCCAGTGGTTCTGCAACCAGGTGGAACTTTAAATCGAGAACCGTCAGTGTGGTGTATGAACACAAGGACAGTTTGGTTGTGTGTTTGTTGGATTTGCAGACGTCATTATCCACCAGGACAGTTCAAGAAGCTCGTGGACTCCGTCATTATTTGGAAGATGCACAATTCCTTTTCTGGCTTTCATTTTTCCACAGAATAATGCCACATGTAGACATTTTGTATAACCAATTACAAGCAAGAGTGTCTGATGCTGTAAAAATAAAAAGTGCCGTATCCCATTTTATCTTGGCAATCAATGAAGTGAGAGATTAAATAGACATCATTGACAGTGAAATTGCGACTACATGCGTGTCATCTGGCAGACTGGCAATAAACGACCCAAACAGTCGTGCCGAAGCGCCGATGCCAAATAAGTATGCGATCGAATTGTACAGGAGGCTCATCATCGTTTTCAATCCTTGGATCATTTAGAGGCTGCAAAGTTGTTGAATTCTGTTAACTTTCAAGAATTCGCAAAACATTTTCCGGAAAATGAACTTGAAATTGCAGTTCAAAGTTATAGAATGCTGGAGAAAAGGCGACTGAAAACAGAGCTTAGCGTTTTATATGAAAGAACCGACTTCAGAAAAATTGATGGCGCAGTTCCTCTTTTGAAACTTATATTCAAAAACAATTTACAGAGTACATTCTCTGAAGTAACAAAACTTCTTAAAATTGTCATCACCACGCCAATGACAACAGCAGAACCCGAAAGATGTTTCTCCTCTCTAAAAAGAATAAAAACTTTCCTAAGAAATACTATGTCCCAGGATCGTCTTAATGCTCTGGCAATGCTCTCCATAGAAAAAAAGTTTATTTCAAACATTGAGGCTTTTAACACCAAGGTGATTGACAAGTTCTGCAGTAAGAAAGAGCGTCGCGTGAATTTCATTTTTCGTAAATAAGTAAGTACTATATCTATCTATCTACCGTTAGTTGCGCAGAACATTTACTATAATTCACGATGAATTAGTTCTATTTTATAATTTATCAGTTGTTTATATATATATATCTATCAAAAAAATTTTGTTGTAGCACACAACTGTTTTAAGTCACGAGCCGCCACTGCATACATTACATACAATTAAAGACATTTTGATTGTATTTCAATATTAAAACTTAGAAATATAGAAAGGTTTCTTGAACTTTGTCAAGGATGCCATGTCTGCCTTGCTCTTGTTCCTAGACATGAGCTCCCTACTGGCCACCTGGCCACTGATGTACGCCTCCCTCCTCTCTTGTGAGTAAACATGTTGTGCTGCTTCAGTTGTCGTCCTTACACACCTTTCTCATGACTGTGTGTCGATCCAGTCTATCCAGAAACTCCTTGATTGCAGCAGTGGTGAGGGAGCAGGTCAGAGGAGGCTCAGTCACGCCAGAGTTCCAGTCAATAAGCCCCGAGAGTTTGGTGGCATCTGGGTTGATGTCTGGAGTCTTCCTGGGTCTGACACTGCAGTCTCCTACCTGTGTGTCTTCATCTCCTTTACCTCTGATTTCCAGTATCCTCTTCACTGCCTCCCTCCTCTCCTCCTCCACCTCACTGCACAGCATGGCCTGGAGCACAGCCTCAGAGTGTGCATACCAGGCTGATCTCTTCACTGTAGGCATCACTATTCCTATCACCTCCTTCTTCTGACTTCTGAGCAGCTCCAGCTGGTACAGTACATGCCTGGGACCCTCCACCCAGCTGTGATTTAACTTGATGTTGAACCAGTTTGGCATGTAGACTCCGACTATGAATTCCACAATTATCTTCAGATTCTTCAGGTTCCTACCCTTCAGCCCATGTTTGGAAATCCACAATCTGCAGAACCTTAGAGCCGTGGTGACCCACCTACTGTGACAGACTGGCCCAATCTCCAGGAGAGCTAGACTCTGAGGTACCTCTCCCGATCTGATGGCAGTGATGATTCTGTAGTCATATGATTGGTCTGTGCTGAGGTCCTTGACTACCTTCTGACTGAGATGGGGTAGAGGAGGACCAACAGTGATCTTCGTGAAGTTTGGGTTTATCGCCAGCTCAGTGGCAGTGTCTAACATCTTCCCTAGGGGCCCAAACCACTTGTTGTTGCTCAGTGTCTTGCCATCCAGTGCAGTCACCAGGTGTCTGAGACTCAGCTCCCCAGTGTGCAAGTCACAGACAATCCACACCAACTTCCTGCTAAGCTTGGCCTCCACATAATGCATTACTCCTCCCTCCCAGCCAGTATTCACATTAGTACTGTCACCTCCTATGGCTAAAAGGGTCTGGTCTGCTCCTCTCTCTCTTAGCCAGTTCACCAGATGATCAGCAATGACCTCAGCATGACTTCTCTCCTCTGCAGCTTCCTCTGGTACAAAATGCCACAAATATTTCCCACCTGGTTCATTGCACACTGTGTAGTGTTCTTCCTTAATGCGGAATGGGACGTTTTGGCGCCGACGTTCTGGCGCCGACGTTTTGGCGCCGCAGTTTGGGCGCCACCGTTTTGGCGCGGAGCCGGTTTGGCGCTGCCGTTAATTAGTATTAAGTATTAAGTAGTAATACTTGGTTATTAACCTGAAGTACTGTGTCTTTTCAGATAAGTTGTGTTGTTGCCCTTAATAGCATAAATGTCTGAAAATATATCAAGTAAGAAAGGGAAACAGAAGTTTTCACATAATGGATATTTGTATGTGTTTGATAAATGTAGCAAGCGCGACCCTTCGTTACTTTTTTAGCGGTGCGAGCAAAAGAGTCAGTGTATTATAAGGTGTATATATAATATGGGTACTTTTCCGTTATCTGCCCCCTTGACGATTGGTTAGGTTAAGTCGTGATATTTTTGTTAAAACTAACGAAAATATCACGACTTAACCTAACCAATCGTCAAGGGCGTACAGTTGACCTAACCTGGCAGTGACGATTGGTTAGGTTAAGTTGTGATATTTTTGTTAGTTTTAACGAAAATATCATGACTGAACCTAACCAATCGTCAATGGGGCAGATAACGGAAAAGTACCCATATTATATATACACCTTATAATACACTGACTCTTTTGCTCGCACCGCCAAAAAAGTAACGAAGGGTCGCGCTTGCTACATTTATCAAACACATACAAATATCCATTATGTGAAAACTTCTGTTTCCCTTTCTTACTTGATATATTTTCAGACATTTATGCTATTAAGGGCAACAACACAACTTATCTGAAAAGACAGACAGCACTTCAGGTTAATAACCAAGTATTACTACTTAATACTTAATACTAATTAACGGCGGCGCCAAACCGGCTCCGCGCCCAAACGGTGGCGCCCAAACGGCGGCGCCAAAACGTCCAGCGCCAAAATGTCGTCGCCAAAACGTCCTAGATGGTCCTTAATGAGGCCAGGAAACTGCCTGTCACTGCCCTCAGCTTCCATCATCACTTTGGTGTCACCTCTTTTCCCATCAAAGAAGATACAGGTGATGCCATTTTCCCTAATCTCTTCATCAAACTTCTTGACCAGCTCCTTAGTCAGTCTCTCCTGAGCCCTCCTCACCTTGTTGTGGTCAATCACCAGTGCTGTGTCAAACTCTGTGATAAGACCGGCATCAATCCAGGCATCAGTGGCAATCTCTGAACTCTCTCTCAGCACAGTGTGATGTCTCAAGCTAGCCAGAGCTATGTTGGTGATATCTTCAGTGTTGTATTTCTTCTTCTTAGCCACAGGCAAGGACGAAGTTATCGCAGCCTCTGGTATGAAGTCTTCGTCCTCCTCTCTCCTCCCTGTCTCCTCCAGTATATCTCCAGTCTCCTCCAACTCCATCTCCAGCAGTGACTCCTCCCTCAACTCCTCTTCTTTCTTGGCTGACTCCTCTACCTTCCTCCTCCTCTTCTCCTCGACCTTCCTTCTCTGCTCCTGTCTCTGCAGCAATGCTTCCTGTCTCCTGGTCTCATGGTGATCAGCTAGACCCATCTGGTGTGCCCCCACACTTCCCACCTTTTCTCTCTGACCTTTAATGAAGGCAAGCTCCTGCACTGGTATCTTCTGCTCGCTCCTGCAGCTGCAGTCAATGTGAACCTCACTGTTGCAGACAGGGTTGCACCCAAGCTCACTGCAGTTCTGATCACACAGTGACAGGTCATGATGTCCACCAATTTGTCCAGTTTCATCATGAACCTATCTTTGACCTCTAGCTTCACATTGCCAATGGACACCTTCACTGTCTCATCCCACAGTGCCTTCACTTTAGCCCTGATCCTGATCTGTGTTGATTACAGGTCCTGTGAATAGAGCGTTGGCCTTTCTCCACTGAGCCAGTAGCCCTGGAACAATGCCGTTGTTAATCAGGTCATTTAACTGGGTAATTCCTCCTGTCTTCCTCACTCATCTCTCTCCTCAACAAACCATACCTCAGCAGGGGAAGTTCCCTCCCAGTCTCCACCAAATGACTTAGGTGACAACTTGATTTGCTTCGGGTTCTGATTCCTTTCTGACACATCCTGTGGACCTGTGAACAAAAGAAATGTCATTGAAATTTGGATAGGCCTACTGATTACACTGGCCTGCGTTTCAAATCTTTTTTTCAAAGGTCAGAGGTTTTTCAACTGATTTAGGATCAGTTTCGCACGCTGAATTCAGAAATGTAATCCATTCTTCTCAATCAGGTCAGGTTTTTTAGATATGCTGGCCGACTACTGCTGGTGCCTGAAGAGGGATGTGGTGTCTGCCCGGCACAAGCGGAAGTCCCTGAAGAGGCCATTCATCCCTGATTAGCCTATTATAGTGTGATGTACCCTTCTTGAGATCTATAAGAACAGCCTGTAAAGCCTGTATGTATATACCAGTCGACATATGCTACTACATGTATCGCTCACCTACCAATAAAACGGGAAATGAAAATTTCTAGAAAGTGTTTATATTTCGAAAAGTTGACCTGATTGAGAAAAATGGATGCGATTTTCGGAATCAGCGTGAGAAACTGACCTAAGAACAACAAACATATCCTTGACCTTTAAAATCACGCAGACCAGTGTTATGATTACATAAAATTAAGTTAATTGAAATTCTTAATATCTTCCTATAAGCTCAGATAAAAGGTTGTGTTGTTATAGGTACAAGACTTAATTATTCAAAGTAATGACAATTTCATATATCTATCATATCAAAATATACAGAAAGTTTGGGTCACACATAACATTTCGAATAATTTGAATTACACAATATTTACATTACGAAGTAATCAAAATTGTCAAAAAGGAGGGAAAACACATGTATTCACAATCAAAACTCCAGCATTTGTGACTATGTGAAACTTAGAAACCAAACTGCACACCAAAAATAACCAACGTTAACCACACATATCAATGGCACATTGATATACGATGCTACAGTCATATTTAGGTTATATTTCAAACCTTTATGGTCAAATATAAGTAGGTAAATGGCTTTTTTAAACAACACTAAAGATATTTCTAAGTTTGCTAGATAATATGACATCATTTGAGTATTAGTAGTTTTTGAATTGTTGACTTTACTAAAATTTACA
This sequence comes from Bathynomus jamesi, assembly GCA_023014485.1. Taxonomy (NCBI): domain Eukaryota; kingdom Metazoa; phylum Arthropoda; class Malacostraca; order Isopoda; family Cirolanidae; genus Bathynomus; species Bathynomus jamesi. Next base: position 287,314 of record JAJOZX010000923.1, on the reverse strand, counting down.
CACCCTAGTGTGATGGGGATAGGTGGAGCCTGGCGAATCTGCTGTATGGGGTCTGTATCGAAGGAGTGACATTTCAAAGGAGTGACATAACAAAGGAGTGACATAAATACCGTAACGAAGGAGTGACAGAATTGTTAAAATTAAGATTTTATTTCAAAAACTAGAAACCTAACCTAACCTAACCTAGCCTAACCTAACCTAACCTAACAGTTGCAAGCCTCTCTTCCCTCTGGATTTGTTCTTTCTTCTTCTTTGTTGGTATTTTCGTGTCACTCCTTTGAATTTTATCTCCGATTTGTCACTCCTTTGTTATGTCACTCCTTCGTTATGTCACTCCTTTGAATAGGACCGGCTGTATGCGGATGAGATGACGCTATGCTATTTGCTCAGAATGGGTGTGATATGCAAAACGTTCTTAAGAGTTTTGTGGCACTTTTATGTAAGATTCTTGACAGTGAATGTGGGTAAGAGCAAGTTATTGATTGTGGAGAGAGAGAGAGAGAGAGAGAGAGAGAGAGAGAGAGAGAGAGAGAGAGAGAGAGAGAGAGGGGAGAAATTTGAACTGTCATGTGATGGTAGCGTTATTTAAGTATCTAGGATATGTACTGAAGAAAAGAGGTACGAGTGTGGATGAAGTTCATGGAAGACTGAATCAAGGACGAAAGTTGGCGGGTATGCTGAAATTGGGTGTGAGATTGGATCGAGATGTTGCAAGATGTTTACATGAAGGTGTGTTAGTACCGACACTTTTGTATGGGTGTGAAACATTGACATGGCGTGGAAGGAAGTCACGGTTAAGAACAGTTGAGATAGACAACTTGAGAAGTATGTGTGGCGTGCACCACATTGATAGAGTGAGAAATCGTGTGGTTCGGGAAAGATGTAGCGTTCAGAAGGCAATAGAAGTGAAAAGTGAAAAAGTGGAAAATGACAGAATTGCGAAAAGAGTGTATAAAAGTGCTTGCGAAAGTAGTAGGAAGAGAGGAAGGTCGAGAAGAATATGGATGGACGTGGTTAGTGATTGCGTGAGGAAGCATGGACTTGATCTGGGTGATGCACGAGAAGTGGCTGCAAGTCGATTGGAATGGAGGAGGTTTTTTATAAGTACGTAAGTTGGGGAATCTGTTTCTTATTTTTAACAAAGCCTGGAAGCACCGCTGCGCATTAGGGCGGAGTGAAAAACTCATTTTTCGAATTTTCAAATTGGCTAGTGTGGAAAATGTGTGGAGTAGTGAGGAAATAAGCTGGTATAAATTTAAAATCATAACATTAATATCTTCAGGTGCCACAATGACCTTCAATATTGAAAAAAATTGAAAAAAGCAGATTTTAACCAATAATTACAGAAGAGTCCACGATGCACAATAGACAAGAATTTATTCACACTTGTATAAAAATAGCTCAGTCAACCTTTAAAAAAGTTTCTATTCTCTAAAAACAGTTTTCTATAGTCAGCTCACTCAGCTGTCACGTGAGTACCTCGGTTCAGTGTAGCTGTCGCTCTCGTAGCAGGTGGGTGTTCTGTTGTTGGCGTTACTCAGATAGTCTAAACTATATTTCTTATATATTTTGCATTTCTGTATTGTGTTGCCCTAAGTTTGCCATGTACTATTAACTGAAATTAACGTATAATTGATATTAGCTCTTTCTTTTTCAGATTTGTATACTTTCAAAATGTCTCGAGTTTGTGCAAAATCAACCAGGGCCTCAACTGAGTGCCCCATGTTTGGTATGGGGAAGATTTGTGGCACAGGAATCTTCCTACATACGAAGGAGTTTTTAAATATTACTTGTTTGTAAGAAACGATTTGAAACAGAATACTAATAAAGATCCTTCAATATCTCAAATATTAGAACAAGTTGTTGATAAATTGAAAACAATTTGGGAAAGTGCTTCCGTCCCAATTCTGTCAGACAGGCGAATTGAAACAATGTTCAGAAGCTACCACGAAAAGTATCGTGTCATTATGAAGCCATACCAAAGCAGAAAAAATTCTGAAGCTTACAAAGCAAAGATTGATATGTTCAAAAAGAAGCACACACGAAACTTTTTGACATTGCAGCGTGCAAGTGCAAAGTACTAACACAATGTTCTTGTCCCAAAGAAAAAAACGGTTCCAAAGGAAGAAGTGACGTTCCTCTTAGATCAAAGGAGTGAAAGAAAACTGTTTATTGATAGAGTAGATAGTACACTCTCAAAGAAAAAAGCATCTACGTTGCTAAGAAAGCAAAAAGAAGCTGTGAGGCTCACCAAAGAATCTTCACAGGAGAAATTGCAGGATACAAATGTTGAATTATCATCATCGACATCAAATAGTGAAAGTGAATCTGGCGAAATATCAGACGATACATTTCCAGAGCCAGTTAGCTCGAAGAGAAAACTCGAACAACCTGAAGAACAATTATTCAAGAAAAGGAAAACTACAAATCTACCTTCAGTGGCTACTGCTTGTGACAGGACTGCAGTTTCAGATCGAGCTGCAGCATTCATTGTTTGTGCAGTATTGCAAGATATTGGAGAAGTTTCTATTGACAATACATCTGAAGTAGTGAATAGGAGTAAAATCAGAAGAGAAAGACAAAAGAAGAGATCAGAAATTATGAAAGATCAAAATCAGGTCCCAATCAGAGGAATCTATTTTGATGGTCGAAAAGATTCTACACTCTTCCAAGAAAAAAAAGAGTCCATAGTATATCAGAAGAAGGTAACAGAAGAACATATCACTTTAGTGAGAGAACCTGGTTCAGATTATTTGGGCCATTATTCTGTGAATTCTGGATCAGCTGAAGAAATATGTAAAGGAATGTTTGAGTATATTGGAAATAATGACATGAACCTGGAAAACCTTGTTGCCATTGGATGCGATGGTGCAGCAGTCAACACTGGAGAAAAGGGAGGCGTTATAAGGCTTATAGAATTGAAGCTGAAGAAGCCAGTTCAACATTTAGTGTGCCAGCTCCATGCCAATGAATTGCCATTACGCCATTTAGTTGCAAAGCTGGATGGAAAAAGATCTGGCCCCCGCGGATTCATCGGTCCTATTGGCAGGGAATTAGAGAACTGTGAGAGTCTTCCTATTGTCGAGTTTGAAAGGATTGATGCTGAGGAACCAACTGTAGACTGTGAAGATCTTAGCACCGACCAAAAATATCTAATTGATATTCATCAGGCCATAACAAAGGGATATTGCTCTCCAGATCTTGCTCATCGTAGTCCAGGCAAAATGGCACATTCACGATGGCTGACTACAGCAAATCGTTTGCTTCGTCTATACGTTTCAACTGTAAGTCCATCTGAGAACCTCATGAACATTGCTTCTTTTATAATGAAGGTCTACATCCCAATGTGGTTTTCTAAGCAAAGTACGTCTTTTGTCAATGGCTCAAAACATGTTTTCAAAACTATTGAACTAACAAGAACACTGAATGACGAAGTAAAGGATATTGTAAACCCTGTCATACAAAGAAATGCATTTTTTGCAAATCCAGAAAATATTCTAGCATCAATGATTCATGATGACCGCAGCGCCATAAGAGAATTAGCGTGGAGGCGAATAAAGAAAGCAAGGCAAACAAACAAGGAAAAAGTTGTGAGGCGTTTCACAGTACCTGTTATTCAATTTGAAGCTACTGATTATACTGATTTAATTAATTGGCAAAAATGCATTGTCACTGAACCACCTGTGACAAGACACCTGACAGAAAATGAGATTGAAGAATTCATAGAAAACAAGAGTACCCCTCCATTCGAGAAATTCCCTTGTCATACACAAGTAGTAGAAAGAATGGTAAAATTAGTGACTGAAGCATCATCAAAAGTATTTGGATTGAACGCGCGAGATGGCTTCATAAGATCAACACTTCAGTCACGTAAAAAAATGCCATCATTCGAAAGTAAAGCTGAATATAAAGTTTAAATAAAACGTTAATAGAAAAAAACATGCGCAAGGATGAATGGTTGGGAGGGCATGGGTGGAGCTCGACACGCAGCCACCTCCTCGTGGTGAGTTCTGGATTATTTAGATCATTAATCAAAAGAACATTGATCTAAATAAACTAAGAGCTGCGTAATTCAGTAACTATTTTGGTTATTGGAACACTTAATATATAATAATAACAAGTAAGTTTCAGTTATTGTACTAATGCAGAATATAAGAAAATCATTATATTTCACTTTTTTCGACGGCTTTGTGGCACCTGAAGATATAATTTCGCAGGACTAATATTTATGCACAGTCATTATCTATAGCACCCACATATTTTCCGCACTAGCCATATTTGAATTTCGAAAAAAAGTTTAAAAACCTCATTTTCGATCCGCCCTACTGCGCATGGCGCATGAAGTACCGTAAGTGTGGAATTTAGCCATGGTGGGGGAGGGGGGGTGCTTGTTCAACTGCATGCTTGTGTGAATGGATGTGTGCACTTTGTTTTCTGTCTTTTCTCCTCTTCACTACCTTCACTATCCAGATTGTTCCGCCTTCTCAGCTCAATTCGGTGTTCCAAAAGTCTTGTCCCATAATGCACAACATGATATTAACCTTTGGGGCAGGATTTATGGGACACCCTCTATATATATATATATATATATATATATATATATATATATATTATATATATATGATGAAAATCATAATGATAAGCTTTATTAGCATATATGATAAGCTTTATTGGCAGGAGATAAATTCCAAAAAAAGTATAATGTTGATCAAGGTAATAACCGACACAATTAATTAAACATTAAATTTAAAAACTAAAAAAATTAGGACCGAACAGGAAATAAGATATATATATATATATATATATACAGGGTGGGCCGTAAGTTTCCATACATAGGAAAAATTAAACGTTTGTTTTTATGTTTCAGATACCCTAAGAATATGCGTTTGACGTAAGATCTTGTTTACTGATGAAGCAAATTTTTACGTCAATGGAGAGGTTAATCGGCAAAACATACGTTATTGGAGTAATGCTAACCCTAACTGGCTGAGTCCGACGAAGATGCAAGGTGCCGGTAAAGTGATGGTGTGGACCGGGATATGGGGTGACAGAATTATTGGACCAATTTTGTCAGTGGAAATCTTAATGCCGAAAGGTATCTTAACATGTTGCAAGAAGAGATTTTCCCATCCCTGCTAAACGAGGAAGGTAACTTCCCAGTTTACTTCCAGCAAGATGGAGCTCCACCTCATTATGGTCTTCACGTGCGTCGGTATTTGGATCAGCAGTTTCCGGATGCTTGGATTGGTCGGCGTGGTCCTGTGGAGTGGCCTCCCAGATCCCCAGATCTCACCCCCCTTGATTTCTATCTTTGGGGGCACTTGAGGGCCATGGTGTATCAGGAAAAGATACGAGACATAAATCATCTAAAGGAACGTATCACCAACGCCATTACAAGCATAACGTCAACTGTGCTAATGCGTGTTCATCAACAGTGGGGAACACGTATTGAAATGTGTTTTCAAAACAATGGCAACCATGTAGAGCATATTATATAAATAAAAATGGTTGTCCATAAAAAATTTTTTTTTCCTATGTATGGAAACTTACGGCCCACCCTGTATATATGTATATATATCCAGTGGCGCTCATAAGTATTCGTACAAAGAAATCTTTGTTATATACTCGTCCTTATCTTTCGTTTCGAAAATTTTAACAAATAAAAAAAATTAATTTAACTTCAACGTATAATGTAAATTCTAAAATTCAGAGTTGTTAACAGTCTCTAATCAATAAACAGCCAACTACGAGTACTTAGAAAAATTTTAAATTCTTCAAGCCTGAGGTGGACACACAAAGTAATAAATAATTTTTTAAATGTATGAAAACTTTTGCATTTTAACTTTCTTCAAAGAATGTGAAGAAAATAAAAAAGTTAAAATGCAAAAGTTTTCATACATTTAAAAAGTTATTTATTGCTTTGTGCGTCCACCTTAGGCTTGAAGAATTTAAAATTTTTCTAAGTACTCGTAGTTGGCTGTTTATTGATTAGAGACTGTTAACAACCCTGAATTTTAGAATTTTTTCTATGAATTTTCATGGAAGATAGATGACTCGTCATTAGTAAGCAATAGGTCGTCGTCGTAAAGAGCTGCGTACAGATCTTAAGGGATCTGTTGTTGTAGCACACGAGTCTGGAAAGAGTTATAGGAAGAAGATAGCGGAAGAACTTTGAATCCCATTTACGACGGTTGCTACGGCTATAAAGAATGGAAAGGGTTTGGAACAATCAAAACTCTATCAAGGTGTGGACGACCTTGCAAGATTTCAGAACGTACAGCTAGACGGATTGATAGAATGGCTGCTACGAATCCACGAGTAACTGCGGATGATATTTGCCAAACATTAAAACTGTCTAAGATCGATGTCTATCGCTCTACTGTACGTCGTATATTGAGTAAGAATTCTGCATGGAAGAATTGCACAAAGAAAACCTCTGCGCGCACAAAGAAGTTCGTTTAAAGTCCACCAAGGTTCGTGAAAATGATGGATTTGCATTCTGGAAGAAAGTTGTCTGGACAGATGAGGCCAAAATTGAATTATTCGGGAACAACGATCAAAGGTATGTTTGGCGAAAATCAAATAATGCATTCGAGGAAAAAACATCCTTCCTACGGTTAAATACTGTATGGTGGTAGTAGTTTGTTTCTTTGGGGATGTTTTAGTGCTTCTGGTCAAGAAAAGCTTGTTGCCATCAGTGAAATCTTGAATTCGAAGAAATATCGGGAAATTTTAGAAGAAAATGTATTGCCTTCAGCTCGGAAGTTACGAATGGGTCGCAAGTGGGTACTGTAAAAAGATAATGATCCAAAACATAAAAGTAAGAGCGCCATGAAATGGCTTCAACAAAAGAATTTGAAACTTCTCGAGTGGCCCAGTTAAAGCGCTTATCTTAATTTAATCGCGAATTTATGGTTTGATTTGAAAGGAGGTGTCCGCGAGAGAAACCCTTCGAATCTGAATGAATTGCAACAATTTTCTTTAGAAGAATGACCTAAAATTTCTACTGAGAGATGTTGAAACTTTGTAGAAAAATACCCAAAACGAATCATGGAAGTAATTCAAACAAAAGGTGGACGCACAAAGTATTAAATAATTTTGCAAGTAACTGTACGAAAACCTTTAAATTTTAAATTTTTTTTTATATTCCTCAAATTCTTTGATGTTTTACATTATATGTTGGAGTTAAACTAATTTTTTTATTTGTTTAATTTTTCTAAACGCACGATAAAATTTTCATAACTATCGTATGCATTGTACAAAAGATAAGGACGAATATAACAAATACAGGGTGATTCAAAAGTCAGGTTACATAGGGCTTTTCTGTTTCTTTGCAGGTAAATGAGTTATGAGATGTTATCGAAGGAGGAGCGCATTGATGTGATATTCCTAGCTAGCTGCACAAGTGCATTGCCGTTAACGGTGGCCATATCGAACATGTGATGTGACTATTCCTCTGTATCATTACATAATACAGTATTTCAATATGTAACCTGACTTTTGAATCACCCTGTGTGTGTATATATATATATATATATATATACTGTGTGTGTGTGTGTATATATATATATATATATATATATATATATATATATATATATATATATACAAAAGTTCTTGAAAGTTAAAGTTTAATTACATAAATGAATTACAGTAATACAAATACCTGTATTAAGTTTGTAAATTACCTGTCACATTAGTTTAGTTTAATGGTACAGCGTCAAACTGTTAATCAAAAGTTATGGGTTGGAGTCTCAGGTCGGACTTCTTGCAGATTTCATTTAGATGTTTCTTTGGGTCTTCGTTGCTAGGGTAAAGGTTCAGTCCCCACGTAAAACTGTTACGAAACTTGCTAAAAAAACGTCAGATATTAAGTTACCCAATTACGTCTCACTTTGAAATTAATTAAAGTTTATATTGAATAAATGCTCGTCAAATTATTTTGAAAATATTGTTCTATATACTTGTCAGCGTCCGTAGCTTAGTGGGTGTCACCTCTACCTATAAACTAAGTGCAGATATTGAGGTCGAGGGTTCGATTCCCGATGGTACTGGTAATAATGATCCAGGAGTTGGAACAATGGGCCGCATTAGTTGGCTTGAGCGCTGTGCTAGTTCCTGGACCTTCTCATTGGTTATTATTATACTGTACTTAAAGCTATTATAACATACATCCTCCCAAAAGTAACGCACACATTTACACTCAAATCATGAATGGGGTTTGGTGAAGGAGAGAGTTGGACTAGAGTTATTTTTTCCCTAGGTGGTCCGCGGACTAGCGGTTACCAGTTCGTGACATCGGATGGACTTGATACTCTGTGAACAAGTATATTGTAGGGTTAGATTAAGTTAGAATAATTAATTTTTTAGAGCAGGGGTGTCCAAAATACGCCCCGCGGACCGGATCCGGCATGCCAAACCATTTCTTCTGGCCCAACTTAATACCAACTACTTTTATTTTTTTATCATTCTTCAGAAAATACAGTATTTCTTATCTAAACATCAGGCATCGCCATACTGGGACCAGCTTCCTGCTAGACGTACGGCACTCACTCTTTGCCGCAGTATCACGAATTACTGTAAGATAACTTTAATGACAGATGTAAAGATTTATCTACACATACCAGTCAAATTCGTTTATTTGAAAACCCTTTTGCAGTTGATCTAAATGATGCAAAAATCGAACTATAAATAGAAGTAATTGAACTACAGTGTAACAATGTGTTGAAGGACAAATTTAAGGAGGGTGATTTAGTGGAGTTCTACAAGTCCTTATCAACAGAACAATTCCAAGGTCATTTAAAATTCACGCAGAGATTTGTGCATGCATCTTACTACATAATCTTTTCAAAATTTAAAAAAAAATAAAAGGCATCAACTGTACGAGCTTCGGAGTCCGGTGGAGGTGACCATAAATGTCCCCACTTCTGGCTCCCCCGCTGGCGATATCGGGAACGCAGACCCGGCCAGCGGGGTTCGATCTGGTACCGCCCATTCGAGATGTTCTGGGCCTCTGTCTGATTCACTTTTCTTAAACTTATGCAACATTCGTGGCCTTTTCTCAAATTTTTAATCTGTTGAACACCACCTCTCCTATAAACCTCATCTTCTTTTCCTCACTGAAACTCAGGTGACTGGGACGACTGACAGCAACCCCTTTTCTGTATCCTCTTACTTTCTCTATACTCAATTTCACTCCAAAGGTGGATGTCGTGTATATGTACGCAATGACCTAACTTGTTCTTGTATTCTCGAACTCGAATCTTTCGAATTCTGTACCCTCTGGCTACGGCTTACATGCCAATCTCAAACTAAATACATCTGCGCTGTTTAACTTTCTCCTAATTGTACTGACTATCCAAAATTCTTTGACTACCTCACTTCCAAAGTGGAATACATTCTTTCCCGCTCTTCCTTTGTTGAAATCTCCATTTTAGGAGATTTCAATGTTCACCACCACCTTTGGCTTTCCTCCCATTTCCCTAACATCCCTGATGAACTAGCTTGCAACTTTTTTATCCTAAATGACCTGGAGCAGATTGTACAACACCCTATTCGTATTCCCTATCATCTTGGAGATGGGCCCAACATTCTGAATTTATTTCTTACCTCTCATCCTTCTTCTTAGCCTGTGAAACTTTTCTCTCCGTTAGGCTCCTCCGAGCACAATCTTATATCTGTTCCTGTCCTATCTCTCCAATTCGGCCTTTGGATCCTCCCAAGAGGATGCGCTTTGGCACTTTGCTGCCGCTAATTAGGAGACCCTTAGGCAGTACTTCTGTGATTTCCCATGGAATGATTACTGCTTCCGTGGCTGAGCACTTCTGAGCGTGCTGAGCGCATCACGGAGGTGATTCTCTCGGGCATGGAGGCGTACATTCCATATTCTATTCCTACTACTAATGCAAAAAAACCTTTGTTTAATTTTACTTGTTCTAATGCTATCCACAACAGAGAGGAGGCTTTCAGCAGATACCGTTGCTATCCAACTCCTGACTCTCACTTAGCTTATATTTCTGCCCGGAATCGTGCAAAATCTGTTCTTCGACTCGCCAAAAATTCCTTCATCCGACAAGAATGTGAAAATGTATCCAATTCTAATTCTTCTCTCTCTTTCTGGCATCTAGCTAAGAACCTCTTCAACAACTTTACTTCCTTTTCTTTCCCTCCTCTTTTCCATTCTGACGGCTCAGGTGCCGTCTCTTCTCCTTTCGCTTACAACTCAACCATGGACGATTCCGGTGCTGTTGCTCCATCTCCTTCCCCCGTTGACGTTATTATAGCTGAAATTAGAATCTCTTCCAAAGATGTTCTTTCTGCCCTATCTGGGCTCAACTCTAGGAAGGCGTATGGTCCTGATGGTGTTCCTCCTGTTGTTCTGAAGAACTGTGCTTCAGTGCTGACTCCCTGCATAGGCAAACTCATTCGTCTTTGTCTCTCATCTGGTACTTTTTCTTCCTAATGGAAGTTCGCTTTCATTCAGCCTGTCCCAAAGAAGGGTGACCGCTCTCAACCTTCCAACTATCGTCCAATTGCTTTGATTTCTTGCCTTTCTAAAGTTTTTGAATCTATCCTTAATAGGAAGATTCTTAAACACCTTTCTTCTCACAATCTTCTTTCAGATCATCAATATGGATTCCGTGAGTGACGTTCTACTGGCAATCTTCTTACATATCTCTCTGACTCTTGGTCATCCTTCTTTCGGAATTTTGGTGGAACTTTTGCTATTGCGCTAGACGAATCGAAAGCTTTTGGTAGAGTCTGGCACAACTCTTTAATTTCGAAACTGCCCTCCTTCGGTTTCTCTCCTTCTATCTGTGCCTTCAGATAGCTAAGATGCTAAGTCGTGATATTTTTATTAGTTTTATCGAAACTATCACGACTCAACTAGTTAGGTTAATTGAATGCCCGGTTAGGTCAACTGTACGTCCTTGACGATTGGTTAGGTTAAGTCGTGATATTTTCGTTAGTTTTAACCAAAATATCACGACTTAACCCAACCAATTGTCAAGGGCGTACAGTTGACCTAACCGGGCATTCAATTAACCTAACTAGTTGAGTCGTGATATTTTCGTTAAAACTAATGAAAATATCACGACTTAGTCTAATAGACAGAGTTTATTTCCACGAGGAGGATGCCAGTGGGCGTCGAAACTGTCGTGGAAATAAACTCTGTCTATTAGAGTGGGTTTTTATTTTCATATTTTGACCTTCACGTAGAAAAAAGTGAAGTTTTTTGCATTTATCACGACTTAGCCTAACCAAAAATTGTTACTAATTGAAAAGAAAAAATTGGGGGTGCTTTAAAGGAAAAGATCCGGGGACGGTTACAGGCACGTAACATGCGGAAAGTGTTCTTCCTTTTGCTAAATCACGTGACGAATCTGGGTGGGTAATTTCTTGTACTTATTCTTATACTTATACAAATAAAATTGAGGACATTATTATTATTATTATTAAAACCAAAAATAAAAAAGTTGGTTAAAATGAACATTAAAATAAACCTAGAAGTAGACTATATACTCGTATATACTGTATGATACACACCCACAAAAAAAATTAAAATGCGATTTCATGTGGTGTGCATCATTTATTTATTTCACAGTTTAATTGAAAAATTCATCATATATATATATTATATATATATATATATATATATATACACAATTGGTCATGTCATGACGTAAGATTATCCAAACTAATGACATGGGAGGCGAGAGGAGAAAGAAAATGCGGGAATTGGTATTCTTCATTTCGAAGAAGGCCTTATTTTTTTAAATACAACGAGGTCTCTCAAAGCATTTCCAGCACTGTATTATCCCTCTGCCACAGTGTCTCAAGCTTGGTGTGCCTCGGTAGAATACAGAATAAGGAAATGAGCTTTATTTCATCCCTCGTATGAGAAAGTTGCTTCATAGATGGTGCTCCCACACAACTTTATTTGTAATTTATAATAATTAGATTTTCGTTCGTGATATGGTTGATGGTATGTGATTATATCAGTACATGAACCAGTATATATATATATATATATATATACATGGGAATGAACTCAGAATGGTCCCCTGAGTTTTTTATGATACACACAGACAGTGCATGGAACAAGGAACTCTTCTAGGAAAATTAAATCCACTATAGTCCGAATAAGTAATGGTAAATGACAAATACCATAGTTTTTCTTTTTCATGATGCTAGCCCGACGTGGGCAACGGGTCACTCGCAAAGAGGTCCCATAAATATAGCTTCCCTCACCAGCTATCTGCAAAGCAGACAGGATCCAGCTTTGGGACATGGATCTAGGGTTTAAAGCAGCCTAGCCCTGCTACATTTAGAACCTCAATATAAGCAAAAGACTCGCTGCCTTCACGTCAGATTGAATACATAAAAGAAAAAGGGGTAACTATTATATTTTTAGCCAAAAACCAAACTTAAACCTCAACTGGTAGAATTGAGCGTCCACTTTTCAAGGCACATAACATGTCCGTTTCAAGATGGGAATGAACTCAGAATGGTCCCCTGAGTTTTTTATGATACACACAGACAGTGCATGGAACAAGGACGCTCAATTCTACCAGTTGAGGTTTAAGTTTTGGTTTTTGGCTAAAAATATAATAGTTACCCCTTTTTCTTTTATGTATTCAATCTGACGTGAAGGCAGCGAGTCTTTTGCTTATATTGAGGTTCTAAATGTAGCAGGGCTAGGCTGCTTTAAACCCTAGATCCATGTCCCAAAGCTGGATCCTGTCTGCTTTGCAGATAGCTGGTGAGGGAAGCTATATTTATGGGACCTCTTTGCGAGTGACCCGTTGCCCACGTCGGGCTAGCATCATGAAAAAGAAAAACTATGGTATTTGTCATTTACCATTACTTATTCGGACTATAGTGGATTTAATTTTCCCAGAAGAGTTCCTTGTTCCATGCACTGTCTGTGTGTATCATATATATATACTGGGTGATCCAGATAAATGGGACCCATAATAAAAAGCCAAATATTCTTAATATTTAATTCCTTTCATAAAAACTATATATCATTCGAAAGAGTAGAGTTACAAGTTTATTATGAAATATTTATTTTTTTAAAATGACTCCTTTCAAATGTGCTCCATTAGTTGCCAAGCATTCCAGTTTTCTCGCTTGTAAGTTCTGCATCACTTTTGCAAGAGTGTGCGGTGGTATGGCCTGTATCTCATTTGTGATGGCGGCCTTCAATTCTTGCAAGGTCGTTGGGTTATTTCTGTAGACCCTACTCCTTTAAATATCCCCAGAGATAATAATCTAAGGGAGAAAAATCCGGAGACCTTGCGGGCCATTCAACGTCTCCAAATCTTGAGATTAACTCGCCTGGAAACGTTTGACGCAAAACTGCCATGCAGTTCCTCGTGGTATGGCAGGTTGCTCCGTCTTGTTGGAACCAGTGGTTTTCTAGACAAAGATCTCTTAATTTAGGAATAAGGAAATCGGTCAACATTTTTTCGTAGCGATCACCATTTACGGTGACCGTGTTTCCGGTGGAATCCTCGAAAAAGTACGGCCCTATGATCTGAGATGCAGTAAGACCACACCAAACAGTTACACGCTGACTATGCAACGGGACTTCGGTAATATTGAATGGATTTTCTGTTGCCCAGAAACGACAATTTTGTTTGTTTACAGTTCCATTCAAGTGAAAATGGGCTTCGTCTGACATAATCAAAGTTGCTAGAAAATTGGTGGTGTCATTTACCTTCTGTTGGATCCATTGACAGAATTGTCGTCTTCGTGCGAAATCTCCATCGTTTAGTTGTTGCACTGTTTGAATTTTATATGGAAAGAGCATTAAATTTTGCTTGAATATACGGTGTGTTGTTGTTCCATATCCAACTCCTAACAGCTGAGAAGCACGTCTGATGCTTATGTTAGGATTATCCTGTACAATTTCATGAGTTCTGTTAATGATCTCGTCTATCCTTGCCGTGCGCACTCTTCCAGTTGGTTTTCTTTTTCCAATGCTGCCAGTTAGGGAAAAATTTCTGACACACCGACGGATTACTTTCTTAGAAGGTGCTTTTGACATCTGAAAATTTGTCTTGAAAGATCTTTGAGCTGAAACTACACTTCTTCCATGCTCATAATATTGCTCAGTTATGAAACGCAGCTGTTCCACAGTCCATGCAGTCATCTTGAAGGGTTAGTTTTAACTAACACTTTTATTTTGTTTTGTATCTTATCTTGTCTTGTATTGTCAAAACCTATACAATCCTGTACAAACTTGTAACTATCCTCTTTCGAATGATGCGTATGATTTTATAAAAGGACTTATACTTTAAGAGTTATAGGGGTTTCTTTTGGGTCCCATTTCTCTGGATCACCCTTTATATATATATATATATATATATATATATATATATATATATATATATATATATACACTCGTTGGGATGCGCCTTGGTGGTGCAGTGGTTAGTATCGCTGACTACGAATTCATCGAGACCCGGTGACGGCAGGCGGCGTGCAGCAAAACCCAGCTGCTCACCTTTCCATACAATAAAAACTGGTTGGTAGATAAATGGGTACCCTGCAGTAGCGCGTCCAACACGTGCCTCCCCCTTCGTCCATAATATGTATATAAATATTGCTATTATACGTACTCGTATGGAACTTTTTCCTATAAGCAGATATATACATGAAATACACAGAAATAAAAATCAGTTATTATCGACAAAATTTGTGGATTTTTACCAAAATTACGAGTTGATACGAAATATCAGAAATTCTTTGATAAAATATAAGAATTTATCAAAATTATAAAACAACACGGAAAATCTACCCAAAATATACAATAATGATAGACAGTGATAGTATCTAATGATATTTCCACTGTTGAATGTATATACGACCTTGTTTGAATCTAAAATTTACGCATTTTTGTGATTAGGGCCTACAGGTGCAAATAAAGTAAGCGACATCAAATTATTTACCCACAAAATTTTTATTTTTTCTTAAAATTTTTTACGTTCGTGAAACAACTTTATATTTACATGCAATAGCTAACATTTTTTTTATATATCAAATTGTTATCTATATGTTAGTGTGCTTTCATTGCTTTTGTTTAATTTATAACAGTGTAAATACTCGAGATTACTTATACAGTAAGGCAGGGGTTCCCAAATTGTGTCTCGCGGAACACTTCTCACGGTATACAAGTGTTCCGCGGAACACCAATTTGGGAACCCCTGTAGTAAGGTGTTATCTTCAATATCCTCTATAAATTACCAATATTATATATATATATATATATATCTCTCCAGATAACGTAGTGGAAGTGTCGCCCCCTCCCTTGTCAGAAAATCCTGTGAGCGTTACTGATACCCTGGGTAGTCTAGCGGTTAAGACGCTGGGCTGCTGATATGGAGGTCGTGAGATCGAGTCCGGGCGAGGAATTTGTAATTTGTGACTACCCGTGGTGGATTATGGTTCGGATTCGACGTTAAAGTGGAGGTCTAAGGTGGAGCAACGAGCTTGACCTTCGTCAGCATGAACAATTCGGGCGGAAACAAAACCAAAGATATATATATATATTATATATATATATATATATATATATATATATATGTGTATGTGTGTGTGTGTGTAATGTTCGTATGTACATATATAAAAAAATGTTAAATACCACTAATTGTAAATTTTCTCTCTCTCTCTCTCTCTCTCTCTCTCTCTCTCTGTGTGTGTGGGTGTTGATTTATTTTTGACTAAAGATCCATTAGTGGAACATACCATTTCTTTCTAAAAAAGTGTCAAGGTTTAGCTTCCATTTAGAGTGTAAACCATAAAACCTTTATTGCTATCATTAAAACTTGCGTTAAAAATAATCTCTTCTCTTGTGAAGATAGTTACTATAGACTGTTATGGATTCTCTATGGGCAGCCCTTCCTCACCTCTCCTTTGTTGTTTAGTTATCAAATATCCTGAATCCGAATTGTTACCTAAACTAACCCTTTTTAAGCTCAGGAGGTATATTGTTGACATCTTTTTATTGTGTCCAAACAACAAAACTAAGATGGATATTTTTAAAAATATTCATTGCATCCTTCGATTAAGTTCAAATTTGACTGGGAAAGAAACGAAATTCTTACGCTTTTTGCACACCCATACTCAAAACCAGTGATGGCAACCTTGAATTTTGTTTATTGTAAACACTTATACTAAAAAATTCTTAGATATATTTTTTTCGGCCTAAAGTAATCAAGTTAAAAAACATAAATGATATCACAAACAGTCATCTCTCTCTCTCTCTCTCTCTCTCTCTCTCTCTCTCTCTCTCTCTCTCTCTCTCTCTCTTCACACACACACACACACACACACACATATATATATATATATATATATATATGTGTGTGTGTGTGTATGTGTGTGTGTCTGTCACTTTCACAGAAGTTTCCGAGGTTTGCACATCTCTCACCAAGGCGTATTCAGAACGTTGGATTACTGATTATGAATTGTCCAATCAAGGACCATGTTCCATTTCTTCCGAAGGTTGATGACTATTAACAGGAAGGAAAAAAGTTAAACACAGCTTTTCTCAGCTGGATTTTTCCCACGACCCCCGTGTCAGGGTCTTAGTTCGGGACGACCCCTTATCATTCTACAGGGTTAAACGAATTCACGAAGCATTTTTTTTTTGTTTGGTTGCGCACAAATCACTACGACAGGGATAAACAAAACTACGACCCGGGGATCCGTGACCCACCATTTGAGAAACACTGGTTTAACACCTTAAATCCGATGCTAATGCATTAGAACATACAGTACGTACAATACTTAATGTGACGTGATATATGTAAGTCTTTGGTATAAATAATCTATCATTACAAAATTGCATATATTTCTTGTTTATTATTTTTAGAGTAATTTTATCTCACTGTAAAAACATACATTCAATATGTAAATTATTACAGTAGAAAATTACAGTAAGTAAATTATAATATGTAAATATGCGATATGTAAATTAATGTAATTCAAGATTTTATAACGTTTTTAAGATAAAGAAATAATTTAATTATAAATTTTAATTAAAAAATGTATTGGGTATTTTAGTTAAATGTAATTAAATATGGCGTTAATTACATCCTATTATTAATAAGGAATATCGAATTCGTTAATATGAAAGCTTTTAATTATAATTATTCTTAACTAATATAACAATCCATTTCTAATTAAAAATATAATAATTGATAATTGTAAAAAGATAGAATTAACATTTCAGTGGAAAATAAATTTATATATATATATACACAACCATATCATAAATGTTCAAAATGTAATTAATTAATTAATTAACGGAATTAATTACTGTAATTAATAAATTAATATAATTTTCAGTGGGTAAAGACTTTGAGACAATCTATATATATACAGGGTGTCCCAGAAATCTGGACTCATAAGAAAAATATATATTATATTTTGAAAGTGAAACAAACACGTTTCTAATGTCAGTTTTTACATATTTCAGGAAAGAAAATACCTGATGGCTCAGTATACCAATCAAGAGAAGGTGGAACTGGTATTGCTACGTTTCCAGAAAAAGCCAGAGGAAGGTATGTTCGTGAAATAACTGACATGCCTCCCTCTGGCTTTTTCCAGAAACTTGTAGCAACACCAGTTCCACCTTCTCTTGATTGGTATACTGAGCCGTCAGGATATTTTCTTTCCTGAAATATGTAAAACTGACACTAGAACTGTGTTTGGTTCACTTTAAAAATATAATGTCTATTTTCATTATGAGTCCAGACTTCTGGGACACCCTATATATATATATATATATATATATATATATTATATATATATATATATTATATATATATATATGTGTGTGTGTGTATACACACGCCCATTTCAGGGTACGAACAGCTCGCAGCGGCATTGCCAAGCAAATAGCGGGTCAAAGTATATATATATCTATATATACATTATACAGTATAAAAAAAAAAATATATATATATAGATATATAAAAGTCCTATTTTTAGCTTCAATGCAAAATAAATATGTAAGCGTAAATGTGTAAATGTGTACAATTCTCGTGAGCAAATAAAGTAAATTATTTCCCAGTTCAATTTTTCAACACAAATGTAAAAATTGCGACGTTCGAACGCTCGAGCGAAAATATTTATTTTCTCTTATTCTCACGTCCTCTCTTTGGATATAATAAACGGGTTTTAAAGTTGGTCGTGGGAATTGACTTTTCACGACAGTTCCTTCAAGTTGAACAAACTTTGTTGGCTTCAGACATTAGATGTCAAAAGCTGTTTCGATTACATCCGAAGGGATCAGAAAATTCTTTTTGAGCATCCCTCAAACTGTCATGTATAACTGCTTCGCCTACCCTAAAATAGCGGCGAAAACTACACGGAAAACCTTTACAATAAGTGAATAAAATACACACACACACACACACACACACACACACACACACACACACAATATATATATATATATATATATATATATATATATATATATATATGAAAATAATCATACACGGTTATACGTTTATATTTACTATGTAATTATACCCTCGTGCTTGTCAAATAGATTTCAATTAAATGCTGTCCATTAACTCGAGTGCAGGGGGTTTAGCAATGTAAAAACACATCTGGACAGAAAATCGTTGTCTGTTTACCTCAGGTAATGAAATGTTATCACATTGTTTGCGTTATCGTGTCGTAGCTGAATGGTCAGTGCACGCGTCTAGAAGTCAGAGGGTCCTGGTTCGATACCTGCTGGGGGATAAATTTTGTATATGTATTATTATATATATATATATATATATAAGTTATATACACTGTATATATATAATATATGTATATATAATATATATATATATATATATTTATATATGTGTGTGTGTGTGTGTGTGTGTGTGTGTGTTAAAATGAATAATAAATAATTCTTATATACGTTTTTGTAAAAATGAATAATAAATAATTCCTATACACATTTTTGTAAAAATGAATAATGAATAATTCTTATCTTCATTTTTTGCATATAAAGTCCAAACTCGCGTAACACTCTGGATATAAAATGCAAGTTTTGGATAATTTTTTTATTTTCTTTCTATTTTATTTTTGCTTAATAATTGATGAGTTATTTATTTTTTAAGTTACTTAATCATTTTTTTAGATTTAGCTTAATCATGTAATCGTGTTAAATTCTGCAATATTCATTTTCTTTATACATTCTCTCTTAGTTGTAAAAGATGAAGTCATGTCTTGCTTAACACTTAATTTTAAATTTTTAGCATTTAATTTTGGCTCCTATGCATGTTTAATTTTAATCCATAATAAAATGTATATTTCAATTTCCATTTTTAGTTAATTCGGCAGATCATGATAACATCAGATCTGTCAATATGTGGTTTAAAATAAAAATATGGCTTCATCTTCAAATATCTTACTTATATGTCTAGACCTTGTTACAGCTAAAAAATCTTCCTTATCTTCAAATATTTTGCAAACATTTCAGCCTATCGAGAATATAAACCAAAACAGATCAACATTAAATAATAATAATAATGTCACCAAAATTTGTGTATATAAACTCGAATAATTGTTCAAATAATTATTCTGATTCTGTCTGATCTGACTTAGAGGCTGAACATTACCTGTAATATTTTAGAAGCAGTAAACTACAGTAAGAGAATATCTTTGTCTTCAACTTGGAGCCTTGCTCTCTTCAGAGAACTTTGTCTTAAAATAGAAAAAATAATTTCCCGATACGCTACAAGAAGAATCGGGAACCATTAGAGAATTTAGTAAGTTTTACAGAATCCTCCGATCCACTACAAGAAGAAATCGGAGAGTAGCATAAGAGAAACGAATGCGATTCTCTACACGGTACCAGCTACCCCAGAGTGCGAAATCCGTTGCTGCCACCTAACCAGAACCCCCGTCAACCTCGAACCGCCCATATATATATATATATATATATATATATATTATATACAGGGTGATTCAAAAGTCAGGTTACATAGGGAAATACTGTATTATATAATGATACAGGGGAATAGTCACATCACATGTTCGATATGGTCACCGTCAACGGCAATGCACTTGTGCAGCCAGCTAGGAATATCACGTCAATGCGCTCCTCCTTCGATAACATCTCATAACTCATTTACCTGCAAAGAAACAGAAAAGCCCTATGTAACCTGACTTTTGAATCACCCTGTATATTGTTAAAGCTGCATATTAGAATCAAGTTAAGCCGCCGCCTTTAACAGTCACTTTTATTATTCCTGATCTAAGTCAAACATATTTCGGGTTACTGATTGTAAGAATCATTTTGACAATCCCAAATTTGATTCTTATTAGCTGCTTTCACTATATATATATATATATATATATATATATATATATATATATATATATATATATATATATATATATATATATATATATATATATATAGGAAATAACACGCATGAGTACGTGTGGTGTAGCGTTTACGGCTCCTACTCAAAAGGTCCCAAGTTCGAAATCTGGTAGGAACAATTTTGCATTTGAGATGAAAATGAAAAATTTCATTTGCAGACTATAGTCCATATGACAAATATTAATAATACAATGAAAGTTCACATACAAAGGATAGAAATATAACTGATTAGAAATAATACAGTAATGTCGAAGTTACGTGGAGCTACAGACAGACGTTTTCGTACCATGAATTCCATAGCTAAGAAGACAAACGGCAGGACTCATGGCTAGCTTGGATAATCGGGTTGGTTGATTTCTTAATTCTTTGCATTAGAGTGTATTGAGCACATATATATATATATATATATATATATATATATATATATATAATGTAAAGAACGACGCTTGTTTAGAATAAGAAGAGGAGAGAAAACGAGCAATGAAAAATGAGGCACCTCCCAGGAATCGAACCCGGTATCATCCAATTGCCGGTCGGATATGATAACCACTACACCAACCACTACACCAACCACTACCCTGATTAATCGAGGACCTTGGTGTAATGGTTATCATATCCGACCGGCAATTGGGTGATCCCGGGTTCGATTCCTGGGAGGTGCCTCATTTTTCATTGCTCGTTTTCTTTCCTCTCTTTTGCGGACACTCTTCTAAACAAGCGTCGTTCTTTACATTAATTATACTGTGTTGTTTGCAGTTAAAATGTGTATGTATATATATATATATATATATATATATATATATATTAGTGATAAAAAAGAGTTTTGTTTTTTTTGCGACTTTTGGGGGTGGGGGGCGAAATTTGCTTAATTAAGGCTAATAAGTTTTTAATGTAGGAGTAAGTTGTTTTTTATCACGTAAGAAAAATAATGTGAAGTCATAAAGCTGAAGTTTAAAAACATTTTGTAGAAATTAATTTTTCTAATTTTAGTTTTCAAAAAAGCAAGTTTCTAAACTTTAAAAAAATAGAAATATTCTTACGTTAAATACTACAGGTCAAGTATATTAGGCAAAATTGTACCCTGTTAGGATATACAGGGTGTCCATAAATTATTCACCCCATTATAAGCCTTAATAAATTCGTTATTATAGGAGCTATCTTGAAACGGTTTCCGGCAATTAATAACACAACTCAAGAAATTTTTTTCTTTATTTCGCAGAACATCCACTAGGGACACAATGGTGACAGTGAAGGAGAAAGCAATGTGTGTGCTGTGGATGTGGGAAACCAAATCTCCAATTACTGTACAGAGACGTTTTCGGGAGGACTATCAGAAAACTCCACCAACAAAGCAATCACTCAAGCGATAGCTGAAACAATTTCAAGAAACTGGCAGTGTGCTACATCAGAAAGGAGCTGGTAGGCCTAGTGTGTCTGAAGATAAGATAGCAGGAATTCAGGAGGCGTTTATCTGAAGTCCTACAAAATCCATCCGCCGAGCAAGCCGAGAACTGCAAATACCGCGTTCAACAGTGCATAAAGTGGTTCACAAGCAGGGCCGTAACTAGGGTTTAGAAATTAGTGAGGTCCAGATTTTTTTCGAGCGCGGCGGGACGAGCAAAATTCAGACCAAAATGACATCTACAAACACAACCCAAGCTATACACTAAACACAAAACCCTTGTCTATAATTAAATACTGTACAAAGGGACCTCTTAGCAAAAATACTTTTATTAAAGCTGCAGCAATATTTCACGGTTCAGTCTCTTTTTTTTTAAGGAAATAATTACCGAGGTCCGGACCTCGGTGACCTCATAGGTAGTTACGGCCATGTTCACAAGAGGTTGAAACTTTATGCCTACAAATTGCAAACCTTGCAGAAACTTCTACCAAATGACAAACCCAAACGGGTACAGTTTGCTGTTGACATTCTCGACCGTATTGATGAAGATGAGCATTTTTTGAACAATGTCGTTTTCAGTGATGAAGCGACATTCCATCTGTCTGGTAAAGTCAACAGACACAATTGCCGTATATGGGGATCAGAAAATCCGCATGAATTTATTGAACACGAAAGCAACAGTCCCAAGATAAACGTTTGGTGTGCTCTCTCCCATAACCATGTGATTGGACCATTTTTCTTCCATGAGAACACTGTGAAGGCTACAAATTACCTAGATATGCTTGAATGGTATGCTGCACCTCAGCTTGAGGATATGCAGCCCCGTGTGTTCTTTCAGCAAGATGGGGCACCGCCACACTGGGGATTAGAAGTGCGGAGGTTCCTCAATGAAAAGTTCCCTTCTCGTTGGATCGGGCGAGATGGCCCTATTCCATGGCCTCCTCATTCCCCGGATATCACGCCTCTGGATTTCTTTTTATGGGGCTACACAAAGGACAGAGTGTATGCAAAGAAGGTTAATAATATCACAAAATTAAGACACCGGATTGAAGAGACATTAGCTTCCATCACGCAAGACATGCTTCTTAATGTTTGGAACGAAATCATCTATCGCCTTGATGTTCTGCGTGCTACCAATGGTGCTCACGTGGAGGTTTACTGAATTAAAACAAAAATTTCTTGAGTTGTGTTATTAATTGCCGCAAACCGTTTTAAGATAGCTCCTACAATAACGAATTTATTAAGGCTTATAATGGGGTGAATAATTTATGGACACCCTGTATATTAGGTGGAATTGAAGTAGGTTAGGTTAAATTATAATTTTGCTTCTAATTTGATTATATTCGTAAGTTGAAAATGTTCATATAAAAGTTTCTAATAGTTACCGGTAACTTAGTGTCAGTACAGGTGAATTTTGATAATCCGGCACCCTTGGACCAAGCAGTTGCCATATTATGGAATTTTCCGGATCTTGGAATGTATATATTTTAAGCATTTTAAGCACAGAAAGAACAGACAAAGACCGAGCAAAGCATCCGACTTACCACAAGTAAATAAAGAGAAAGCTGGTGGGTGCAGGCGTGGGCTAGAGCAGCACCGGAACAACAATTCGGCGCGTGGCGGGTTTTGGAGAAAACTGCTAGAGTAGTGAAAATATGAATTTTTTTATTATTTTTTAAGTTCTGCCGAATTTTGGGAGTTGCCGGATTTTGGGAGTTGCTGAACTTTGGAACGCCAGATTACTGACGCTCACCTGCATTTTACCGAAATAAACTAAAGGCATGAATAAAAGCTGATAGTCCAGTTTATGTAGAGTAAGCATTACGTAACACGAATGCCCTTGTGATTGGAACGAATATATTTGTGTGGCAGTGGCGAGGGGAAAACCAAACTTTCGGTAAATCTTGTTCCTGATAAATCATGCACCCGGAGCTAAAAAGCAAGAGGTGTTTGTAATGCAAACTATCGAAACAAGCACGGAAGTGATTATGACTTTCACCGCTCATTCAATTATGATAACAAAGAGCATTGTTGCTTCCAGTGGTTATGACTGATGAGCCACATACTGGAAGCCTCTTTAGAACGTTGACCCTCTATGTCAGTGGTATTCACTGGGCGCCTCGCGAGCCAAATATATATAGCGCATTTGGCTCGCGAGCCGCGCAATGAGTACCACTGCTCTATGTACTTCACAGTGATATTACGAGCTACTCGTACCTTGAATGAGTGTATGGGCAGAGTGGTGCTTTGTTAAAAACAGTGAAGCATTTCTCCTACTTATTATTTAATCTACTAACATATACGCCAAAAACATAGCTTATATCTATCTATCTATCTGCCTATCATTATATATATAAATTTTTTTTTAATTGGGGTTGTTTAACTTCCTTCGCAACATCTAAGGTCATATGACGGAGGGGACCTACAGCTTTACGTGGGATCCGAACCACGGATCGCTACATAATCTGGGCGCAGAGGACGGTCTCCCATTCAACTACTACCCAGACCCAGAGAGAGAGAGAGAGAGAGAGAGAGAGAGAGAGAGAGAGAGAGAGAATTGAATAAGAGAAAATAAAACCAATTCAAACGTTAAAAGTTTGTTTTTAAGTCCTTCAGGTTTCGGTAACGATCGTTTCACCCTCTTCGGAGGGTAAAAAAAAGCTTCTTTCATCTCTTCCAAAGAGGAGGACTCCAGTATCACTGCAGAAAAACGAAAGCTTTATTTAAATGGCTTTCGTATAAAACAGGGACTTTAGACTCGGACATTTAATAAGTGTCTGTAGCCCACGGGTGAATTGAACAAACGGTCGCCGGTATGCGAGCCGAGCGTAGTAGTACGACCGCAAAATGGACGAGTGCAAATCAATTGCAATGTTGATCAAATGTTGCAAATGGGGGAGGAGCGTTGGCACCGATGGGGAGGGGGTTGGCACCGATGGGGGAGGGGGTTGGCACCCAAGGAGGAGGGGGTATGCAAGCAAGGGGGAGAGTGTTTAACCCCAAGCTGCATGAAGGGAGACTGGGTTTACTCCCCCAAGCCTAACCTGATCTAGGTAGGTAACCTAAGAGAGAGAGAGAGAGAGAGGAGAGAGGAGGAGAGAAGGAGAACTTTTCGCAGGCATACCTCGTCTCATACTGAAGTTCTTATGGGATACGAGTATTCATATGAATCACTAACGCTTGGTATGACGCGCCCGTGTGACTCGTTCCCCCATACCTCCCACAGAGCCAAACCGCGCACCGGCTGTCATAGTTACCTTAGCGTTTGATACGACTGGACGTGCACTCCTCAGAAAAGGAAAACCAATATACGATGGAGCTTCCGTTGAACAGTATCATCAATGCCGTATACGACGTGTCCGTGACGAAGTCAGTGCGTGTGTTCAGGCGTAAAACTGGCACTGTTAATTATGTACTTGAAACGGGTTGTAGACAATCAAACTCTGGCAAACGGAACGTAATTTATTTAAGTGTTGAGGAGATGAACAGAATCTTCGTGGCGTTTGATAAGTGGGGTGGAGGACCGTTATAAAATACCTGCAGGTGTAGGCACAAGAAGAAAGCAAATTAGTGATGCATCCTCATACGCTGTTATTTGTACGTTGTGTATAAATCGAGACCAGCCATGCATTGATATACGGTTGATGTGGAAGAATGCAGCTGATAATAACGTCCTTGCCCCCACGCGAAACCGTTTCATTCTCGACAGAATGTTTGAAGTCGTCGGTTTCCGCAAGCTAAAGCCTATATTAGATGCGCGTGTTGCCGATATGTTTTATTTTGACACGGTTCTTGAATACGCATACACCGCTCTGCTCTACGGGTTTGCCGAGTGTAGGACTGAACAAGGCAAGAATGGATTAGAACTGGATGCGTATTTAAAAGATATATACTCTTCGAGATATCTTGAACTTTGGTACAAAGGATTTGAGCGGTACAAGGCTGCCCTCACCTACACTTTCACCCTGAAGAGCTATTTCTTTATATAATGGGCAGCTGTCGGCACGATTTAGAAGATTACTTCAGTTGTTGATATGCGTTGTGAAGAAGAGTTCACGGTTGAAAAGCTCGGATTAGAAAGAATAAACCCTCGTACCCGGGTACTTTGAGTGGTTAAATAATGTTAAATCATATTTACTGCAGAGTCAAAGCAACGAGGATGTAACTGTTGACTCGATCACATGCGAGTTTAGTATTTTAATTAAACGTAATAGAACATAAAGTGCGTATATCTTCATGTATATATTGTCCATGCATTGGAATTCTTCTGCACTATTTTGAAGTTTATATATAAGTGTGTAGATGCGCGTACATATATTAAACGTGTATATAGATTTCTAATGTACTATTATTATTATTTAAGAATGTGTATATATATATATATATATATATATATATTATATATATGTTAAACACAGACCGTGCATGGAACAAGGAACTCTTCTGGGAAAATTAAATCCACTATAGTCCGAATAAGTAATGGTAAATGACAAATACCATAGTTTTTTTTCCTTTTTCATGATTTTAGCCCGACGTGGGCAACGGGTCTCTCGCAAAGAGATCCCATAAATATAGCTTCCCTCACCAGCTATCTGCAAAGCAGACAGGATCCAGCTTTGGGACGTGGATCTAGGGTTTAAAGCAAGCCTAGATCCCTACACTCAGAACCTCTATATAAGTAAAAGACTCGTTGCATTCACGTCGTGTTGAATAAATCAAAGAAAAAGGGGGTAACTATTGTATTTATAGCCAAAAAAAACCAAAACTTAAACCTCAACCGGGACATTGAGCGTCCACTTTTCAAGGCACGAAACACGTCCGTTTAGTATACACAAACTCAGAATGGTTCCCTGAGAACATTATATGTTAAACACAGACCGTGCATGGAACAAGGAACTCTTCTGGGAAAATTAAATCCACTATAGTCCGAATAAGTAATGGTAAATGACAAATACCATAGTTTTTTTTCCTTTTTCATGATTTTAGCCCGACGTGGGCAACGGGTCTCTCGCAAAGAGATCCCATTACTTATTCGGACTATAGTGGATTTAATTTTCCCAGAAGAGTTCCTTGTTCCATGCACGGTCTGTGTTAACATATAATGTTCTCAGGGAACCATTCTGAGTTTGTGTATACTAAACGGACGTGTTTCGTGCCTTGAAAAGTGGACGCTCAATGTCCCGGTTGAGGTTTAAGTTTTGGTTTTTTTTGGCTATAAATACAATAGTTACCCCCTTTTTCTTTGATTTATTCAACACGACGTGAATGCAACGAGTCTTTTACTTATATAGAGGTTCTGAGTGTAGGGATCTAGGCTTGCTTTAAACCCTAGATCCACGTCCCAAAGCTGGATCCTGTCTGCTTTGCAGATAGCTGGTGAGGGAAGCTATATTTATGGGATCTCTTTGCGAGAGACCCGTTGCCCACGTCGGGCTAAAATCATGAAAAAGGAAAAAAAAACTATGGTATTTGTCATTTACCATTACTTATTCGGACTATAGTGGATTTAATTTTCCCAGAAGAGTTCCTTGTTCCATGCACGGTCTGTGTTTAACATATAATGTTCTCAGGGAACCATTCTGAGTTTGTGTGTATATATATATATATATATTCCTCTCTTAAAGTGTGTATTTTGGGTGTATATAGATTTCTTCTACTATTATTATTATTTTGATTGTATATTACCTCTACATTTCTCAAATAAGTGTATGTTAAATAATTGATTCCATGTTAAATAACTCAACTAAATAAACAGAATGACATAGTTGTGTTTTATTATTCAAAGTATATGATATTATTTGATTATTCTACGCTAAAGTTGACGGCACTACAAAAGTTATATATATATATATATATATATACCTTATGAACCTTATGTTGTTTCGTGCGTTGGTCTCTCTTCACACGGAGGTCAAGCTGGTGGCCCCGCCTCTAGATCTGGCCTGGTGGAGGAGCGAGTTGCTTTCTTGCGCTCTCCACCGTACATAGCCAGGCACGCCAGGCTCACCTGGTACTGTCCTGAACCAGGCATCCAGTCTTTTCTTGAAGACTTCAACTTTGACCCCCGTTACGTTTCTAAGGTCCTTAGGAAGCTGGTTGAAAAGTCTTGGCCCCCTGACAACCAAGCTATTTTCCTTCAGGGTTGAGGAGGTCCCTTGTCTTGCCTTTAATTTGGGAACACTACATATTCTGCCTTTCCTATTTTCCAGTGTTGTTTGAATGGTAATTGGGTTTAGTGTTAGGTTTGGTACCAGTTTTTCGATCATTTTCCATATGTAGATTATGATGTACCTCTCTCTTCTTCTTTCCAGTGAGTACAGATTTAGTTTACGTAGTCTTTCCCAGTAGTTGAGTTCTTTGCAGCCATCAATCTTGGCTGTGAAATGCCTTTGCGTTTCTTCTAGTTTATTAGTTTCTTCCTTTTTATATGGGGACGTCAAAACTGAGCAGTATTCAAGTTTTGGTATAATCAGTGTTTTTAGCAGGGGAATCATTACTGTCCTGTCCCTTCTCTTGAACGTTCTTAGAACCTGTCCGGCGACTCTTTTTGCTTTATTTATCGCTATCTGATTTTGTGTTTCGAATTTCGCATCATCTGTCATTATTATCCCGAGATCAATCGCTTTCATGCTTCTCTGAATTTCCTGTCTATCTGGAGCATAATATGCAGTCTGTTTAAGTTCTTCTTTTCTACCATATCTCAAGAGCTGAAATTTCTCGGCGTTGAATGACATGTTGTTGTCTTCTGACCATTTGTATATTTTGTTCGTGTCCCTCTGCAAGGCCTCCACGTCATGTACATCGCTGATTTTTCTGCTGATCTTTGTATCGTCTGCAAAGGATGTTACTATACTATTGCTGTTTACTCCGCTGTCTATGTCTGTTAGCATGATAATGAACAGGAGTGGGGCCAGTACTGTCCCTTGTGGTACTGAGCTGCGTACTTCCGATTCTGATGATGATATACCTTGAATTTTGACGACCTGCAGACGATCACTAAGGAAGTTGTAGATCCATTTTCCCACTTTGCCTGTTATTCCCATGTCTTTAATTTTATGTGCTATTATACCATGGTCACATTTATCGAAAGCTTTAGCAAAATCTGTGTATATAACATCGTAGTTGTCATTGCCTTCCAATGCATCTAGGATATTGTTGTAGTGCTCTATTAGTTGTGATAGGCATGATCTACCTGATCGGAATCCATGCTGATTTTCGTTGAATCTTTCCCGTGTCTCCAGGAAATCATAAATTTTCTCTCTAACTATTCTTTCAAATACTTTGGTGAGGTGGGACGTCAATGACACTGGTCTATAGTTCTTTGCTTGAGATCTGTCCCCTCCTTTATATATAGGGACAATGTTTGCTCTTTTCAAGATGCTCGGTATTTCCCCAGTGTCTAGGGATCTTCTCCATATCCAGTATAAAGGTGTAGCTATTTCATTTTTACAGTTTTTAATCAATAATGCGTTCCAATTGTCCGGACCTGCAGCTGAATGTAGTTTCATTTGTCCTATAGCTCTCGCTACATCTTCTGGTGTAAAATCAAAGTCTGTTATATACTCTCCTTGCAATTCCTCTTCAAAGAATGCATTTATGTCAGGTATCGCTTTGTCACTTTTTGGGGTACTGAAAACTGATTCATATTGAGCTCTCAATGTATCAGATATTTCTTTTGGATCGTCGGTTAGTTCATTATTTCCCGTCCTTAAGGGCCCAATAGCGGCGCGCGTTTTTGTTTTCCTTTTTGCATAGCTATAGAAGTATTTTGGATTTTCCTTTATTGCTTCTACCGCCTTTTCCTCTTCCCTCTCTGTATGGTCCTTAATCAGGGCTTGTATTTCCCTATCGATACCCTCCAGTTTTTCTTTTATTGCTTTCCTGTCATTATCTCCGCAGTTTCCTAACTTCGCCTCCACTCTCTTTCTTTTGCGGAATAGTCTTCTCTTTTGCCTTTCTAGCCAGCTCCTCTTTCCTTTTGGCTGTGATTTCGGAGCATATTTTTCTAAAATTCTCAGCGTTTTTTCTCCAAGGTTGTTAGCATTTCTTCAGTTGTTTTATTCTCGAAAATTGTTCTCCATTCTATTTGGGCCATGTGCGATCTGATTGCTTCCCAATTTATAGTCTTCGAGTTTAAGTTAAAGGCCCCGAATTTACTTCTTTCCACAATATGTGTATTGTCTTCTAATGCTGCGTCATATTTGTTGATATCTCGATTAAGTTGTGGTCTGAGATAATGGTTGGGGTTATTTTTATATCAGCAATCAAGTTCGTGTTATTCGTGAATACCAGATCCAGGCAGTTATTTTTTCTGGTATTTTCTGTTATCTCCTGTGTCAGCATAAACTCGTTTGTGAGAGCCATCAACATTTTTGCTTGTTCCTGATCTTCTCTTGTGCCCCCCTTGTCCTGGTGAATATATATATTCCTATTCACCTTTTTGTATTTTATAAATGGGAAGTTAAAGTCTCCGCAGATCATTATATTGGGGGATGGAGGGTTTATGGCCTTTATTAGCTTTCTAATGTCATCAATGGCCTCCGAGAATTTTTCGGTTGGGGTGCTTGGAGGTCTATAGATGACTATTACTATCAAGTTTAGTTTTTCTATTTTCACTGCTAGGAGTTCCACATAGCTGTTTGATTTACTTATTATCGTCTCTGTCATATGACCTTCCTGTACATATATAGCACAGCCACCTTTCCGTCTCGTCGTTCTATCCGCTCTTAGTAAGTTGAAGCCCTCTATATTTATCTCTTTCTTATCAATACAATGTTCGCAGTTTTCACAATTTCCTTGGCAATCTTTAAGATGAGTTTCTGTGAGGCATGCGATGTCCGCCCTTGTTTCGTCCATAAATCCTTTCAGGTACGAAACCTTATTGAGTGATTGGTTTGGTCTTATTCCTTGAATATTAGCCAGGACAATTTTTATGTTCTCTGTTTTTCGTTGCCCCTTGTGCATTTCAAGTGCTTGATTCGTTGCCCTATGATCCTCCGAAAGAGATCCGTTTCCGCCTACTTGTATTGGTAGCTTCTTACCCGGTAGCGATTTGGCTCGGGGGTTTCCAGCTGTGTCAACTGCATGTGGATGACATTTAGCATTCGTAAGGTGTCTGAGATGTTGAAAAAATTTTCTTGTTCGCTTATTGTGTTCCTATTGTTGTTCCTATTGTTATTTTTATTCCTATTGTCATTTAAACTTTTTCCTTTGTTCGTTGAGTCCGTCGGGAGATGTTGATAGTAGCATTTTTTCCGAATTTGCAGGTTCCATATTTTGCGTAAGTCCTGCAAATGTCCGGGTGGTAGAATTTACATCCGTCTCCAAATTTACAATGACCATTATTATAGAAGAAATTGCATATTGGGGGATGTTCATATATACATTGTCCTCTTTTAAATCTGCAATTATCTTTTATATAATACCTGCATATAATTCCTTCCCCATATTTACTCTTGGCTTTTGTTTTTTGCTCCTTATTGGGGGACAGTTTTACTTCGTTTACTTGACTGCCCTCTTGTCTTGTCCTATTTGTGCTATTTGTGCTAGTTGTGTTTGTGTCCTTCGTTGCCCTTATGCTGTGTGTTGTCTTTACACTCTTTGTCGCCTGTGTGTTTTCGGCCTCGTTTTGTGACGGTATTTGAATTTTTCTATTTCGCCTTTCTCCGTTTCTTCCGTTTTCCACTGTTCTTTGTTTCCACTTTCCTCTTTCATTCTCTTCTCGTAGTCTCTTTCTGCTTTAAATACCGTAAAAGAGTTTAATTCGGTCAAGCAGTTCTCGCAGAAAAATTTTATCCATTAAACTGCTTTGCGTTCGTTATAAGGGAGATTTTTTCATCTCCCCATTCTAGGCATTTAAAATCAAAAAGTAGCTGACAAAAATCGCACCTCATCGCCTCTGTCTCATGTTGCAGCTTTACAGATACCACAGAGTTGCAGGTATGCATTAATTTCCATGTTGGTGAAGTGACTCAAAAAGGGGGTATTATGGGAGGTATTGGGTGGGGGATGACTCAAGCTGTGTGAGGGAAAGAATTTTCCGTTACTCCAGGGTAGGGGATGTGGCACGCTGTATACTTCTCACTGATTGGTCCTCTCGACTGTGGCTGCGGGGGATAATGGGGGGATATTTGCGGGCACTTCAAAAAAAAACTTTCCTCACAAAGAGACTCGGAAAAAAAAACAAATGCTGTATATATTAATTCACTTTGTTTTATTTACTTTTTTGGTATACGCCGCGATTTTTACTTTTTTAAAAAGAAATAGCTATGCACTATCAATTAACTCACAATATCGGCACCGTTTAAAACTGATTAACTGCAGGATTTTATATATATATATATATATATATATATATATATGCATTGACTTCTAAGCCGACTGGAACTGTCAAGAACTTAATTATATGGAGAACATCTCTCCATTAAATATATACAAATTAAATAAATAGTGCAATCTGGCAACTATTCTTATGGACTGCATCGGATAAATAAATAAATATATATATATATATATATATATATATATATATATATATATATATATATATACTTACTTTAGGTTACTTTAGATGAGTTTGAACGACGGTTCAGGATCGACCTGAGGTCGACCCCTCTGAAGGGGGTATATATATATATATATATATATATATATATATACAGTGGTGGGCACCGTTAACCAAAAAGTTAACTTCGATAACGATAATCCGTTAACCCCAATTTTAACTCCGATAACGATAATCCGATAATTTTACTACAAAGTTAACGGAAGTTAACGATAATCCGTTAACGATAACTATTTCTTTACTAACATTTAAAAAAATCAAGGAAAAAAGCTTTAAAACCCATAGAAAATGTTTATTTATGCAAAATCCAACAATAAATAGGTATTTAACTGTATTTTTATCAAGTTTTGCAACTTTTTTGCTTAATAACTTTTTTTTTTATTTTTAATAAAAAATGTACTGATTACATGTTTTGAAACTCTTGTAACCACTAACCATTAACTAAATTTTAATTTACCAGAGAATTATTATGGCGGGAACTGAAAGGTAAAATTAAATTTTAGGCACATTTATTAAAGACTATGACACAATGTGCTGGTTGCCCTTCAGAAAGACCAACTTCTCAAAGTTAGGCCCAACTGCCAGTCTTGACCTCTTGGGCCTCAGGATGTCCTTGCCGAGAGAGAACAGCCGTTCCTCTACGGCAGAGGACGGAATTGGCAGACTGAAGTTATGGCGGTTTGAATTCATTCGCGGAGCGGTGATCTTCCGTGAATGACTCCTCGCAGTTAACGTGTTAACGGACTTTAACAGACTAAATATCGAGTTATCGGAAGTTAACTGGTCCAATAACGATAAATGGAAATTAACTTCCGTTAATAGTCCGTTAAAAAAAGTTAACTTCGTTAATTAACTGTTATCGGATTAACGCTTTAGTGCCCAACACTGTGTATATATATATACAGTATATATATATATATATATATATATATATATATATATATATGTATATATATATATATATGTATATATATATATGTATGTATATAATATATTCCCTGACGAGGTGTAGCTCTGAATACACGAAAGGCCTTGGAATCGTTTTTCTTTTTCCTTGTGGGTTTGCTTCATTCATTAATTTCACGTGTTTAATTGTGAAATTCATCCCATATATATATATATATATATATATATATATATATATATATATATATGCCTTCTAAACAAGACAACTGGCTGATTAAGCCTTCTAAGCCAATTAAGCCTTCTAAGCTAGATTAAGCCAACTGGCTGGTTAAGACTTCTTAGTCAACTGAGGCTGCCAAGAGCTTTAGTAAGCGACGAGATATGCCAGCGAAAAGCTCTTCTCTCCTCCTCTGTCCTCCCTCTCTCTCTTTTAGGTTACCTTCCCAGGTCAGGTAAGGGTACCCCTTTTGGAGGGAGGTCATTCTCCCGGGCCTCTCTTCAACCCCCTCTCCCCCCTTCATGCAGCTTGGGGCTAAACACCCTCCCCTTGCTTGCATACCCCTCCCCCATGGGTGCCAACCCTCCTCCTCCCCCTTTTCAACATTTGATCAACCTTGCAATGATTTGCACTCGTCCGTTTTGCGGTCATACTACTGAGCGTGATGACCACTCCAACATGCAAACATCAAAGGACAAAATATTTTCCCTTCAGGAACGAATGAGTCTGTCTATTTAATAATAATAATAATAATAATTAACTCTTTGGGAATTATAATAATAATAATTAACTCTTTGGGAATTATAATAATAATAATAACAACAATAATAAAAATAATAATAATAACAATCATAATAATAATAATAATAAGGCGCTGGTATGTTCTTGCAGAGTGAACCCTCTTGGGCTCTCCTCCCGACCTACAAAGCTAGTGCTTTGCGCAAGGGTACAGTTATCAACCTGCATTTCTCATGATGGACTGGACGCGCATTGTGAGTGCACCCTCTTCCGTGTTTAAGCGTTGCTAGGTTACCGTTGCTATGTCTACGCTCGTCTACTCATTGCTAAATTTCCCTTTCTCTTTATTTCTACACGCTCTTTTAACTCTTTTTATCCTCTCTTATCCTTTTAATTCTACCTCCCTTTCACCACATTTTGCCCGTTATACTAATTTTGATATTTTTTACCTTTCTATACCCTTTTCCTTAAAGCTTTTTGTAATACTGCAGTGTTGCAGAACAATCACCAGCGTCGTCTGCGTAATTTTTCACGCAAAATTAAAATTTTTGTTTGAATTTTCCGCTCATTTCACTTCACTATGACGTCACTGCAAAGTTGCCGTACCAGATCTGTCCCCCAAAATTTCCAGCAAGATACCACCATACTACTTACTGACTTTGAAGATGTTTGTTTGATGGGGTTGTTTAACCTTCTTCGTAACATTTAAGGTCGTAGGACGGAGGGAATATACAGCTTTACGTGGGATCCGAACCATGGGTCGCTACATAAGCTGGATGCGGAGGAGGGTCTCTCATCCAAGTACTCTCCAGACCCAATACCACCTAACATCGCTAATCGATAGGCAGCGGTGTTACGACAAAGTTGCCTTTAAAATGTAATATCGTGTCAAGACGTATTGGATGTATCTTAATAAGAATAAATGCAAAACCCATTCTGGTTCGACGCCTCGACTTGCAAAGAGTCGCATAATGAAAAAAAAGAAAGTCGAAAGAGTGAAATTGAAATTACTTTAGCTTATTGTTCATCCAAAGCGATCGCATTTTCTTTTTCATTTCCCACAAATAAGATCATCTTATCACGACTGCATACTTACTAAGGTCAGCTATCACACTGGAGTGTGTATATATATATATATATATGTATATGTATATATATAGTCTATCTATATATATATATATATATATATATATATATATATATATATATATATGGGATGAATTTCACATTTAAACACGTGAAATAAATGAATGATGCAAACCCACACAGAAAAAAAAAATTATTCCAAGGCCTTTCGTGTATTCAACAGTACACCTCGTCAGGAAATGAGGTATACTGTTGAATAACGAAAGGCCCTGGAATCATTTTTCCTTTTCCTTGTGGGTTGATATATATATATATATATATATATATATATATAGCCTCGTTGGCACTATAATAATGTTAATTAGGTTAAGTGTTAATATCTATGATTATGATTGCTTGAGGCTGGGGTCACTATGATCTTTTCAGATCAAATGTGAGTTTTCTTTCTTTATTAAACAAAATAAATTATATACTGTATAAGTAAGTCAAATAAAGGTTGTAATTGTCTGAATGCAAGTTTAGTTGAAATGTATAAGTGTTCACTTGAATAATGACTTCAATATTATAATAACGCGCGAAGTAATGAAAGTCTTTATATAAAGTTAGGTGAATGACTCCAGGCCAATGGGGCCTCTTACACATTGTTACGTGGTGAGATCTCTCATGTCACTGGAGAACGAGGTGAGATGCGATCGAGGCGTTGTGCCCGGGAGTCCCGTATAACGAGGTCGAGGCGTGACGTTCAGGGCAGAAGGAAAGCTTAAGGGAGTCTCGCAATGTGACGTCATCTTGGTCGCGGCTGTGTCGATGGAACAGCAGATTTATTGTCACGTAGGAATCGCGAAAGTATTTGAAGACGTCTCTGCCGCTACACACACACACACACACTCACACACACACACACACACACACACACACACACACACACACACACACACATATATATATATATATATATATCAGTAAATTTCGTTTGTCAAAATAATTGCTAATGAATATTTGTGATTAAGTGGAAAACTGCTTTGTAAATAGACGCATCTTAATAAATAAAAATAATTGTATTATTTATAATAATGAAGGATGCCTGTTAGATCCTTCAAATAAGATACACTTTACTTATATTTAACAAAAAAATAAACTTTTGTATCGTAAAGTACAAAATGTATATAAACTTCTACATTTGTATTTCTTTTATCCTAATATCCAGTTGATGATAAAATAATAATCCATTTTTGTACTCTTTTCCTTTGTTATTTTACATTATAAGAAACAGTACTTATACTTGGGGGAACATACAGTTTCGGAAAAAAGTTCGCCTAGAAAAATTTGTAAAAAAACTAAAAATTACCAATTTTTAATATTCTATTTTGAGTTGGTTGTTACATTAATTTTGATGATGGTAATAAAATTTCGTAAATAAAACTTAATCTTTACTAATTAGTAATTTTTTTTATATTTTTTAAGAAATATTATGTTTGTTGGCGAACTTTTTACCGAAACTTTACATATTCTTCATGATCCATTTGCTCCTGAACACCATTTCCATTGTATCTCTCGCTGCATCACCCTCCCTGAATAATCAATCAACTGAATCTCGAATTCTTTTTCACTGCAGCTTTGGTTTAGACAGCAACAGCTTCAAAAGAGTCGGTCTGCTGCACAATTCATTGTGTGTGTATGTGTATATATATATATATATATATATATATATATATATAAGCGCATTCGAAAGACCCTTTTACGCACATATCTGGTTAATTTATTTAACATAATTGAGCTACTTTCACGGACTCTACTGTTCCTCGAGGGATAAATATAGGAGAAAGGCGTAATTTACTTACGATTTCTCTTTATACTTGAGAACAATTTACATTTGGCTGAAAAATTTAATTTAAACTCTTGAATAGAAGCATGTAATATAATATATATATTTATATATATATATATTATAGGGTGAACCAAATGTAGGTGGACAGTAAATGATAACGTTTATTTTGAGAATACATATTTAATTTTTTTGTATACTATAATACAAAATAAAATTTAAATAAATTTAGTTATAATATTTAATATAATAAAACACAAACACCATAGTTATAATGAACACCATAGTTATAATATAATATAACACAAACCGTATTCAACCTACTGTCCACCTACTTTTGGTTCACCGTGATATATATATATATATATATATATATGGGATGAATTTCACAATTAAACACGTGAAATGAATGAATGATGCAAACCTACAAGGAAAAAGAAAAATGATTCCAAGGCCTTTCGTGTATTCAGAAGTACACTTCGTTATTCCCTGACAAGGTGTACTTCTGAATACACGAAAGGCCTTGGAATCATTTTTCTCTTTCCTTGTGGGTTTGCATTATATATATTATATATAGGGTGAACCAAATGTAGGTGGACAGTAAATGATAACGTTTATTTTGAGAATACATATTTAATTTTTTTGTATACTATAATACAAAATAAA
This sequence comes from Bathynomus jamesi, assembly GCA_023014485.1. Lineage (NCBI taxonomy): Eukaryota > Metazoa > Arthropoda > Malacostraca > Isopoda > Cirolanidae > Bathynomus > Bathynomus jamesi. Next base: position 249,722 of record JAJOZX010000923.1, on the reverse strand, counting down.
ATTTAAATAAATTTAGTTATAATATTTAATATAATAAAACACAAACACCAGAGTTATAATGAACACCATAGTTATAATATAATATAACACAAACCGTATTCAACCTACTGTCCACCTACTTTTGGTTCACCGTGTATATAGTGGCACTTATAAGTATTCGTACAGAGAAATATTTCAGTTATATTCGTCCTTTCCATTTTAATTGTTTTTCTTTATTATTTTTCTTTATTTTCTAAAAGAACAGTAAACTTTTCCTAACTATTCTATGCTTGGTACAAAAGATAAGGACGAATATAATTGAAATATTTCTCTGTACGAATACTTATGAATGCCATTATGTGCATATATATTTATAATTTAGAAAACCCTATAAGGGTGTAAATTCAATAAAATAGTAAAATCCCCAAAAGAAAATTTAAAAGAATTAATATTAAATTAAAAGGCAACTGCGAAGCCTTTCGAAGGTACTTGCTTCTTCATTCAGGCGGGAATAAAAACTGAAGTGATAGAAATGGGCATACAGAAGAGAGTTATGCCTCTGGCAACTGAAAACGTCTGGATACAGACCGTATAGAAGATTCTTTGGATAAATAAAAGTTGTCTAAAAATATCTAAGGAAAATAGATCGTTTTTTACATTAAAATTATCGGTGTTTTTTTATCAAATCGGACTCAACCAATTTTTCCTTATCACTATTCTTAGCATTAAGAAGAAGATAGGAATTATTATTATTAATATTTATACTATGGTTACATTCTAAGCGATGTTTTTTTTATGCATGGTTGAGGTATCAAATCTGCAATATTTAGATTATATTTATGTTGATAAAAACAACGTTTAATTAAAGACAATGGTCTCACCAATATAATATTTAGAGCAATTCAAACATGGGATTTAGTAAACCCCAGTGTTAGAGGCCCGCTCCGGTGGTTGGTTCCTTCGTAAAAAAGTAGTGAAAGATACTTTAGAAACCGTATGAAGACCGGATGGCAAACTCATACGAAATGGCTCGGAACTGAAAGGAACAATTAAAACATGCCTAGAATCCTTATTAGAGGCGTTAGAATTAAAAAAAATTTCTAATATCACCAAGTACTTTTTCAATAAAAATATGATGGTAACGTAATTTAGCAAAAGTTTCTTTAATATAAGCGAACTCAGCTTCCAAATAGGAGGAGCTGCAAATTCTAAAAGCTCTTAAAAACATACGAATAAGGATGTCTCTCTTTGTAAAGGAACTCCGAGACGAAAGCCAATAAAAATAAGAATTGAAATGAGTGGCTTTTCTGAAAACAGTAAACTCACTTTTATTATTATTGGATTTATAACTTGAATATACAAAAAAGGGATTTTTTTTAATTCTGTTCAACCTCTCCAGTAAACTTCATAGAGGATGAGATATTATTTAATCGGTCGAGAATGCTATTAGGATCGTATTCTGCAAGAAGGAGAACGAACATGAATCAGTAGCATTAGGAAAAACTTCCTTTCGAATAATTCCATAAATGTATTACAAAAGGTAATTGAAAGGGGGAGGGGCGAGAGAGCCATTGCTGAGTTCTTCCTTCTGGGGAAAAAAAATAAATCGTTAAAAGTGAAAAAAAAATGTGACCAACACAGTCTAATTGATCTTATAAAAAGGGAAGTGGTTAGGTAAATTGAATGCCGTTTTCAATGAGAACCTCTTCGAAGTATTCCAAAGTAGTCTCGATAGGAACTTTAATAAAAAGAGAGACTAAATCAAACCTAATTATTTGTTTCCCTCAAAATCGATATTACTAATTTTATTAATAAAATTTGTCGAATTTGTTATATGGACATTAGAAATATTACCTAGTGAAAAGGAGAGATTTTTTGGGAGCCACTTGGTAAGTTTATAATAAGCACTGGCTGTGTTGGATATAATTGGTCTCAGTGGTACAAGTGGCTTTTGCACTTCCGGGAAACCGCAGAAATGAGGTAACTTAGAAGAGAAAGCCAAAAATTGTTTTAAAAGGTGCGGAAAATCCTAGAAACACACACACACACACACACACACACACACACACACACACACACACACATATATATATATATATATATATATATATATATATATATATATATATATATAGGGTAGAGTATCGATTATCCGAAATATCGATTATCCGAAGTGCTCCTCAGTCACCAATTTACCAATAACCGTTCTTATTCTATTTTTCAGATTCGTTGCTCGTTTGTTTACCGTTAAAAAGGAAGCGAAAGGTCCTCTCTATCCAGGACAAAGTACAAATCATAAACAGACTAAAGAAAGTTGAAACAGCTATGAATCTTGCCAAAGAATGTAACGCTGGAAATTCCACGATAATGGATATAAAAAGAGTGAACACACTCTGACGCTCAATCAGTTTCTTTTGTCCAGCTAGTACATGATATTCCAGAATTTCACGAGTGCTCTGCCGAAGACATAGCTCAGTGGTTACAAGCATACGAGGGTGATCCAGGCTATCAACTGCTGACTGAGGATGCTATTAGGGGTCTTACTACAAGATGAAGAGGATGTCAGTGAAGATGAAGAGGCAGAATTGACAACACCAGGTCCCTCTCACTCCGAGGCTTTTGAAGCCCTAGATACAGCACATAAGTGGCTTGAATTACAAGAAGCTGACAGGATAGCTCTTCTTCCATTAAACAGAATCCGTGATTCAGCAGCCGCGAAAAGACTCTCAGATTAAAAAAAATATGACTGACTTTTTTAAATTCTTGATAAGACATGAAGTGTACCGTATATACATAAATATGTTTATACATATGTCTGTATGTATATACGTACATATGTATAAACACGACTGTATAATAATGCAGTAGAGATTTTAAACAAATACAGTATTGTACAGTACATTTCTATTTACTCTGTTTTATTATGTAGACCTTCTTCCTCAAAATGACTAATGTACAGTATTAATTATCTGAAAAAATCGGTTATCCAAAATGCCTTGGCCCCAATTACTTCGGATAATCGGAAAATCGATGCTCTACTTTAGTGTTTTGAAGCTGTAAGTGACCATGCATAATCCAATTGTCTTCCAATTTGCCACTTTCATTCTCGTGTGCCAGGCTGGAACACTGTTGAATTGTGGTTACCTGTAGTTTCAAACCAAATATATATATATATATATATATATATATATATATATATACTGCTCTAACTTCTGTATTTTTATTATTATTACTATTACTATTATTATTACCAGCATCATCGGGATTCGAACCCCGACCTCAGTGTCTTCACTTATTTGGAAACGGCGTCATTCACTGAGTTACGGCCGGTGTTTTCCTAATTTGAAGGTTCTGAGTTCGAGTCTCGGGTCGAACTTCAAATTTTATTGATTAATTTACTTCTTTGGATCTTCCTTGGTGGGGTTCGGATCCCACGTAAAGCTGTAGGTTCCCATAAATGTTGCGAAGGAAGTTACACAATGCAAAAAAAAAAAAAAAAACCAGAATACGATATCTCTTCTGCCGGAACGAGTGTAATAAATACTATTAGTCAACTCGTGATACGTGACAAATGCCACGCCCATTTTATAACCGGTAAACAAACGCCTTTCCACTCACTATCAACAGTACATATTTAATTATCTCACTTTTTACTTTAACTTATCCGTTAAAAATTAGCAGAATTAAACCAACAGACGATATACACGAAAGAGAAATAATTAAAAAAAACACTACGCTATTTCACACTCATTTTCATCCTAATTTTATGGCCACGCTCAGTATGGTTTGTTGGCGCTTCACCTTTAAAATCGAAGAAATGTTAAAAGTTAATCTCTAAATGTGTCTGAAGTTATTTTCCAGTCAATAATTATCTAATTTTACACTTTTGCCTCTTTTTAACTTTTTCCTTAACAAGTCTTGTGGATTTTACTGAGTTTGCAAACTATAATTGCAAATAGTTGGGGTTTTTGCTTCATTTTGAACCTCCAGTACAGTATTTTCAAATTACACACACACACACACACACACACACACATGTTCGTCTCCGCAAAAGTACCGACCTTTTTAAATCCATATATCTAAAAAGCTCATTAACCTAACCAACAGTAATATAACTTCACCTAACCTACGTGCCATCGAACAGAGAGTGGCGATAAATGCTTGAGACGCAATTGAGGACTCGAAGGTAGTTTTCTGTTAAGTCATTAAAGAGTGAGGTACTGGTTAATTTAGCCTACCCTAACTTAACGTAACCTAACCTAACTTAATTAGGACTAACAGCTTTTTTCTGACAATAAAAACGTTTGTACATTTTTCTATAAATGTTTTGATGTTTCGAGGTACCAAAAGTGTTACTTCACGAAAAATTACCCCCAGTACATCTGTGAATTCATACAAACTCGACCTCACTTATGCCTAGTTGTGTACGTACACACACACACACACATCTAAATATCGAGTCATCAAAAAAAGACGCTCCAATTTGAATTGCTTATATTTATTAAAGTATTTCAATTACAACACTGGTTCTGGTGTCACAACAACAATGAAGCACGGGAGATTTTATTCATGCGAAAACATTTTCAATATGATCCCTGTGTATCCAACACCATTTGCAAACGTCTACTGAAATTTTCCATAACCCGAACATGTGTTTCATCAGTGATGCTCTCCACAGAAGCTCTAATTTTTACCTTTAATTGTTCGACCGTATGTGGATTATTCGTGTACACATTGTCCTTAACGAATCCCCATAAGAAATAATCACATGGATTCAAATCTGGTGAGTACAGTGGCCAGAACCATGCAAATCAAAAGCGTCCAGGATAGCGATTCGAGATAACCCTATCATGAAAATATTCAGTAAGGAACTCAAGAACAACATAGGGAGGCACAGGGATCACATATTGAAAATGTTTTCACATGAATAAAATCTCCCGTGCTTCACTGTTGTTTTGACACCAGAACCAGTGTTGTAATTGAAATACTTTATAATATAAGCAATTCAAATTAGAGCGTCTTGTTTTGATGACCCGATATATATATATATATATATATATATATATATATATATATATATATATATATATATATATATATATATATATATATACACACAGGGTGTTTTACAACCGATCTGCCATACTTTGGGAGGTGATATCGAGTTAAAAAGTTAATGCAACATATGTGCTATTTCCAACTGTTGCGGAGCTACAGAAGTTTGAAGATGTGCAAGTCCCTACTTGTGTGTAATTCCATAGATGGTAGCACTGGTGGTTGTTTCGGTTAACGAAGTTACCACTACTAATCCTCAGTTTTTATTTCATGATACGAGACACTGTGTTGCGCTAAGGTGAACAATCAAAATGAATCAACGGTTCACACCCGCTGAATACGCTGATATCCATTTCATTTATGGATTCTGTGATGGTAACAGCAGAGCGGCAGTTGAAAAATATCGAAGACGTTTTCCGAACTGCCGAACACCGAACAGGCGAGTGTTTAGTAACACACACCAGAGATTAAGGGAAACAAGGACAATCGTCCCACGTAACCAAGAACATGTAGCACGACGGCCCGTTGCTGTGGAGTAGCGCATACTGGACCTAGCACAACGTAGCCCAACTACCAGTGTTCGAAGGATTTCTAGACGAATTGCTGAATCCGCACAGCGTATATGACGAACCATACATGATGCGGGTTTGTATCCCTATCATTTGCAACGTACGCAAGCTCTTCAACCAGATGATTACGATAAACTTGTTCAATTTTGCCAGTGGATGGTTGTGCATCGCCAAATTCTTAATCGCATACTGTTTAGTGATAAAGCACAATTCATTCGGGATGGAATTAAGAATAGACGAAATTCTCACTTGTGGTCCGCCATAATCCCCACGGTATCGTTGAACGAAACTTCCAACATCGATTCTCGGTGAATGTTTGGTGCGGTGTAATTGGAGATCAGCTGATTGGACCGTTCGTTTTGGAACAACGATTAACTGCTGATATTTATCTGAACCTCCTGACGAACGAATTGCCACTTTTGATGGAGGACATGCCCTTGGAGACAAGGCGCAGGATTTCTTTCAGCACGATGGTGCGCCACCACATTTTGGTCGTCATATTACAGATTACTTGAATCAGCGGTACGGGAATCGTTGGATTGGTCGTGCTGGTCCAATATCGTGGCCACCCGAGATCTCCGGACCTAACCCCGTTAGATTTCTTTTTATGAGGCCTTATGAAAGAGATGGTCTACAAGACCAAAGTACAAACGAGAGAGGAATTCTTGCGTCGGATGCCACTACTTACATACGAGAACACCCCGAAATGATTCAATGGGCAGTGAATTCTTGTTTGGAACGAGCAAGGCTGTGCATTGAAAACCGAGGCGGACATTTTGAACATTTAAAAGATGTATCTCATAAAATGTAGCAATAAATATAGCAAATTAATACTCTCGTTTATTTTTTTCCGTGCACCTTAAAACGTCCGTAGCTCCGCAATGGTTGGAAATAGCACCTATGTTGTATTAACTTTTTTACTCGATATCACCCCCCAAAGTATGGCAGACCGATTGTGAAACACCCTGTATATATTGTATAGCTAAATGTGCGCGTGGCACGTGCTTATATTTCTGTCTATTGGTACCTCGTGCTACCCAGATAGATTTGAATTGAATACTGTCCATTAACTTGAGTGCAGGGGGATTGACACGTAAAAACACCTCTGGGCATGAAAGTGCTGGTGTTTCCCTCGGATAATGAAATATGCACTTTTATCCTGTCTTAGCATAATGGTAAGTGCCCGGGACTCCGCGTCAGAGGTCCCGGAATGAATTCTGATGGGATCTCGCTCTTCGTAGGGCGCTCGTATTCCAGATATACAGGGTGTCTCAGAAGTCACGCATCATAGGCTTTATTCAGATTTACGAGGTTTACGAGTCGAAATGGTTTATAAGTGATGTTTAATTACAATTTATGTTCGAATAATAAAATTAATAGTATGTACAGTTAATCAAAAAGCTATCTTAAAATAATTAAACTGAATGAAGCTACATTAGCCAATGGTGTGCGATTTCTGAGACGCCATTTGGCTAATGTAGCTTCATTCAATTCATTTATTTTAAGATAGCTTCTCTCGATTAACTGTACATACTATTAATTTTATTATTCGAGCATAAATTGTAATTAAACATCACTTATAAACCATTTCGACTGGTAAATCTGAATAAAGCCTATGGTGCGCGACTTCTGAGACACCCTCTATATATCCTCGTATATAAGTGATCAGTTCCGGCCTTCTGTAATTGATTCCCATTCCAAAGTGAGTTAAACGCTTCAAATAATGTTCTTGTTTCCATATCATTTAAGAGTAGGTCCAAGTTCACCATATTATTACAGTATTACCTCTGTATGTAAGGGGTTCCAAAAAACCTTAGCCCCCCCATTTGCAGCTTACGTGTTTACTTATATCGAAATAGTTTTTAGTGATTATAAAAATATATAAAATTCTTTATTTATTGCAGGTATTAAAATTACTCTAGCTGATAAAGTGATAATATAATGGCTTCTCAATTAATTGGTGATTTGGAGAGGGAACGTGTGATAGATCGCATACGAGCAATAACATTTCGGGAAGCTCGTGATGTTCGAGCCACCTTTATAACACGTTCATGGGTTGCCAAAAAGTTGCGAAGAAGTGAGGACTTCGTCAAAAGAAATTGGAATAAAACTTTGGATGAATGTGAAATGGATACAACCAAATCTGGGCGCCCAAATTTTCCACTCTCTCAGAAAACAAAGGACATCATTGAAAGCGGTACGCGTAAGCGGAAAAACAGCTGTGTTAAACTTTCTAGAGACATCGAAGTGTTGAGAGGAAAGATCGTTAGTGGTGAGATCATTCGACTGTACCGTCATAGGCAAGGTTTAAAGCCTTGGCATGAACTTCCAAAGCCAAGAAAAACTCAACTTAACATCGATGACAGAATGTGGTTTGCCTATTATCTTGAAGATTGGGATGTGGATGATTTCATGCATTTAGCTGTCTCCAATGAATTTTTTGTTTACGTAACACGTCGGCCTAACTACCAAAATGATCGAGTGTGGGCCACAACACCAGATGAAATCGATGACAATGAACATTATCGCGAATTATTAAAAAGTCCAGACTGTGTTGGTGTGTTTGTTTTGTTCACTGCAAAGAAGCTCATGTGGGTGCTGAAGCCAAATGGGCAGAGTTGGGATGGACAGTATTTTCGTGATATTATTCTATCCCAGCATGTCATTCCTTTTCTAAGAAACCCAAACAATGTTATGGATGTCGATCAGGTCACACTTCTGCACGATAAGGCCCCCTGCTTTAAGGCATTAGCCACTCAACAGTTGTTGCGGAACCATGAGATCGATTTCTTTGGAAATGAAGAATGGCCAGGAAATTCTCCTGACGTGAACGTCTGTGAACACATTGGATCAGTTATAAAGGACAAGGTCGAATGTCTCTTGTTTCAAGAACTTGCAGCAAATCGATTTTCGAAGGATACAATGACGCAATACATTGAAACTGTTTTAGCAAATTTGCGTAACGATCAAGATCTATTCACGTCACTTTTGGCAAGCTACCCAAAGCGAATTCAGGCTGTCTTGGAAGCCAATGGCGGGAACACCAAGTTTTAATTGTTTCTCATTAAATGCAGGATTAAATTCTCTTTTGTAAGGTATGTTTAGTTTTACTGTACCTCTAATGGTTTAGGCCATGGGCTGGGGGGGGGGGCTAAAGTTTATTGGAGCCCCGTATATCCTGAAGGAATAGTAACAGATTGATGTCGAAAAATGTTTTATTACGTATCAAAAGTCTCCGCCTAGAGAGGCGGGGCCTGTACATCTCTCACCAATGTGTATTGAGAACGTTGGGTTGAAGGTTACGAACTGTCCAATTAGGGACCCTGTTTCATTTCTCCCAAAGGCTGACCAATCGGAGAAAGGAAAATGTTTTAACACCTTAAATGCGATACTATTTCGTTAGTATATATATATATTATATATATATATATATATATAATATATATATTATATATATATATATATACTAACTGTTCACACCCGCTGTGAGCGGGTGAAATCAGCGTGGTAAAAAAAAAAATATATATATATATATATATATATATACTGTATATATCTTTCAACCTTTTAAATGTTCCGTGCAATGATTCCTCATTTCTATATATATATATATATATATATATATATATATATATATATATATATATATATATATGGAATATCATGCATGAACACGCACGATTTTTCGTGATGAAAAAAGATCTTCCTCAACCAGGGTTCGAACCAGAAATGGGTTCGATTATAATCATAATCTTGTAATCCGTAATTAATTACGATATGGTGTACTTACAGTATAAGTGTATCCGTAATCCAAATATTCATACCTACGTAATCGTAATCAAACATTTCCAAACACTGTAATCATATTTGTAATCGTAATCCATCTTCTTCTGTAGTTCGCAATCATAATTGTAATCGTAAGCCATCCAAAAAATCGTCGTAATCTTTGATTACAATATGATCACAAGTGAATTACATATATTTGAGTTACAGGATTGTGGTACCCGTGAATGGACGTTTTAATTTTTCCCGCCAAACCCTACCTTGCCATCTCAGCTTCGTCTGCACCAGTGGAGCGATTTTCTCTGTTGCAGGTAAGGTGTTCAGGTCAGAGAGGCGCGGGCTTATTGACATCAAGTTTGAGGAGCTCATGATCCTTAAATATACAATAAGCATTTTGTCCCATGATAAGTGTATTTGGTGTAAGAAGAATGAGTAAGTTAACTATGATGTGCTAGAAATGGTTGTGCTACCTTTATTCTAATCCTCTAATGAACATAATGTATGGCGAGGACAATGTGTAATTTTGATACAGTTCTGCTAACATTGTGGATAATAGTGAAGAAATGTGTCTTATTTAATTTCACATAAAATTTTAGTAAAAAGGTAAATTGTCAATCTATTAATTTTTCTAATTATGAGGAATCAAGGTAATCAAATGTAACCTATATTATTTTAGCTGTAATCATGAATGTAATCGTAATCCAGGAAAATAAACGTATCATAATCATAATCAAGAAATATAATCATTGGAAATCTTAATCGGGGTCGTAATCAACAATCGTAATCGACCCAATGTCTGGTTCGAACCCACCACCTCTTGAGTAAAACGTGAGGGCATTGGCCACTACACTACGACCGGATAAAAGTTAACACAAGCTGTTATATATTTAAGCAACCGAGGAAACGCAAAACGCTTCCGCGCCCAAAGGCATTTTACGTGTTAACCCTCCCGTGCTCGAAGTAATAACCAGCATTTCAATCAAACTATATGGTGCAAACATGGGGTCCCATAAATGATGTTCCATTTTCCTGAATTGTTTAAATATATTTGTTAACTTTCATCCGGTCGTAGCGTAGTGGCTAGCCCGCCCCCCTCCTCACATTCTACTCAGCTGGATTCGAACCAGGGTAGAGCGATTTTTTCATATACATATTAGTGATGTAGCGGTTGTCCGCAACCGCATTTATCAGTGCGGTTATTGCGGTTGTTTGAGGATATCTTCTTACAAGGGCAACCAAATGCTATAAATTCTAGTGTAATGGCTATAAATGCTATAAACGTCGCTAAATGCTGTTCCTGTCATACCTCATGCCTTCACTCAAGAGTGCAAAAAAGTCCTTGGATGTCCTCCCTCAAGTGTTCCTAGTGAACAATTAATTATTATTTAGTGAAGCAGGGATCATCTACGACGAAAAAAGAATTAGATTGAAGGGGGACAAGGCTGAAAAACTTTTATTTTTGAAATACAGTCTCCCAGCAATTCAATTTAATCCTGCAAACACACTTTTTACAGTTTAGATTATAGTCATTATATTGTAGACTGTGAAAAGTGTGGCTAAAACGCGATATTTTAATTGTGTTGTTTATTCTTAGGTAATATTATGATGTTATAGGGTACATAACCGCAACCGCAGCCGCGCGGAGCTCTATTTGTAAGCTCCGCAACTGCAACCGTAGAGCTATGAAAAATGACAACCGCTACATCACTAATATATATATATATATATATATATATATATATATATATATATATATATATATACACACCATATTTCCCGGCTTTGAGGAGGTCCCTTGTCGGGCCTTTAATTTGGGAACACTACACATCCTGCCTTTCCTATTTTCCAGTGTTGTCTGAATGGTAATTGGGTTTAGTTTGAGGTCTGGTACCAGTTTTTCGATCATTTTCCATATGTAGATTATAGTGTACCTCTCTCTTCTTCTTTCCAGGGAGTACAAATTTAGTTTACCTAGTCCTTCCCAGTAGTTGAACTCTTTGTAGCCATCAATCTTTGCTGTGAAATGCCTCCGAGTTTCTTCTAGTCTATTAGTTTCTTTCTTTCCTACCTCGCTTCACATGTACAATTTTAACGAGTTAATTTTAACGCAGGGTGATTTTTGGAGTCTTTTGGGGGGAAAAAAAGTGCGCGTTATACGCCGGGAAATACGTATACATGAGTGACACACCTTTCTCTCTCAAAATTATTTTTGTAATACATACTTAGTCGTCAAACGGTAAGTGTGCTAAAAATCAGCGTGAAGTGGTTAGTGTGATAAATGTCAGCATTAACTGACTAGTGTACTAAACATTAGCATTAACTGACTTGTATGCAAACATTAGAGTTCATTGACTCGTGTTCGACCCTACAATTACGTAACACCCATCTTTTTATCATACTCAAAATTAGAACATTTTTTTACTCAAATCTGTAATTCCCACTTTGAACATTCCCACTTTTCGACCGCGAATGAAAATGGGAATTGCGGCGAGTGATAACTAAACTTTAACGTTGATAACTTGGCCCCGAGTGTCATGGAACTTATTTGGCACTACTCGTAACTTTTTTCGGTAGCAACACTGAAAACGCTATTTAGCTAAACTCTTTATGATATATTTCTTAACTTGGACGACAGTAAATTGACAAAGTTCTTAAATAATTTTAATTTTATTTTATTAAATTAAAGTTACTGTTCGTGGGCGGAAATGTTTACAGTTGATAAAATTACCGAAGTTTAATTTTTAAATTATAAATTGGGGATTAAATATTCACATAAAATGTGAGTTGTTTAAAATGCAAAACCTCAAGACGAAATTTAAGTTCAAAGTTTTCGAATTAAGTAATACAAATTTAGAAGTGAAATATTTTCGTTAAAAATTATAAATTCTTCAAAAATTAAAAGAATATTGTCTTCAACTTTAACCTTTTTAAGCTATATATATATATATATTATATATACACACACCTCGTTAACCTCGTTACTGTTCTGTGCGTTGGTCTCTCTTCACACAAAGGTCAAGCTGGTGACCCCGCCTCTAGGTCTGGCTTGGTGGAGGAGCGAGTTGATTTCTTGCGCTCTCCACCGTACATAGCGATACACCCGGCTCATCCGGTACCGTCCTGAGCCAGGCATCTAGTCTTCTCTTGAAGACTTCAACTTTAACCCCTGTAACGTTTCTGAGGTCCTTTGGAAGCTGGTTAAAAAGTCTTGGCCCGTTCAACCAAGCTAGTTTCCTTCAGTGTTGAGGAGGTCCCTTGTCGGGCCTTTAATTTGGGAACACTACACATCCTGCCCTTCCTATTTTCCAGTGTTGTCTGAATGGTAATTGGGTTTAGTTTGAGGTTTGGTACCAGTTTTTCGATCATTTTCCATATGTAGATTATAGTGTACCTCTCTCTTCCTCTTTCCAGGGAGTACAAATTTAGTTTACGTAGTCTTTCCCAGTAGTAGAGTTTGGAGGTCTATAGATGACTATCAGTACCACGTTTAGTTTCTCTATTTTCACTGCAAGGGTTCCCACGAAGCTGTTGGATTTATTTATTACCGTCTCTGTCATATGCCTCTCATGTGTATAAATAGCACAGCCACCTTTACCTCTCGTTGTTCTATCCGCTCTTAGTAAGTTGAAGCCCTCTATATTTATCACTTTCTTATCAATACAATGTTCGCAGTTTTCACAATTTCCTTGGCAATCCTTAAGATGAGTTTCTGTGAGGCATGCGATGTCTGTCCTTGTTTCGTCCATAAATCCTTTCAGGTACGAAACTTTACTGAGTGATTTGTTTGGTCTTATTCCTTGAATATTGGCCAGGACTATATTTATGTTCTTTGCTTTTCGTTGCCCCTTATGCATTTCAAGTTCGTTTTCCTTCGGTCTCGCTTGTTTTGTTGCACTCTGGTCCTCCGAGAGAGATCCGTTTCCGCCTACCTGTTCTGGTAGCTTCTTGCCTGGAAGCGGTTTGGCTCGGGGGTTTCCAGCTGTGTCAACTGCATGCGTTGGATGACATTTAGCAGCCGTATCGTGTCTGCGATGTTGAAAAAAAATTTTTTTCGCTTATTGTGTTCCTATTGTTATTCCTATACATATTACACTGTGTAACACTGATTCTGTTTATATAGAATTTTTTATGTTTTTATAAGCATTTGTGGGCGCTGAGTCCAAATCTGGGCTTGGTTTGTGTGTATCATCAATGGTTTCAGAGATAATCCATTTTTCATGTTTTACCAGTATAATGTTATTATGGGCGCAGCAATATCAGAATAATCAGGAATTGCTGAGAACAATCCGGATGTTCGTTGACAGTTTCTTGCTCTAGAAATTGCCCGAAACTTCCACTGTGCTATATAAAGAAGAGCGCAGAGTCTGAGAAGTCAGTAAGTGTGAGCACGCAAGAAAGCAGGTTGTTTGTCTGATGGTTACCAGCACTGAGGTACTGTGTTTCTGTGCTTCTCTGTGATGACGATTTGAGTGTTATCGATCCTTTTTTATTGCGAACATTATTTCAGTGTTGTGAATACATCTTTTTTCTGGAATCTGTAATCTGTTGCAGATTTAATAACTCTTCTCTCTAGAGCTTGTAAACACTCGCCGGATATATTCTGCTACGTTTGTGGGTATTACATAGGCCCAAAGCAAGTATCGCACAAGATTGTGAAAGGCACCAAGTTCTGGATCGCGTATCGGCTCTATTTTGGTATGCCTATGGGTGATCAAGATAAGCCCTGGACACCCCATGTGATCTGTGGAAGCTGCCGTTCCACACTTGAAGGGTGGCTGCGGGGAGTACGCAAGGCAATGCCCTTTGCGGTACCCAGAATATGGAGAGAACCAAAGAGCCACCACGACGATTGCTACTACTGCATGGTAGATGTTTCTAAGTACAGGAAAGTTAAAGGAAGGCAGACTCTTCAGTATCCAAGCATAGCGTCGTCCATAGCTCCTGTCCCACATGGCGAAGGTCTTCCAATACCACGTCCACCGGAACAGGTATCTATCCATTACTTTATCTTCTGTATTTACAGACTGTGGGTCATTATGTGTCGATTTTTCTTAGTGCTGATGCTCTTCTACATATATAGCTATGCCTATATTTTGTTTCTTTGCTTTGCAGGTTGAAAATGAGGATACAGCTAGCTCATCTGAGATGTCGGCTGGTGAGGACAGTCATGATGAAGAATATATAGTAACTTTCAGTACAAACCCTCACTTTCCAAATCAGAGGGAATTAGACGACTTAATTAGAGATTTGGGTCTGACGAAATCAGGGTCTGAGCTTCTGACCTCCAGACTCAAAAAGTGGAATTTGCTTGGAGAAGACTGCAAGAGCACTGTATACCGAAAGCGGCATGAAGAGTTTGCAAGGTTCTACGATGTCAATGGCTCTCTCTGTTATTGCAGCGAGGTTAATGGCCTATTCACAGCTATTGGGTTAACACATATACCCTCAGAGTGGCGCCTGTTTATTGACAGTTCAACTCGGAGTTTAAAAGCTGTTCTACTCCACAATGGAACAAATACCCATCTATACCAGTTGCATATTCTGTTCAAATGAAAGAGGACTATGAAAATGTCAAACAACTGCTCACTCAAATCAGGTATGAACAATATAACTGGGACGTGTGTGGTGATTTCAAAATGATTGGTTTCCTGTTAGGTTTACAAGGAGGGTTTACTAAATATTCATGTTTTCTTTGCCTGTGGGATAGCAGGGCTTCAACTGAGCACTATAAAACAGTTCAGTGGCCTCCACGTGAAGGACTGCAACCAGGAAAGTACAATGTACTCAGGGAACCTCTTATGAAGCCTGACATAGTTCTGCTACCACCTCTCCATATTAAGTTGGGTCTAATTAAGCAACCATAAAGCACCAAACTATAAGGAGTTACTGTCAAACTTGATTAAGTGCTATGGCAAAATGGGGTGCCGTATGTCTTTAAAATTATACTATCTGCATTCACATCTAGACTTTTTTCGTGATAACCTGGGCGATGTGAGTGAAGAACATGGCGAAAGATTCCATCAAGATATTCAAACGATGGAGAAAAGGTACCAAGGCCATTGGGATGCTTCCATGATGGGAGACTACGTATGGTCGCTGATCAGAAAGGATAAGAATGTTCATGTGCAGAAGTCGCGTTCTTCAGTGCATTTTTAAGGAACGCACACTGCATAACGAGGCTTGTTATTCTCTTATCGGTTCTCCTCATGATATATATTATATTCTTTGCGCCATTTTGGGCTTGTCAAGCTCAATAAACATTAATTTCCAATAGTGTTTTTATTTTCAGAAAATATTTATGTTAGCCTTCTTTATATACTTTGCCATATGAAAAGTGTGATATATTTTTGAAACGGTTGATGATAGAGCAAAACCAATATCATTTTTGGAATCAGCGCCCCGAAATCATTAAGAAACGACAGAAAAATCACAATAAACAGAAATTGTTTCAAATTTTGTTACCCAGTGTTATTACTGTTATTCCTATATGTACGAGGGCCACTCAATATATTTTGTCCCACTTTATTTTTTCTTTCCAAGTTTTCTTGTAAGTTCCAGAAATTTTGTACACAAGTAGTTACATATCTTTTTTACAAGTTTTTATTTTTTTACATAGTCTCCATCTTTTTCTACGGCATTCCTCCACCTCGAAACAAGGGCCTTTATTCCTTGCTGGTAAAAGTCCGCTGGCTTCCGCTGGAGCCACCTCTTAACTTCCTCAACAACCTCATCGTCACTCTGAAACTTTCTTCCACGAATAGCCTCCTTCATTGGCCCAAACAAATGGCAGTGTGAAGGTGTCAGATCCGGGCTGTATGGAAGATGGGATAACACAGTCAAGCGCATTTTTGTGATGGCCTCTCTTGTTTGCAAACTGTTGTGGTCTTGCGTTATCATGCAAAAGAAGGACGTCTTCCAGTTTTCTCTCTGGCCGAACTCGCTTTATACGTCTCTGGAGTCTCTGTAGGGTAGCAATATATGCCTCTGAGTTGATTGTTTGTCCTTTCTTCATAATGTCCATCAGAATCACCCATTTCATGTCCCAGAAGATGGTGGCCATAACCTTTCGTGCAGAGGGAGCCATTTTGAACTTTTTCTTGCGTGGGAAGTCTGCGTGATGCCACGCCATGGATTGGCGTTTTGTTTCAGGTTCAAAGTGGTGTACCCAAGTCTCATCTCTAGTCACAATTCGTGAAAGGAAGTCATCCCCTTCTGTTTCGTATCGAACCAACGACTCAGAAGCAAGCCCCTTTGTTTGGGCTTTGTGATCTTCAGTCAGTTGGCGAGGAACAAACCGTGAACACACTTTTGAGTATCCCAGTTGCTGAATTATCGTATTCACACTTCCTTCACTAATTCCTAGCTCCAGTGATAGCTCCTTGTATGTGACGCGCCGATTTGATCGAATGATGCTGTTAGCACGTTGCACAGTGTGAGATGTCACAGCCGATGCCGGGCGACCGCTGCGTGGCTCATCATCGAGGCTGGCTCTCCCTCTCTCCGATGATCTCACACGTTCAGACGAGCGTCCAACTGTGCTTCGATCAACAACAGCATCTCCGTAAATGTTTTGTAGATGTTTGTGAATATTTCCAACTGTAACCTTCTCTCAGACGCCATTTTCGAAACTGCGTTAACCATCGATTTTATACAAGGGCGTTTAAAAGCGGTTTTATACACAGAGGGGAGGTTCAAACTGAAAAAATCTGGTTATGTGAAACGCAGAAAGTTCAAACTTACGGCCCAAAAGACATTTCAGCCCCATGGCCTATTATTTAGCTAAGAAAAAAGGGTGGGGCAGAATATATTGAGTGTCTCTAGTATATACCTTTTCTT
>JAJOZX010000923.1:0-225000 GCA_023014485.1 Bathynomus jamesi | reverse complement strand
AAGATTGGTGGGAATACCAAAATTTCAATAAATTTAATATGTACATGGGAACCTTCCTGTCTTCTAGTTTTTTAAATAAAATATTGTGGTTCACTCTATCATATTCCTTACTTATATCTAGGAAACAGTTATAAATAGTTGAATTACTGTCAATGTATTTAGATATTGTTTCTTTAAGTACATAGATACACAGGTCAGTTGAGTGAGACCTTTTAAAACCAAACTGATTAGGAGATGTCCATAGTTAATCATTTAATCGGAGTAACAAGAGTTTTTCTAGTAGTTTCGAGAAGCAGGAAGCGACAGCAATAGGTCTGTAATTATTGCTGGACAGAATGTCTCCATACTTATTTTTGACCAGGGGCAAGATATATACCCAGTGGTGTAGTGCTGTGGGAACGCGTGGGAACGGCGTTCCCTTACTTTTTTTGGTAGACGGAACGGCGTTCCCTCACTATTTCAAATAAATCCGAACTTACAAATCTCTAACGTCATGAAATTTTAATTCCCACCCCTAGAAGAAATATGAGAAAGAATCATTAACTGCTTCATTTCTTTTAGCTTCGACTGAGGCAATGCTAGCCTATAAAGATCTGGTGAAACAGTCACCACGGCGTACCAGTTGTTAACTTTTTTTTTAGTTAATCATTCCAGTTGTTAGCTATTTTTATTGATCGTACTGGATGTCGTATATCTAATGACACTGGAAATACTGCATCTTCAACCTTGGAATATATCCTAATATCCAGTGCATATGACCTCAAAATATCCCTGAAATTGGTCAGATTTCAAAAGATTTCCCGGGGGCTTACAGTGCCCCCGGACCCCCAGCTGTATGGGCTCGCCGCGCTCGCCATTGTCCCCCCCCGCATCTGAGTAACACTTTCAAAATGCGTTCCCTCACTTCTTTATTTAGCACTACACCACTGTATATGCCCTCATGAACTCTGCAGGGATATGGCTTTGAGCAAGCATGGCTGATAAGAACAATGATATATGCAGACATACTACGTCATTGGCATATTTTAAGTGCTCATTCGATAGGTCATCTACCCCTGACGCAGAACCAGTCTTTAACTCTTTAATTGACCTCTTTACTTCAGGAACTGATATCAAAGTATTTTCCCTTGTCCCTCCCACAGGCGCTTCGCTGCAATCAATCTTAACATTATCCCTACTCACACTGTTAAGAATGTTACAGTAGTGGTTTTTCCACAGCTTTGCAATTTCATCCTCCCCCGACACCCCATCGATTGTCGGAGGGAGGCCACTTTTGACACCCGTTTCATTCTTAACAAATTTCCAAAATTTGTTATTATCGTTATTTATGCGAGCTTCACAGGCTTTTGATGCTCGTATAGACTTTTTCCTGTTTACATCGCGTTATGGCCGCCTTATACTGACTCCTACTTCTACACATATTCATGTATACTGGTCCTAATCTGGGTTTACCATGAATGCACCACAAATCGTAGGTATCTTTCGATTCGCTCTTCAGGGGGGCAATAAAATCTTTCCATCCAGGAATAATCTTAGTATGATAGTTGTAAGATTTAATCAGGGGACGTCCTGCTTCTCTTAACAGGGATACTATCTTACTATAAATACCTATCTATGAGTTTACAGTGAGAATCATTTCAACAAGGATTACTACAGGCAAGATGCAAAATTTCTAAATTATTAAAGAGGTGACCTGTTCTGTCTTTGTATTTTATTCTCTGTTGCACATTCGACCAATCGACGCGATTATTCTTACCTATTGAGTTCTTCTTATGTCGTGTTGCGCATAAATTGGTAAAATTAATTAATAGTTCTAATGGTCTATGATCAGAAAGGAGGAAATCATGCAGAATATGAACTCTAACAATTCAATCCTTTAGATCAGGGGTTCCCAAATTGGTGTTCCGCGGAACACTTGTATACCGTGAGAAGTGTTCCGCGGAACTAGTACCACCTGGTGATACCACTCATATCACTAACGTATGTAAAATTACCACTGGTGACCCCTAATACATCTACATCACTTATACTGAATTTGGCCGACTCGCACATGTTACCCAATTCTACAAAGAATTTCGAGTCCACATGCGCGTTAAAGTCCCCCATTATTATACAGTGAGAATATTTGAGGTTATCTGATAATGACTTAATTTTAATATATTATTATTATATATATATATATATATATATATATATAAAGTTCTTTAAGTTTGCTTTTGTCGGGAAAGCTGAAAGCATTTTGGCTATTAATTATTTCTCTCTCTCTCTCTCTCTCTCTCTCTCTGTTTTTTGTGTTCTATTCATTTTTATGATTGTATTCCGAATCGTAACTATTGTAATTTTAGCCTCTCTTAAAGAATTTTATGAAATCCTTGTCTCTAAATTAAACCCAACTTCTATACCACTTTTTATACTTATAATTTAATTTGATGCGAGGGAAAGCTGTATGATTACTTCTCACTTGGCACAATTCCTACTCGTGGTTCGGAAGTGAGACTATTTCAAGTGGGAATTATTTTTTTCTTGGTAAAAAACTTAAAGTGGGAAAACCTTATAAAGTGGGAATGTAAAAGGATGGAGTAGTCGAGAATCGCTTCCTTCGAGATTCTCATTTTCAGATTCCTCATCCTTGGAAGGAAGCCTTAAAATCGGGATGACTGAGTGAGGAGAGATCGGAATTGCGAGATAGGGGGAAGGGTAGGGATGGGAAGGGACGCTGACGTCATCAGTTACGTGACCAAATACAAAAAAAAAGAGATATGAAGTTATTATTTGGGCTTGATGCTGCCTTTTTTTTTTTTCCTTCAACGCCAATATTTTGTTTACTTTTTCGATTTTTTCGGCTTTCATTTCATTTTGTTTAAAAAACAAATGAAACAATTTTTTTTAATAATATTCAACATAACAATATTCGACGTAGAACTTCAACTATTTATTAACTATTATTTGTTCTTATAAACAATGTTACACCATGTATTCCTCCATTTTAGAAAAATGGAGGAGTAATTTACGATTTTGTTCAATATGTTGACTCGCATTATGTAGCGAAAGTAATGCGTATTATTAAATTAAAATTAAAAACTTTAATGGCAGCGAAATAACTTATATATAATATAAATAATAATAATGAAAAATACAAATAAGGAAAATGAGAATATCGGTGTTAAGTGGACTTACGGACAAAAAATTTCATAACTAAATGCGTAAAGTCACGCATTAGAGCAGTGATTCCCAACTTTTTCTGGTTCGAGGTACCACACTGATATCTGTCTTCTTTCTCGGCACCCCTGAAGTTTCGCGTTTCTCACTGTTCAACATCCAATTAC
The DNA here is from genome assembly GCA_023014485.1 of Bathynomus jamesi. Taxonomy (NCBI): domain Eukaryota; kingdom Metazoa; phylum Arthropoda; class Malacostraca; order Isopoda; family Cirolanidae; genus Bathynomus; species Bathynomus jamesi. The sequence continues at coordinate 221,674 of JAJOZX010000923.1, read as the reverse complement.
CCTCTGAGCACTCTGTAACTTCATTCTGAGCTTATATGATTCGCTTTTGGACGTAGTAAATTGTGAATGTGTTAATTTCATTTAGAATCTGTTTATCTTCGGTAACTTTTCAATTCTAAATTACTTATTTTTGTGGTTTTGGTGAAATTTGGCGGTACCCCAAGGAAGCTCCTGCGGCACCCCGGTAAATAATAAATAAATAAATAAATAAATAATTTTGAGATGTGTAATAAATATTTAAGGTTATAAAAATTATAAAAATATTGAAAATTTATAAAATCTTTAACTGAAAGTTAACCCTCAGCAGGTACCATGGGGTCAATATTACCCCAGGGTATTTCAAATGACTATTTTTTATTAAAAATCCGCCACGATGGTTATCGTGCTCACATGTATTTGTTTATTAATGACTGAATGTATTGCTCACAAGTTTTTGTTGTCATATAACGAGTAATTAGGTAGATACGGGTATTTTTATGACGATGGGGTCAATATGACCCCATGGTACTGAATGTGTAACATAACTAATTTTTTTTTCATTTTTTTTCAGATTATTTTATAAATTTCTGAAGTATTATTATTTCTAAAGTATTATTTCTAAAGTATTATTAGTCCCTCTTTACAAAAATGTCAAATAAAAGATTATTTAGCGAAACTGAAATGATAAAATTCTTAGAAGATCGCCCGAAGATGCATTCAACTTATTCATAAGGAATGATATGTTAGACGTTATTACTCTGCAAAAAATAAAGATGAGATAACTGGAAAGGAAGAAATAAATGTTTATTACAACCGAAACAAAGGAGGCGTCGATAGCCATGATCAGAAATGCACTCTTTTTAGTACAGCTAGGAAGACAAATCGCTGGCCAATGCGAGTATTCTATGGAGTTTTGGATAGCTCTTTAGTAAATGCTAATTTTGCAAAGTTTGAAATTAATTTGTTACTGATTCGATTGTAAAATGTGAAAAATAAACATGTTATTTTCTGTTGGTATCATAATAAACAAAAAAGCAATAAAAACTATTTTTTATCAATTTTTTAAAATGGGGTCATATTGACCCCATGGTTCTAAATGCGTAAGTATTTTGATAGTACCTGCTAAGGGTTAAATATAATTTAAAAAGTTACAAGTTACATCATTTTACAGGGTAATTCTTTAACTGGACTAAGTAATTCAAGTGCATTCGGAACGCTAAAGCTCAAGAAGTGATTCAGTACTTGAATCACTTCTGATCACGGGTTTTTTTTTCCACAAAGTGGGATTTGAGTCACTTGAGTCATTTGAGTCACTTCGCTGACATGCACTCGACGTACAGAGTGAGGATTCAAGTACTTGAGTCACTTTTTGGCAAAAGGCATAACTCAGTAAAATATTTACTTTAATCACTTTCATTTCCAAGCGTCCAATTATTATGAATCAGTTAATAACACTGTACAACAGTGAAAAAAAAAGGAAATGAGATCGTCATTTTTATGGCTAATTATATGCGTAGATTGCGAATATAACACTCATTTATTTGTATCACCCACCGATTTTATGAAAATGACCCTATTTCATTGTATCAGTTTGAGAACCACTGGTTCTCTGAACGCATCTTTTACATTTTGTTCAGTCATGCGTATGCTGTGGTGGTGGTGTTCGGCTCTGTGTTTCCACTTTGATTTTATGAAAAATTTCTTTCATTAATCATTTAAAACAAAATTGTCAGCCATATTTTATCATAAATCGATGCTATAAGTGAGTATTATTGAATAACAGCTATCAAATTATGTATATTTCACCGACAACATCTATATTGTGTGAAATTGCAAATTGATCTATCATTTTCTTATTTTACAGGTTTTTATTGATGTTATGCTACAATGCCTAGAGAGTGCAAAACTTCGCCAGACCATTTTTGTTATATTTGTGGGACATTAACGTTAAAACAGTATAAAAGGAAGGTGACTTCTCATGTGAAAAAGCTTTATGAATTATACTTCGCATGCAAAATTGGTGATCAGGACAAGCACTGGGCGTCTCATATCTGCTGTGTGAGATATACAAGCTCGTTAAATGCATGGTTCAAAGGCACCGGTCCTGGTCTGGAATTCGGTGTCCCAATGGTATGGAGAGAGCCGCTGGACCATTCAACTGATTGCTATTTCTGCTTAACGAACATCACAGGTTTGAATCTTTTATTTTTCTGAATATACGTCAAATTTGGTGTTTGTAGCACATTTTAGCATATCCTGCTCTGCATAATGTATTACACAATTATGCTATCTTAAGTAGTCAACAATGTCTATTGTCTCACATTACAGGTTGCAACAGAAAAGGGAAAAAGGCTATAGTCTACCCAAATCTTCGTTCTGCTATGCTTCCTGTGGAACATTCTACAGATATACCCATCCCTCGTCCTCCAGCTGAAATGCCGACCGATAACACAGACTCTGACGCTATGAAGCTCAAGTCGAGTCCAAGAAAGAACAACATCTCATCACGCAGCCTAAACTCAATGATTTGGTCCGTGATTTAATACTTACCAAGCAACAAATTGAACTGCTGGCCTCACGTCTACAAGAATGGAATCTGCTGGCGGAAGACGTACGAATTACAGCATTCCGAAAGGGTTCCTTGGATTTGCAGGAATATTTCACAATGAAGAACAATCTTTGTTATTGCATTGATATACATGGTCTGTTCGATGCTCTGGGTTTGTGCTATGAACCGAATCAGTGGAGATTGTTCATTGATGCATCTCTCTACAGTGTTAAGGGTGTACTGCTACACAATGGGAACACAATGCCTTCTGTTCCGATCGCTCATTCAGTCGTCTTGAGAGAAACGTATGACAATGTTGCTTTTATTCTGGACTGTATAAAATACAATGAACATGAATGGCTTATCTGCGCAGTTTTGAAGGTTGTGGCTATTCTCAATGGATTGCAAACTGGCTATACGAAATACATGTGTTCCCTATGCAAGTGGGATAGCCGAGCAAGGTCTGAACACTACACACGCTCAGTATGGCCGCCGCGAGACAATTCCTCACCTGGATCTCACAATGTTATTCACGAACCACTAGTACGAAAGGAAAAGGTTATCTTGCCGCCACTTCACATAAAACTAGGGCTGATGAAGCAATTTGCAAAGGCGTTGAAACAGGATAAGCCTGCCTTCAAATATCTAAAGGAAAAATTCCCAAAAATAAGTGATGCCAAGATTAAAGAAGGCATATTCGTCGGCCCTCAAATTCGCCAACTCATGCTAGACGAACACTTTGAAGCGGTAATGGATGAGGTTGAGTTGGCAGCCTGGCGTGCATTCAAAAACGTGTGCAGCGGTCTACTAGGAAAGACTAAATACGACAACTATGCTGTACTTGTGGATCAACTTATCAACTCATACCAACGTCTCGGATGTAAGATGTCATTGAAAATTCATTTTTTGCATTCACATCTCTCATTCTTTCCGGAAAACGCATCTGCTGTTAGCGACGAACACGGGGAGAGATTCCACCAGGATATAGCCACGATGGAGAGCCGATACAAAGGGAAGTGGAGTCCTGCTATGCTGGCCGATTTCTACTGGAATTTAAAGCGTGACCAACCAGAAGCATTACACAAACGCCAGCATAAATACAAATAAAGAGTTGAAAACAGTATAATACGAGAGTTTTATGTTAATTTTGTGCATATATGTTGAAGTATAGCAATAATTAAACTGTTCCATATGATAAAGCCTATCTGTTTATCAATATATTCTTATTTTTGGTATGAAGATTTTAAGCAGTCATTACAAAAAAACGACGTGATAGAAAAAAACTATTTTCAGATTTGGAATCAGCACACTCGAAATATTAAGAATGACCGAATGTTATTCCCGTTTTTTTTCTGAACCGAAAATTTGTTGTACAGTGTAATCAGCTGATTAACTTACGTTCACCAAACTTGGCACGATTACTGTGGAAGGACGGGATTTTGTTTAAACAGGCACCGAACATTCTCAAAGTATTTTCCGCCCAGAGATACTGTATGTAAGGATGAATTGATTTTCATCTGCCATTTCTCTGGTACGCTCTAAATGAGGTTCGATGTTTCATTACATGTCTTGCTGTCCTGAATATGTGGCGTTTCATTCATCCAACATCAGAGATATTTCATTTAGATTCTTGAGACGTTTAAATTGGCCAAGGTTTTCAGATATCTGAAATTACTACTGAAACATTTAATGAAGCGTCTAATGAGATTCCTGGATGATTTCTAGCGTTTCATTCATCTAACATTTTAGATATTTCATTTAGAATCTTGAAACGTTTAAATTATCCAAAGTTTTCAGATATCTGAAATTACTACTGAAACATTTAATGAAACATTTAATGAAACATTTAATGACTCATCTAACGAAACATTTAATGAAACATTTAATGAAACATTTAATGAAACATTTAATGACTCATCCAATGAAACATTTAATGAAACATTTAATGAAACGTCTAATGAGATTCCTGGATGAATATGCAAATCCTGGAATCAGTTAAAGAAGAAAATTAAACGTAATATAAGAAGTATATTATGCTTTGTAAGACCCTAAAAAAAAAAAATCCATCCAAATGCAAGTTTTACGCTCTTTAAATTACTGTAATTCATTATTTTATTTCTATTATTTTTATTTCTTTATTTTCTGTCGTAAAAACTGAAATGAATTTCAAAGATTTTGTCTGAAAAGCTGTCATGTTTCCCAGCGGTATATTCAGATAAGATTAATTTGATTAATACTTATCAGTCAAGAGGGTCAGAAGCTGTCACAGCACTCAGGCCAGCTGATGCGACTAAGTTTTCTAAGTCCATTATTATTATTATTATTATTATTATCATTATTATTATTATTATTATAGCATCATCAGGATTCGAACCCACGCCCTCAGTAACCTTCACTTAACTCATAGGGAAACGGTGTTACCCACTCATCTACGGACGTTGGCAATAATTTGACTTACCGCTACAGACAAAATCGAATGCAAATTACTAATATATTCTGTAAATCTAAGTAAGCGATGTTTTCTTCACTTATTTACTAGTGTATCTTATGCAATATATTCCTTTTCACAGGAGAATGCTTCTTCGCTCAGTAGGCAGCTCTCTAAGTAGAATGATGCCATTGTTATCATATTTCTTATATTCAATAATATTTTCTTCCAATTAATTATTCCTTTATTTTTCTTAATCTTTGGGTTTTTAAGATTGGAACGAACATCGAACTGTTAGCATGTTCAACCAGTTAACGTCCTTCGTCTGCCAAAGGGCGCTGACACAGACGGTAACGCCACCAAGCGAAAAAAAGTCCAATTTGAAAGGAGAACTGCTGGGTCAAGCCAAATACATTACGTACAGCGAGCTTGCCACTATACCTCAACCTCATTTCCCGAACAAGCTTGAGACACTCCTGCCTCAGTAAGATCGAAGCGAACGCTCTGTTACGTTTTACATCGCCGTTGTCGTAAACGTTTACTTGGTAATGTATATTAACTATTTCATCGACCATTTTAGTTTTTTAATTTTGTGAAAAATTAGACATTGCATAGTTACCGTGCGAATTAATTTCGAAAACGAGGGGACATTTTTCTTTTTCAATTTAAAATTTTTCAGTTCTGAATTTTGAACTTTGGGAAAAGTAAATGAATTTTAGAACATACCTTTCTAAATTTAACATTTAATGAAAATATTATTGATGTAAAAGTTTTGCTAATTTTTTTTTTTTCATCTCGTAATTTTGGACTTTGTTTCCGAGTGTAAATTTTTTAAATTTTTTTTAAATTCATAATTTACATTTGACTTTATTTATTTATTACATAATTTTCTGTATTTTTTTAAAGTATAGGAAATATTGTTACCTGTTTGGGTAGTGAATGTAAAAGTGTGAGAACGAGAATACACCTTGGTAATTTCTACACTTTCATGAAGGCATTTAACGGTAAGGTAAACTTAAGCTCAAGGTCGGCTCATCAACGGTCCTGACGGTTTTTCATTTATATTTTGTATTAAATTTTCTTTTCTCGCCATTTTTAATTTAAAATAATTAGGAATACTCATAAATAACTTCTTTCTTCACTAACAAAAATTGATGAAACAACTCTGCTATCTCTACAATTCTATTACAATACTTTACAAACGATTAAAGTTTAATTCATTTCTTTAAAAAATAGACTATTTTCAGGGACTTTCTTTTCCAAAGGCAATTTTTTTTAAATTTCAGAACATTATATATATATATATATATATATATATATATAATATATATATATAGCCGGCCGGACCTTTTTAAAAATAACCGGCCGGAACCGGAACTTATGAATTTTAAATATGTTTAGGCCTATAATAAAAGACATTTCTTTATGAATTTATTACAAATTAATCCATTTTCAGACCTTAATATTTCATATATATATATATATATATATCTATATATATATATAATATATACGGTGTGTGTATATATATATATATATATATACACATTTTAACTGCAAACAACACACAGTATAATTAATGTAAAGAACGACGCTCCCTCCTCATCTTGTGCGGAACGCTCTTCTACACAAACGTCGTTCTTTACATTAATTATACTGTGTGTTGTTTGCAGTTAAAATGTATATATGTACGGCATGCGAAGGTGCCCCTCAGGGCATTTGATTCCGCTCGTATGTAGGAGAATTACGAGTACTGGCTAATCGGGGTCCTTGGTGCAGTGGTTAGCATATCCGACCGGCAATTGGATGATCCCTGGTTCCATTCCTGGGAGATACCTCATTTTTCATTTGCTCGTTCTCCCTCCTCATCTTGTGCGGAACGTTCTTCTACACAAGCGTCGTTCTTTACATATATATATATATATTATATATATATATATATATATATATATATATATATATATATACACTATGTGTGTGTGTGTGTGTGTATATATATATATTGAAACAGCCTATAGTTTCCACATCAAACCAAAAAGAATACATCTTGACTTTAATGATTATGTAATTTAAACATAAACTTAAATGTTAATAATACAAAAACTATTCACTGTTAAATCGAGGTAGGTTGTGATGAAGAAATAATAGTTTTTCACCAGTCCGTGGGAGTAGCCGTGTTCTCCTCTCTTCAAATATATTTCCAGCTTCGGAAAAAAGCCTTTCTGAATAAATCGATGAAGCAGGACAAGAAAGATATCGAGAGCCTAATTTAAAAATGTTTCGGTATACCAATGTTTTATCTTTCCAGAACTGTAATGGGTTCATTTCTCTATCAATGGAAGGGGTGTTCATATAGTTTTCTATTTCATTTATTAGGTCTGTTATGTTTGGTCCACTTCGTCTTTTATTCTGAAACCTATCAATAGCCAAGGATCTCTCTGAAGCCTCCACTTCTTCATCTTCATCATAACAGCTGAGGAAATCTCTGTGGATTTCTTCCTTTAGGACTTGACAAATTCTGTAGCTACTAGTATTTTTTTCATTTTGTTATTTGAATTTTTGTAGTCCAGACGTACTAGCTGCTTCAAACTTAATATTTTCTCCTGAATGTGTCCCAGGAAAATGTCTGGCAAAGAGTACTGCATTCCTCTTTTGAAAATCTTTATTGATCCAATGCCCAGTTAGTAACAAAATTATTCAGTTGAGTGTTGACTGGTCCAGATATCTTATGTGAAAGATATATATGGCCCATTGGCTGTATCCAGTTCCTTCAAAATTCGACCTTTTACATCTTCATAAGTTTGAGGAAGCATTACATCAACAAAATATCTTCTACTTGGTACCATATATCTTGGCTGAAGGTGGGCAATTAACTCGATGAAGCCTCGATCTTCTACAATGGTAAAAGGCCGATTGTCCACAGCAATCACGTTTATAATTTTGTGATGAATATCAATGGCTCGTTGGTCATTAATATACCAAATCTTTTTTTTATTAAAGCTCTCTTCCGGAAGCATTTGGCGTTCCATCGCAGCCAGTTTCCTACGTTTTGGGGGTAGTTGAGCATCTTCACTTTCCGCTACTTTGGATTTTTTTGAATTTGCCTCTTCATTCTCTCTATACTGAAGCGTATATTTTGCTTTCATATGCTTATGTAATGGTGTGGTACTAAAGTTTTTAGGAAGACAACCTTTTCCACCTCTCCTGATGCCCTTTTTGACATAATTTACATTCTGCAACTTCATCAGCTTGAATCTCTACAGAAAAGAAATTCTAAATAAAGGCCATAATGCTTCTGTATTAGTCAATGGCTAATGATAATATTATGATGTGATAAAAAATTGAGCTCTATATGTATTATTTCATAAAGGACTTTACAGAAAATTTACTTTAAACTTCAAATGATATCTGAAAAAAAAAAAAAAAAATTTGATTTATTATCATTACTGTACTAAGTAACACCCAGGGCTGCCAGCTTCTTATAATATACCGTATTCACTAAAAATTATCCCATAACTACATTAATAAATTTACATCTACATAATATAACTAGGCCTATATAGAGCTATAAAAGAGTACCCGGCCGGTTATTTTTTAAAGTTCCGGTCAGTTCCAGTTCCGGCCGAAACTTAACATGTTGGTTCCGGTGCATCCCCAATATATATAGGGTGTCCCAAAAAAAACTATATACTCTTTATAGCATCATATATTTTATAATTTAAAAAAAACCAAACAATATATTGTTATAGCAATTGCCAATGAAAGGTAAATTAGTAATCTAAGTGATGAAAATGTTATAGCGAGTTGTTTGCATATAAAGTTTAATTAACTACGCCAAGTGCTCAAAATGTTCTCCGGCGGCATGAATGCACTTTTGAATGCGTCGACTAACTGATTCGCAGACATGGACTAATGTGGATGCTGTGATGGTCCCGCACTTTTCCCTAATTGCATCCTTAAGGTGTGGATAAACATGTTAATTTACCAGATTAACAGCATGGTGTCGTTTATCATCCAGGGTTTGGTTGGACCATTTTTCTTTAATGGGACAGTTACCGGTGCCGCATATCTCGACATGCTGCGGACAGAAATTATACCTGCAGTTCGGAAGTTGTTTGGAAACGACGACTTTTACTTTCAACAAGATGGAGCCCCCCCTCATTATCATTGTGATGTCAGAAGGTACCTCTATGAAACGTTGCCTAACTGTTGGATAGGACGAAGAGGAAGCGTTGAGTATCCTCCACGTTCACCGGACTTGACTCCACTTGATTTTTACTTGTGGGGCTACCTGAAGGATGCAGTTTATGGTACAAGACCCGCAACACTCGAACACCTTAAGGATGCAATTAGGGAAAAGTGCGGGACCATCACAGCATCCACATTAGTCCATGTCTGCGAATCAGTTAGTCGACGCATTCAAAGTGCATTCATGCCGCCGGGGAACATTTTGAGCACTTGGCGTAGTTAATTAATTTTATATGCAAACAACTCGCTATAACATTTTGATCACTTAGATTGCTAATTTACCTTTCATTGGCAATTGCTATAACAATATATTGTTTGGTTGTTTTTTAAATTATAAAATATATGATGCTATAAAGAGTATATAGTTTTTTTGGGGACACCCTGTATATATATATATATATATATATATATATAATATATATATAATTAGTGATGGATCGAGTGGTCGTTTTTCACAACCGCGGTTGCGGTTGTGTTTGCGGTTGTCGAATTTTTTTCCAACCGCGGTTGCGGTTGCGGTTATCATATCTAGGAAAAATGCGTAATTATTAACTGGATTTAGCCACTATAGTGCGATTTAGCCACACTTGGTACGTAATATATACTAAATAGTATTTATTTAGTAAATACCTTATGTTGAACACAAGTTTTGCAATACACCGCTACCGCTATTTGTGTGTTGCAAAACTTGTGTTCAACATAAGGTATTTACTAAATAAATACTATTTAAATGAAGTATATTCTAAACTTATATAGCTATTATGAAAGAATAGGTCAAATTAATTAAAACCATATTTTGCACTAAGTGTGTTACCAGGATGAGGGACGAGGACCCATCGCACTGTTCATCCCACCTAAAATTAAAATTAACTAAGCTTTTACAACCGCAACCGCACTTATGGAACGGCGGTTGCGGTTACAGTTGCGGTTGTGAATTTTTGTGCGGTTGTAGTGCGGTTGCGGTTGCGGTTTCGATCCATCACTATATATATATATATATATATATATATATAATATATATATATATATATATATTATTTCATCAAAATTATCAATATTCATGTAAAAAACTGTAAAATACGAAAAACATTTAACTCACTCTCCTCTTAATGTAGGTAAAATGTTTGAGGTTTGTCTGTTTCCAGTACAAGTTTTTACTGTTTTGCTGTTCCGAATGAAAGCTTAATTTGGTTTAGAAGCTGTACTTTCATGCCGGATGCATGATGATGATAATAATAATAACATAATAATAATAATAATAATATATAATAATAAATAATAATAATAATAATTAAATGTGGAAAAGGTAAAGTGAAACTTAGGTTACTTAACAATAGTCTGTAAAACAAGTGAAAATAATATTGAAAGTACCCGGTTAGGTTCGATTAGACGAGTGCATCACATCTCGTCGACGGGACCTTTCATTGACAATTGTCATGTTCCTTACGTTAGGTTACGTTGCATTACATTACGCTACGTTACATAACATTAGGTTAGGTTAGGCGGGGTCGGATTAAGACATACGAGTGTTGATGAAGTACCTGTCGATAAAAGGATTTTCAGGGTAAGTAAAGTGGCACCTATACCAATTTGGTCATGGAACATAACATCGACACTGAAAAATTGCCCTAACCTAACCTTACGTAATCTAACTAAGCCTAACCTACCCTAACTTAATCTAACCCACAATAACTTGTCGTTGTCGCGTCGATCGAAGTCCTTAGCCCGAGTATGGAGTGAAGACAGACAAAAACAAGTTTAAAATGGGAAGGGACCACATAAAAGAATATATACCTACAGTATATCCAAGCAAATACACAGACATAAAGACCGCAGCGAGGTAGCAAGATAAATAAATAACCACACAAATATCCGGGTGAAGATATAACTACATAAATAACCACACACGTATCCGGATGAAGATATAATGATGCAAATGGAAAATAAGTAAAATACGAGGGGAAAAATGAGGGTAAGTGGGGAAAAGTGATCCTATACATGAATATGATCATATTACAGTACTGTAATGCAGTTACGTTATTTGCAATTTACAATCATACCAAATGCAAATATAATATTTGTGTCAATATAGAGAGGAAATTGCTTTGGGTATATTTGAGATAACGTCAGTCATTTTTTTCCATTTTAATCCAAAAACAACAGCCTCTCTTCTGGACCCTAATCCCTTTAAAAATCCTGTCCATTACAAATTTCCTTCCATTTGCACAGAAGTTTCCATCCATTGACTAGTAATCTTACATCTTAAAACAATTCCTGTCATATATATATATATATATATAATATTAATATATATATATATATATATATATATATATATATATATATATATATATATATAAAATCTATGGGAAATATAGTGAAAATTAAAATTAAAAAAAAAATTATGAAGAGACTGGGTACCACATATCCTATCAGTTAGAGAGCTGCCCTCCCCCTTTTCCTCACCTCCCCCTAAATAAAAAAACAGAAAATTAAAATACTAACAAGTAGTTCACCCCATCCCCCTACTCCATGCATAGCATGATAGAGGGGACGGGATGGAATGTAATTGAAAATTTATGTTTTAAAAAGTCCCATGCATTGCGTCAGTGAAATAAAGTTAGAGTAAACATTTGCTTCACCGCACCTTTTCTCTTATTACTGAAAAAAGATAATTTCTGAACTAGAGTCGAGTATATTGTTTCTCATCACAGTCTCGAGCAACGTTGAGTATGGAGAGTAGTTGGATGGGAGACCGTCCTCTGATACCAGATTATGTATTGACCCGTAGTTCGGATCCCACGTAAAGCTGTAGGTCCCCTCCGTCATATGAGCTTAGATGTTGCGCAGGAGGTTAAACAACTGTATCCTGTATCTCCTCATTTCCCAGCTCCAAAATTAAACCTTCTTCTAAGAAATAAATGCAGTTAATTTTAACCATTCATAAGGAGTTATTCAAATATTGTTTATAATAGACCATTGACCATATTATCTATTAGCCTTATTATATTTTTTAGTTTAAGTAAATGAACGTAGCATTGTACAGCTTTATCGAAACGTACCACTGACGTTTCTACAAAAAATGACTATATTTCCTATTCGTTACCGCTGTTGTAAAAATATGAAAAACAACGAAATTTATGTAAATGTTGACCTATTAGCACGTCAATATAACAAAAAACAGTATATAATAGTATATAAAGTTTTTCACGCGAAAACAGTAGTAAAATATAAGAAGCATTTTGTATAATTTTCGTGCTCAGCATTCTTATATACAGTATATCCCCACTCACAATCCAACTCGAAATCTATTCTCTCCCACCTCCAGTCTGTGAACAGCGTAGATTATAAAGTTTTAAAAATCGCTGAAGTATGAAATGCTTTCCTCTCAATTTGTATTCAATTTGACATCTCTTTGTTTTGTACGCTTTGAAAACATTACATTGATCGAAGTTAAAAAATATCTCATTCCATTCGGAAACGATTTGTATATTGGTAGTGACATATATATATATATATATATTATATATATATAATATATATATATATAATATATATATATTATATATATATATATATATATATATATATATATACATATGAAAATTATTTCACGAAAGTGACACGTGAAAAATATTTTGATGAATAAAACCATGAAGGGAAAAGAAACACAAAGTGGTGCTCAAGCGCTTTCGTCTAATTAAATCCTCAGGAACACTGGAGTGAAAAGAGAGTTCAAGACTATATATAGGTTACAAAAAAAAAGTGTGTATATATATATATATAGTAAGTGTAGAAATAAAAATTGTGGGAGGAGCAAACACATCTGTACGGAAAACTAACGAAAGTTTACAGCTAATTTAATAGATGATGCCAAAATGATATATGTCACAAAGAAATAAAATAAAGAAATAAACCTAAAAAATAAATTGAAAAATAAATTGTAAGAGAAGCATCCAAATTTATAAGGGAAAAAATTACCAAACGTTTTTATAGTTATTGTCTGAATCATACATAGGTCACAAAAGAATAAAAAAATCCAAATAAATATGAATTGGAAAACAAAATGATGCCCAAATGATATATAAAGAAATATAGGAATATATACGACATATATAAGATATTTACACCACATATATAAGAAATATAAGCAATATATAAGGAATATATATATATATACATAGGGGAAAAATTACCGAAGGTTTTTATAGTTATTGTCTGAATGATACATAGGTCACAAAAGAATAAAGAAATAAAAAGAAATATAAATTGAAAAAAATTACAAATGATGCCTGAATGGTGCTTGAGCACCACTTTGTGTTTCTTTTCCCTTCGTGGTTTTATTCATCATATATATATATATATATATATATATATATATATATATATATATATATATATATATATAAAGTAAAATTTATAAACTAAAATATTTTATTAAAACATGCATAATTCGCAAAATTGATTAAACTTTAGTAAGAGAGATGAAATGTCAAGTCGAAAAAATAGTACTGCAAAAGAACCTTCAGGATAAGGGAGAGTACCTACTGTATGTATTAAAAATACTTCGACGAACATGGTTCGATTATGTTCGATAAAATCAAGAACAATTAAGGTAACAAAAAATTAAAAAATAATTATATATATATATATATATATATATATAATATATATATAATATATATATATATATATATATATATATATATATATATATATATATATATATAATCAGGTACAGGATTTCTTCTTTTGCAGATGTCTGCACTTGATTTTTTGTATTTTTCTATCATTAGAGTATGTTATGAATTTTCTTGTTACCCCTTTTCTTAATTTTATCCCAACATAGCCGAACCCTATTGGTGAAAATATCTCCAGTCTCATGTATTTAAACAGTAACATCTATTTAAACGGGCATTCACTTTGGCCTACTTCTCATTCTATTCAAACCTAAAAGACTCAAATTCATTTGAGCGCAATCATATAATTGGCTTAATAATGTGAGTTAACTCCCATTTATGTACTGTGCATTTGCCCTTCGTTGTAATTAACATTGAATTTAAAATAGTCAATTATTGTATCATTGCACATTCAATTTAAGTAAATGTCTTTTTATTTACTGTAGAAGTTGGTTTGTTATTAATTAAAGATAAATGCCGTATCGTCTATGCTTTTACCGTGTCATCAACTGGTGACTTAATAGTTAATTAATCGTTTAATTAAGTATCTCCTCAACCTACTTAATTCTAAATTATTGAAGCCTACCTTATATTGGTGCCTAGATATATATATATATATGAAAATTATTTCACGAAAGTAACACGTGAATAATATTTATGATGAAAATAACCACGAAGGAAAAAGAAACAGAATGGTGCTCAAGCGCTTTCGTCTAATGACATTCTCGTCTAATGACATCCTGAGGATGTCATTAGACGAAAGCGCTTAAGCACCATTCTGTGTTTCCTTTTTCCTTCGTGGTTATTTTTATCATATATATATATATATATATATATATATATATATATATATATATATATATATGAAGAAGGAAACCACTCTGCAGGAAGACGTAAATTTTTATTTCTTAACACCAATACAGTTTCGGCTCCTCCCGAGCCCTTGTCAGTTAACAAGGAACCGAAACTGTATTGGTGTTAAGAAATAAAATTTTACATCTTCCTGAAGAGTGATTTCCTTCTTCATACTTCGTCGCGACAGTGCGTTACTTTACATCATATATATATATATATATATATATATATATATATATATATACTATTCATATTGAATTTAATATTTCTTCACGTCCACTTTTCCCCCCACCCAACCCGAGCTATACATACTTTACATACATACATGCATACTCCACCCATCAATTGAATGAATTGAATAAATCTTTATTTATAAAATAAATATATTACAATTTTACAATTTCTGTTGCTACAATAATTTTAACATAAAATAAATAATTGTAAAATTGTACTATTTATTTTATTTAAGTTGGCTCTTAAGCTTTAGGCTTTACTGGGATCTCAGATTAATTAGAGATAAAGTATAATGCCTGATACTGTACATAAGTCACGTTTAAATTATGATTAATACACAACCGAACTAAGAGTGAAAATACAGTACATATTAATATTAATTTATTATTATAGATTGAAGCAAATACAGATAAAGTCATTATTGAAGACATAATACCAAAACAGGTCAAAGAATTGATAGTTAGACGCGAGAAGTAAACAAGTAATAGAGTAATGTACATTTAATCCTAGATTTTTATTCGTATTCAATCATTAATGGAGATTTCAACTTATTTTTAAACGATTTTACATTTGAAGTGTTTTATATTAGCACTTAAATCATCCCATATTATAGTTTCAGTCCAATAAAAATGAGTAATTTCGGAGATGATAATGATAATGATAAACTTTATTGGCAGTTTATAAATCCCATAAAACAGTATAATATTCTTGTAGGTAATAAAAGATAAGATAACTCAAACAATAATACATTTAAAGCACCTAAAAATTACGACTAAAATAAAGATAAGACACTTGTTTACATATTGATAAATACATATGTTTTATTGTGTAGAAGTTTTATTAAAATTAAATGACAAATGTTGATTTTATAGCATTTTTAAAATGTACCCTTTTTTATGGCATATCCGTTATATCTATACACACACACACACACACACACACATATATATATATATATTAGTGATGTAGCGGATGTCATTTTTTTCACATCCGCGGATGCGGATGCGGATGAGGATGTTTGATTTCAACATCCGCGGATGCGGATGCGGATGCGGATGTCTACATTTTCGTTATGTTTTAGGATATATTCGAGATTTGTTGTGTTTAACGTATATAATAAGTTATTACATAGAGAGAGCTGTAGCTATAATGTAGTATAATTGATTAATTGTACAATAATTGCTGTACTTTTCTCTGAACATATAAAATATCAAGCATCTAACTAATATGAAATCAATTAGTGAATTCGTCTGCAAATAAATTCGTTATATTTTGTTGAGTTTCAGCCACAATTAGAAACCATAATTGTGTTACCAGGATGCGGGACGTGAACCCAACTCAAATGCACCCCACCGACCTCTTTCCCCAACCTCCACCCTTTAGAAAGAGATCTTTAATTAGCTTCATAACTATTTATATTAAGTTTAAAGTTTTATTAGGCATATTTATAAATGAGTAATTAAAATAAAGTAAACTAAGATGTTCATCGTTTAATGTTCAAACTTAATTATAGGAAGGTTATGCTTAAGGAACAACTCAAGTATGGATAGATATTCTGCGTATTTTTCCACCAACTAATAGGATTGTCACATGCAGCCAGGCGTTTTTCTTGGTGATAGCTCTCGATCATTTTTACTACATCTTTTGACATCGCGTTGGTCTCGTCATTGCTGCTTGACTCAAGAAACAGAGAGATAGATTCTGTGATAGATTTGCTTGTTGAAGGTGTTGGTTCTGTCACTGAAACTTTTATTCTTTTGGTGGGTGGCGAAGCGACAGATTCAAGAGATTGAAGCTCTTCAACTGCTTTGCCAAGTGATGATTTAACTCGTTCCAATGTACTAGGTGAAAATAACTTAGCTTTTTCAACGTGGATCTAAGTAGGTTGCAAGAGAGTAACTTCATACAAGAACAGCCTCTCGTCTTGTCGCTTGCATCACTTTTGCGCACAATGAACTAGTTCTATTAATACAGTAGAATTTGATAATTTCCGCTTATTAATGACGTTTTATCTCAACGGTCCACATCCGCACGACATCCGCAGTCCAAAGTGCGGATGCGGACGCGGACGCGGATGCGAGAAAATGTGCGGATGTTCCGCGGATGCGGATGCGGATGTGACCTACATCACTAATATATATATATATATATATATATATATATATATATATATACGCTTCGGTGGTGCAGTGGTTAGCGTCGCTGATTACGAATCCATCGGCCTCGCAATCGAAACCCGGTGACAGCAGGCGGAACGCACCAAAACCTAGCTGTTCATCTTTCCACACAATAAAGAAGTAGGTAAATGGGTACCCTGGATAGCCTAGTGGATATGACGCTGGCCTGCTGGTGGGGTGTGGTTCGGATTCCACGTTAAACTATAAGTCTAAGGTGGAGTGACAAGCTTGACCTTCGTCAGAATGGACAATTCGGGCGGAAGCAAAACCAAAGTTATACCTTGGTTTAACGTTGATTTTATATATATACAGGGCGTCCCAAAAAAATGTATACACACTTTAACAGCTGATAGCTCAATTGATGTTTCTTTCTTTCCAAGTTAAACCCATTAGAATTAATAATGGCTGTCAGACTAAGCTTTGAACAAAGGAAATTCATTCTAAAATGCTACTGGAAGTGTGAAAACGCAGTTGAAGTGCAAAGACAGTTTAGGAGGGAGTTTCAAACAGATCCACCAACGCGACTTACCATCACTCGAATTAGAGATAAGTTTGAAGCCGATGGAACTGTTCAGAATGTCCCACAAGAAGCGTTCGGAAGACCACGGACATCGACAAGCCCCACAAAGCAAGAAAGAGTACTGGAAACGTATCACCAAAGTCCAGAAAATCTGTGCGGCAAGCGAGTCGTGAGGTAGGAATTTCAGAATCGTCTGTCCAAGCATTTTGAAGCGCTGTCAATGGAAAAGTTACATTCCAAGATTAGTCCATGCTATTAATGAAGATGATGATCCGGACCGAAGAGTGGAGTATTGCGAGGGTACTTGGCACGATGTGGATGTGGATTGGACGAAGGGTTTCGTAGAATACCCTCCGCGTTCACCAGACTCACACCACTAGACTTTTTTTATGGGGATACTTAAAAGACAAAGTCTACGCTATAAAACCTGCAACAGTCGCTGAATTGTGAGCAGCCATTGAACGAGAATGCACACAAATACCAAACGAAATGTTTCGTGATGTTTGCGATTCCATTGCTTCGCGTTATCAGCAGTGCCTGGACCAGAACGGACGTCAGTTTGAAAACAGGCGTTGACAAAACAATTAAATAATGTCTGTAGATTCTATTACATTTTGAAAATGAAATGTATTTTAATAAACACTGCCTTTATAAGTATTTAAAGTGTGTATACATTTTTTGGGACGCCCTGTATATATTATAGAGATACAGGGTGTTATCAAATTATGTTTCATAAATTAGTATACCGTACATATTCAGGACGTGCCAGTGAACAAAAAAGTTCCTATGAACATAAAATCCGCAATTGTTTCGTTTCCGAGATACATTGATTTTTTTGCCGAGGACGATGCTATTCTCTGTACAATTATTGTATTGTTTTCTAGATATATCAGAGAACAATAAAATTATTATTATTTTTTTTTTTCAAGTTATGAAGAGTATTGCTTCTATCTTTTCTCGTATGTAATGCCTTGGAAATAAAGTGGCTCGTGCTTGTTTTAATCGAGATAGAAATCCTGTCATAATACTAAAGATAATATAATAATAATAATAATAATAATAATAATAATAATATTGTTATCTGATATATCTAGAAAGCATACAATAAGTGGACAGAGAATAGCATCGTCCTCGGCAAAAAATCAATGTATCTCGGAAACGAAACAATTGAGGATTTATGTTAATAGGAACTTTTTTGTTCACTGTCACGTCCTGAATATGTACAGTATACTAATTTATGAAACATAATTTGATAACACCTTTTTTATATATATAGCGAGGAATAAGAGGACGAAGAGCTGGTACATGTTTATTTACAAACGTTTCGGAAATTTTCATTTTCCATCATCAGTGCTAAAATTCTAAAAGCAGATAAAAAAAATTAATAAATATAATGAACGGAAACTTATAGAATATACAACATCGCAGCCCTTAAATAAACCCTCTAAATCAGCAATAACAGATCACTGCCACCTTCACAACCACCCACTACTTCCCTCCAATTTCAAAATTATCAACACAACCAACCATCTAACCGACCTCCGCATTCTGGAGTCCATACCTGTCCTCAGTATTAAACTAACTCTCAACGACTATAGTTCCGCCTTTAACCTAAACATAGCCAAATAAACTGTCATATCCTACCACTGAGAAGAAATTCACCATCGCTCCATCTGGCTCCAACTCTTCTAATATGGACCCCTTCCAACAACCAATCATTCCCAACCCTCTGCTCAATTAGTCCCCTTATCCCGACAATAACAACCTGGTAAGACTCCTGTCAATTTTGTTCGCTTTTTACTCTACAGTATATTTGACGACTGATCAGTGATCATTCTTCTGTATTTTATATTATTTTATTTTTAATTTTAATTACTTAAATATAAACACCATTAATATCACACGTTTATTTAAATATATTGTATAAGTTTCCGTTCATTACATTTATTCATTTTTTTTTTATCTGCTTTTATAATTTTAGCACTGATGATGGAAAATGAAAATTTCCGAAATGTTTGTAAATAAACATGTACCATCTCTTCGTCCTCTTATTCCTCGCTAAGCTACGTTTCCCTAATAACAAACCCTTCAATCAAGGTGTGGTGTGTGTGTGTGTGTGTGCGCCTGTATATATATATATATATATATATATATACACACACACCGGGTGGCCCATAATTTAGGAACCATAGGAATAATTGTATTTTTTTCTAATAATTCTTGTACTTTCTAATAATGTTTTTTTCTTTATTTTCTTTTTGATGAATTACCTGGATGACGTACCGATAAACAAACGATGTGCCATGTTTTTTCAGCAAGACGGTGCACCTCCTCATTCTGCCATGCAAGTTCTCAACTACCTTGATAAAACGTTCCCCAACAGATGGATTGGCCGAAGAGATCCTATCGAATGGCAACCCAGGTCACCAGATATCGCTCCACTCGATTTTTTCATCAAAAAGAAAATAAAGAAAAAAAGCATTATTAAAAAATAAAAGAATTATTAGAAAAAAAATACAATTATTCCTATGGTTCCTGAATTATATGGGCCATTTGTCCTCGAGAACAAATGGCAAATCTCATTAATGCATTAATGGGATGCCAGAACGTGTCAGCTTTACATAATGCAAAAGAGAAAGGAACACTATTCTAAATACATTGATTCAATAAATCGGTTAATATATATATATATATATATATATATATATATATATATATATATATATATATATATATATATATAACAGGCGCTAAACAATTGAACGGAATCAAGTTCTTCTGCAAAAGCTGCATAATCGAAATAAACTCGTTTACGGTCTTTAAAGCAGAACGAGACTATAAGGAAAAGACAAAAGAGCAATTTATGAATAGCGAACAGAGAAAAAAAAATAGAAGGAACGAAGATAATACAAGAGTTAACTGCGAAAAATTAACAGGAAGAAAAAAAGAAAAAACGAGTAAACGGGAAGCAGAAAGAAGCACCAACAGAGGTAAACAGAGGCACAAAACCAAATCCAAAGCTTTCAAACAATGGACATTAGCAGCAATAGAAAAAAACAAGTAGAGAATAAAGAAATCAAACTGAAACACCAAAAACAAAGGCCCCAAGTAAAAATTGGGAAGAAACTATATATAAATACTATGTGAAAGGAATTTGCAGATATAAGGGAGGACAATGTATTTACGAACACCCTCCTGTGTGCAACTACTTCTACAATAATGGTCACTGCAAATTCGGTGGAAACTGCAAATTCTACCATCCGGACATTTGCAAGACCTACGCGACATATGGAACCTGCCAGTACGGGAGAAAATGTTACTACCATCATCTCCCGACAAGTTCAAAGGACAAAGGACACGTTTGAAATGACAACAGGAGGAATGTGAGAAAAAATATGTATACAAATAGCAAACAAAATTTTTTCAACATCTCGGGCACAATATGGCTGCTAAGTCTTATACAGCACATGCAGCTGACACAGATGTGAAACTTCGAGCCGGACCGCTTCGTGGCAAGAAGCTACCAGAACAGGTAGGCGGGAACGGATCCATCTCGGAGGACCATAAAGCTACAAAACACGCGATATCAAAGGACAACGAACTTAAAATGCACAAGGGTCAAGGGGCAATGCAAAACAAAGAACATAAACATTGTCCTGACAAATATTCAAAGAATAAAACCGAATAACTCGCAAAACAAAGTTTCGTGCCTGAAAGGTTTTATGGACGAAACAAAGGCGGACATCGCATGCCTCACAGAAACACATCTTAAAGATTGCCAAGGAAACTGCGATAACTGCGAACACTGTATCGATAAGAAAGAATTGCATATCGATGGATTCAACTTACTAAGAGCGGAGAGAACAACGAGACGTAAAGGTGGATGTGCTATTTATACACATGAGAGGCAAATGACAGAGAAGGTAATAAATAAATCCAACAGCTTCGTGGGAACCCTTGCAGTGAAAATAGAGAAACTAAACGTGGTACTGATAGTCATCTATAGACCTCATATATATAGCAAGATAAGGGGAGCGCAAGAGAGGACTAGGAGCAAGCAAAAATGCTGATGGCTCTCACAAACGAGTTTATGCTGACACAAGAGATAACAGAAAATACCAGAAAAAATAACTGCCTAGATCTGGTATTCACGAATAACACGAACTTGATTGCTGATATAAAAATAACCCCAACCATTATCTCAGACCACAACTTAATCGAGATATCAACAAATATGACGACAAATTAAAAGACAATACACATATTGAGGAAAGGAGCAAATTTGTGGCTTTTAACTTAAACTCCAAGACTATAAATTGGGAAGCAATCAGATCGCACATGGCCTAAATAGAATGAAGAACAGTTTTAGAGAATAGTAAAACAACTGAAGAAATGCTAACAACCTTGGAAGGAAAGACGCTGAGAATTTTAGAAAAATATGCTCAGAAATCACAGCCAAAAGGAAAGAGGAACTGGTTAGAGAGGCAAAAGAGAAGAATATGATAATAAAACCACTCTAATAGACATAATTACTGCATTTATTATTACATTTATTATTACATTTACGTTTATAACATTTATTATTATTACCTTTACATTTATTATTACATTTATTTTATTACCTTTATTATTATGTACATTCATTATTATTGAATTTACGTCAAAAATAATAGAATCTGTATGTATAGAACAAGAAGATAATTTTAATTTGTGCGAAGGTACTTATAAGCGGGACCCTTTGATAAAATGTCCTTCCGGTGTCGGGAGAACGGGATCTATCCTATGTGTGAATTTCTCAATGGTCCCTAGACTGTTTTCCTTCTCGTTTATGGTTCATTCGTTTTTCTGTATCCACCCGAAGAGGATGCCAGTGGACATCGAAACTGTTGTGGAAATAAAACTCTGTCTATTAGAGTGGGTTTTTATTATCATATTTTGGCCTTCAACTAGAAAAGTGAAGGTTTTTGCATTTATTATGGATCCCACAATCAGACGCCATCTATTCGCCTTCTTCTTAGTTACTTTTCCCCAACTTGTATCTTCCTATCGTCTATATGAAAAAACACTAGTGGCTGTGAAGACCAAGAAGCTGCAACTCAAGTTCCTGCAAGAGTGTTTAGTGGAACAAATGTGCCCGAAGTCCTTAATACCGTTTACCTTCAGGAGGGACCATACACCGTTTCCGAATTTTGTCAGGGAAATTTTGAAGCAACGTATTCCGTGTGTTAAAAGAGAGACTGCCATACATATTTCAATCTAAGAAATTGTCTACGCGTCCTTAAATCGCATGTTTCGTGTGAACTACTTGTGGCGCTGTTTGAAACTGCAGATTATAAGTGCGATGTGGAGACTAGACGCACTGAACAACGACTTAACGGAAAGCTATCCAATTTATGTGATGAAAGTGCTTGGTCAAAGTGTGCGGTGGAAGGTTCCGTTTTAAATTTATCGACATATGTCTTATCCAAATCCGAAAAGGAAGTTCTTAATTTAGGGCTGTCCTTTGCCCTTAAACCCGATAAAAACATTGTTTTAGATTTTGTGTCTTCCGTAGTTAATTCCAGGGTGGATATTCCGTGTTTAAATGGTTTGATTCTGAGCAAGTTTCTGGACCATTTCACCTCAATGGACTCGATTCCCAAAAGATTCTGGTTAGCTTTAGACAAGCTCAGGAAGAACGAAGCAATATTTGTCACTAAAGCGGACAAAAGTAACACTGTGGTTATATTGGACAAGTGTGATTATAAACAAAAAATGGAAGCGTTGCTTAGTGATGAATTCACCTACACCAAAGTGAGATCGTCCCCACGAAAGCGTCTTTCTGCTGAATTCAACAAAACTATCAGGAACTTATTAAAAGATGTCTCGGTGATTGACCCTAAAAGATTTCTACAGATTAACCCCAAACTCCCCGACATTTACGGCTTACCCAAAACCCATAAGATTAATATACCACTCCGTCCCATTATTTCACACAGGGGTTCCTTTATCTAAATTTCTTGCAGATAAATTGTCCCCATTAGTTGGTAAATTTTCAGGCTCGTACATCACTAATTCCTGTGACTTTATTAACAAAGTTATGTCCTTAGATTTAAATGGGGAAGAATGATCAGTTTTGACGTTGAGTCCTTGTTTACGAAAGTTCCCATTGATGATGTACTTAGTTTTTTAGATAGAAAATTGCCAACATGTAACGTAGAACCTGACATGCCCACATCTGTATTTTTAGAACTGATAAAACTCTGTCACCAGTAATGCCTTCTCCTTCGGTGAAGAATTTTATTTGCAACGTTTTGGTATGGGAATAGAGTCCCCTTTATCCCAATACTGAGTACATTATACATGGAATATTATGAGTCGGAATTGTTGCAAACAATATGTCCCAGGAATCTAATTTGGTTTCGTTATGTAGATGATAATTTCTCATTTTGGCCTGACCACTGGAACAACTTTGACACTTTCTTTCGGTCATTAAATAATCTTGTTCCCTCTATTAAATTTAAATATGAATGGGAGAACGACAAACAATTACCTTTTCTAGATGTTTTGGTCATTAACAAAAGCGGAAAGCCCAATTTCACGGTCTATAGAAAACGTACTCACTGTAATGCGTACATTCATTATTTTTCATATCATGATGAAGGGGTTAAAAGCTCAATTATTTCTTCCATGTTTCTGAGAGCACTCGGGATTTGTAGTCCACATTTGCTGGACCCGGAAAATTCAAAGATTTGGAACATTTTTAAGGGTTTAAAATATCCTGAGTGGTTTATCAGAAAAGTGTATTTTAAAGCCAGAAAATCGTTTTATGCCCCTCGGGAACCTTCAGTTAACCAAAAACAATATGTGAGTTTGCCTTACATTGCCGGCTTAGAAAATGTAAAACCTTTGATGACAGATTTTAAGTTTGCTTTGGTGTTCAAATGTTCGTCTACTGTAAAAAGTAAATTGGTTAGGAATAACGTTGCAAAACAGAAACAAGCCTGTGTCTACAGCATTCCCTGTAAAAGTTATGATTTAGTATACGTAGGAGAAACTGGAAGAAATATTGAAGCCCGTATTAAAGAACATAAATATGCCTTCAGAAGTTGTAATACTAGTAATGCAGTTTTTTATCACGCCAGCCAAAATGATCATGCTATAGATTGGGAATCAAGCAAGTTACTTTATAAATGCAATAATTATGTCAAACGAAAAATAATAGAATCTGTATGGATAGAACAAGTGGATAATTTTAATTTGTGCGAAGGTACTTATAAGCTGGACCCTCTAATGAGATTCTTGGTCAAAAAATCCCTTGCGGCGTCGGGTGAACGGGATTTGGTTTGTTTCCTTACTCGCTTTTGGTTCATTCGTTTTTCGGTAAAGTGTAAATGGAATAATAAACTTAATAGTAATAAATGTAAATGTAATAATAAAAGTAATAAATGTGGAAATAAATGTAAATGCAATAATAATAAATGTAATAATAAAGGTAATAAAATAAATGTAATAATAAAGGTAATAAAATAAATGTAATAATAAATGTTATAAACGTAAATGCAATAATAATGCAGTAATTATGTCAAAATAATAGAATCTGTATGTATAGAACAAGAATATAGTTTTAATTTGTGCGAAGGTACTTATAAGCTTATAAAATGTCCTTCCGGTGTCGGGAGAACGGGATCTATCCTATGTGTGAATTTCTCAATGGTCCCTAGACTGTTTTCCCTCTTGTTTTTGGTTCATTCGTTTTTCTGTATCCACCCGAAGAGGATGCCAGTAGGAATCGAAACTACTGTGGAAATAAACTCTCTCTATTAGAGTGTGTTTTTATTATCATATTTTGACCTTCACCTAGAAAAGTAAAGTTTTTTGCATTTAAAAGAGAAGAATATTCAGCAAAAGAAAGAGAGTAGCGGCGAAGTTAGCTAATTGCGGAGACAAAAATGCCAGGAAAGTAATACAAGAAAAACTGGAGAGTATCGATAGGGGAAATACAAACCTTGATGAAGAGCCATGCAGAGAGAGGAGGAAAAGGCGGTAGAAGCAATAAAGGAAAATCCAAAATACTTCTATAGTTATGCGAAAAAGAAAACAAAAACGCGCGCTACTATCGGGCCCTTAAGGAAAGGAAATAATGAACTAACAGACGATCTAAAAGAAATATCTGAAATATTGAGAGCCCAGTATGAATCGGTCTTCAGTACCCCAAAAAGTGACAAAGCGATCGATACCTGACATAGATACATTCTTTGAAGAGAAATTGCAAGGAGAATGTATAACAGACTTTGATTTTACCCGAGAGCTATAGGACAAATGAAATCACATTCAGCTGCAGGTCCGGACAAATGGAACACACTATTGATTAAAAACTGTAAAAATGAAATAGCTACACCCTTATACTGGATATGGAGAAGAGCCCTAGACACTGGGGAAATACCAAGCATCTTAAAAAGAGCGAACATTGTCCCTGTATAGAAAGGAGGGGATAGATCTCAAGCAAAGAACTATAGACCAGTGTCATTGACGTCCCACCTCACCAAAATATTTGAAAGAATAGTCAGAGAGAAAATCTATGACTTCTTGGAGACACTAGAAAGATTCAACGAAAATCAGCACGGTTTCCGATCAGGAAGATCACAACTTATAGAGCATTATAACAATATCCTAGATGCACTTGAAGGCAATGAAAACTATGATGTCATATACACGGATTTTGCTAAAGCTTTCGACAAATGCGATCATGGTGTAATAGCACATAAAATTAAATATATGGGAATAACAGGCAAAGTGGGAAAATGGATCTACAACTTCTTCAGAAAACGTCTACAGGTCATCAAAATTCAAGGTGTATCATCATCAGAATCAGAAGTACGCAGCTCAATACCACAAGGTACAGTACTGGCCCCACTTCTGTTCATTATCATGCTAACAGACATAGACACTAGAGTAAACAGCAACAGTATAGTAACATTCTTTGCGAACGATACAAAGATCAGCAGAAAAATCAGCAATGCAAATGAAGTGGAGGCCTTGCAGAGGAACACGAACAAAATGTACAAATGGTCAGAAGACAACAACATTACATTTAACACCGAGAAATTTCAGCTCTTGAGATATGGTAGAAATGAGGAACTTAAACAGACTGCATGTTATGCTCCATATAGACAGGAAATTTAGAGAAGCACGAAAGCGGTCGACTTGGGGGTAATAATGACCGATGAAGCGAAATTCGAGACACAAAATCAGATAGCAATAAACAAAGCAAAAAGAGTCGCGGGACAGATAAGAACGTTCAGAAGGAGGGACAAGACAGTAATGATTCCCTGCTGAGAACACCGATCATACCAAAACTTGAATACTGCTCAGTTTTGACGTCCTCATATGAAAAGGAAGAAATTAATAAACTACTGTAGAAGAAACGCAGATACATTTCACAGCTTTCACAGCTAAGATTGATGGCTGCAAAGAACTCAACTATTGGGAAAGACTACGCAAACTAAATCTATACTCCCTGGAAAGAAAAGAGAGGTACGCCATAATCTACATATGGAAAATGATCGAAAAACTGGTAGCAAACCTAAAACTAAATCGAATTACCATCCAAACAACGCTGCAAAATAGGAAAGGCAGCACTTGTAGTGTTCCCAAATTAAAGGCCCGACAAGGGACCTCCTCAACACTGAAGGAAAATAGCTTGGTTGTCAGGAGGCCAAGACTTCTTAACCAGCTTCCAAAGGACCTCAGAATCGTTACAAGGGTCAAAGTTGAAGTCTTCAAGGGAAGACTAGATGCCTGACTCAGGACAGTACCAGATGAGCCGGGTGTACCTGGCTATGCGCGGTGGAGAGCGCAAGAGAGCAACTCGCTCCTCCACCAAGCCAGGCCTAGAGGCAGGACCACCAGTTTGACCTTAGTGTGAAGAGAGACCAACACACGGAACCTAAACAAGGTGTGTGTGTATATATATATGTGTGTGTGTATATATATATATATATATGTCTATTTACTTTTGTCAACCCTCTCTCTCTCTCTCTCTCTCTCTCTCTCTCTCTCTCTCTCTCTCTCTCTCTCTCTCTTTCTAAGAATATTTTTTTTTTTTTCCTTACTGATGAAGGGTTTTCGCTTAGTGAAGGAGAAAATTCAACTAAACATTCTTTTGATATTTGCATCCTGCCTATTATGTTTACGTTTTGAATGTTAAGTCCTAAATTGCCAATAAAGCGTAATCGTTTGGTAGCAAAAAACAACAACAACAACGAATGTAAAATTTGTTCCTTGGCTTTTTATTAAACTTATATTTATTAAAGAAAAAAGAATTATTCCATTTTCATGGATTTTTCTTTTTTTTTTTTTTCAAAAGCTCATTACTGAAAATATATGTTGAAAGGTATGAAATGACGAGGGCATTTTTTACCCTTCGCACCATCTTGCAAAGTTAAATTTCATTTGAACTTAAATCGGAAGATAAGAAACAAAGTATTTGTCGCGTAAGTTCTTAAGACATTTTGTTATCCAAATGTGTTCAGTCATTTAGCTTCGAACGTTTTTTTTTACCTTCTCGTAAGAACTTGTAACTTTTCTTAGTTGAAAATGGCATAAAAAATGCTACAACTCTTCTCGTTGTTGAAAATAGGAGACGACTAATGATGAAAATAAATTTAGAAATAGGTTGTAATGTATTTCAAATACGAAAACACGTAAATTTTGTTCCGAAAATACTCGGAAAAACAATTGAAAGGTTTTGTTTGTATTCATGATTCTTGCATTCATGATTCTAATTTTTAGGATACAAGTTCGAGATTAGTTTCATGATATCATAAAGATTGCAAAAGTTTATATTTCTGTAGAAATAGTATTGAGAGATGATGGTGATTATAATATTTTTTGAGGTTTGTTTAACCCTAAAAGGACGGCCGCTATATATTGGTAACCTTCCAAATACACGCATTCATAACTTAACCGTACAAACAATTCCGGCGTTAAAGGGTTAACCTCATTCGTAATAGCAAAGGTCATACTATGAAGGGGACCTACTTAGGCCTTTACGTGGGATCCGAACCGCGGGTGTTGAGAGAGATGTGGCGATGACTTAACGAGAAAATAAATAAAAATTCAATTTAGTTATTCTTAAAAATTAAATTATAATTGAGATGATGTCACGTCCTAATTTAAGAGCTTTACATAATTCTTTCGGTGTCGAGGTGTCAAGGTTATTAATATAATTTAATATACAGGGTAGAGACAAAAATCTAGAATCAGTGGAAACATTTCGAGCATTTGAAAACTATATTTCCCATTGATTATAAACTTTGCGGCCACTATATATATATATATATATATATATATACATATATAACCTTTGAACATAACCAACCTTTGGTTAGCTTCCGCCGGTATGACGAAGGTCAAGCTTTTCATTCCACCTTATACCTACAGTTTAACGTGGAATCCGAACCACGCCCCATCAGCAGCCCAGCGTCTTAACCACTAGGCCACCTAGGGTACCCATTTATCTACCAACCACTTTCTTTATTGTGTGGAAGGATGAACAGCTGGGTTTTGCTGCGCGCCGGCTGCCGTCGGGTCTCGAACCCGGTGCCGATGGTTTTATATTTATATATCAAAGCTGGGCACTTGCGGTTTTTTTGCGGTACTGCGGTACTGCGGTACTACCGCACTACCAAACCGGTACCGCATAACGCAGTACCGCAAAGGATCGCTGAAAGTACAGGCTGTACTTTCAGCGATCCTTTGCGGTACTGCGTTATGCGGTACCGGTTTGGTAGTGCGGTAGTACCGCAGTACCGCAGTACCGCAAAAAAAACCGCAAGTGCCCAGCTTTGTTATATATATATATATATATATATATATATATGTTAAACACAGACCGTGCATGGAACAAGGAACTCTTCTGGGAAAATTAAATCCACTATAGTCCGAATAAGTAATGGTAAATGACAAATACCATAGTTTTTCTTTTTCATGATGCTAGCCCGACGTGTATATATATATATATATATTATATATATATATATGTCCAAAAGAAGTTTGGTGAAAAAATGAAAATTATTTCCATATATCCAAAAATATAGTATTGGTTGGAAAATTTCCAACGAATATAAAGGGTGATCCAGAGAAATGGGACCCAAAAGAAACCCCTGTAACTCTTAAAGTATAAGTCCTTTTATAAAATCATACGCATCATTCGAAAGAGGATAGTTACAAGTTTGTACAGGATTGTATAGGTTTTGACAATACAAGACAAGATAAGATACAAAACAAAATAAAAGTGTTAGTTAAAACTAACCCTTCAAGATGACTGCATGGACTGTGGGACAGCTGCGTTTCATAACTGAGCAATATTATGAGTAAAGACCGGAACTTCAGGCAAAATGCCATAAATGCATTATTTTGCCTATTTCACTAATTTATTGTGGAAAATGCCTTTTTCGATTTATAGAGCCTTATTTGCCTATCTCACTAATAAATAAGTTTTGTTTTACAAACTATCACATTTAAAAAAGTTAAATGAGTCATTTGAAATGTAGAGTTGCCAGTTAGTGAAATGACTCATTTCACTAACTGACAACTCTACTTTTCCACATGCAGTAGGTTACCTCTGATAACACTGTATATTTGTTTTTAGTCACTGTGTATTTGATGTGAAAGATCATGCCTAAAGTTAAAGCATTTTCTTCTAAGAAACTAAGTGATTATGTTCAGGAATTTGGAGGTAGTGTGTTCAGCACTGACGGCTCTATATTATTTTGCAAAGCGTGTGAAAAGGTTGTAAATTCAGAGAAGAGATACTTTGTGATGCAACATATAGACACAAGTAAACATAAGAGTGCCGTTTCCAGACAGAAGCTCAGAGGAGAGCATTCTTGTTTACTTACTAATTTTGTTACTGCCTCCAGTCGTAAGTCACAATTCTCATTGGATTTGTGCAAAACATTCATTGAAGCCGGTATTCCCTTGGGGAAACTAGAAAGTCCATGTCTGAGAAAATTCTTAGAGAAATACACAAATGAACATATTCCTAGCGAGTCATCATTAAGAAAGACATATGTAGAAGAAATATATCAAACTGTTATACAAAATATTAGAACTGAAGTTAACAACAAAAATATTTGGATATCAATAGATGAGACGACCGATTCTGTTGGTAGGTATGTCGCTAATGTAATTATTGGGACTATGGAGAGTGACCAACCTTCCAAAATTTATTTGCTAGCAGTAGAGCAACTTGCTAAAACAAACCACTCAACTATTGCTCAAACTTTTACAAAATCACTTGCTTTACTATGGCCTGAAGGAATAAAGCACAACAATGTTCTTCTGTTCATAACTGATGCCGCTCCATACATGAAAAAAGCAGCAGGGGGTTTAAAAATTATTTTCCCCAGAATGCTACATGTCACGTGCTTAGCTCATGCGCTGCACAGAGTTTGTGAAGAGGTACGAAGTTTATTCCCTGATGTTGACCTGATGATTTCAAATGGAAAGAAGATATTTCTCAAAGCCCCTTCGCGTATCCAGGTTTTCAAAGAACAGGCACCAGAATTAGCACTGCCACCTAAGCCAGTACTGACAAGATGGGGAACATGGATAAATGCAGCAGTTTACTACGCTAAAAATTACAACACAATACAGAGCATTGTCGAAAGTTTTGATGAAGAAGATGCAGCTTCTATTAAGATTTTGAAATCTCTCATGAAAAATTCATTGAAAAATGATCTTGCATTCATTGAAGCCCATTTATCAAATTTGCCAATTGCAATTACTTCTTTGGAAGAACGAAATCAACCCTTGTTAAATGCGTTGAAGATTTTTAACACTGTAGTTGAGGAAATAAATCAGGTGCCGGGTGCAAAAGGTAAACTAATCCAGCAGAAGTCTGAGAAAGTAATTTCAGGTAATACTGACTTAGCTGAAATAAAGAAGATAGCAAACGTCCTTGAAGGAGATGGTGCTGAAGACACTTCAAATCTAAACCCGGAGAACATAGCAAGTTACAAATATGCTCCAGTCACCTCAGTAGATGTTGAAAGAACATTTTCAGTTCTTAAACACATGCTAACTGATCGTAGACATAACCTAACATTTGAGAATTTGGAAAAAATGCTTGTTATAATGTGTAACCAAAGAAATGCATAAATATATTTGAAAATGTAAGGTATTGATTTGTGTTATCTATGTTTTTTGGCTGTTTTTCAATATATTTCAATGTAAAAATAAATGCCTTTTTTTGCCTATTTTGATGTTTTATTGTGCCTTTTTGCCTGCCTATTTTCCTATTTTTTAGTGCCTGAAGTTCCGGTCTTTAATTATGAGCATGGAAGAAGTGTAGTTTCAGCTCAAAGATCTTTCAAGACAAATTTTCAGATGTCAAAATCACCTTCTAAGAGCTGAACCTACACTTCTTCCATGCTCATAATATTGCTCAGTTATGAAACGCAGCTGTTCCACAGTCCATGCAGTCATCTTGAAGGGTTAGTTTTAACTAACACTTTTATTTTGTTTTGTATCTTATCTTGTCTTGTATTGTCAAAACCTATACAATCCTGTACAAACTTGTAACTATCCTCTTTCGAATGATGCGTATGATTTTATAAAAGGACTTATACTTTAAGAGTTACAGGGGTTTCTTTTGGGTCACATTTCTCTGGATCACCCTTTATAATATACACAAGTAAAAATTAAAATTATAATAAGAATAATAATAATAATAATAATATAATAATAGTCAGTTCATCCAACCCCCGACTCCCCCTAAATGGTGGAAAAATCAGGGAATGTAAGGTAAAACTTATATTTAATATTTCCGATATAATAGCAAATCAAAACTCCAAATATGCTTTAACCTTCAGAATAAATAAATTTTTATTCGCACGTTTGGCTTTATGAATCTCTTTATCGCGCAGCGGCCCTTTTTACTTATCTGGTTTATATTTATTCTCAGAAAAGCCTCACGGGCACCAAAGGATTAATGAACAAAATTACGCTTTATCCCTTATGGGAAAGCTAAAATTATAATAGGATTATAATGAAATGAAATATTTTAAATATAAGCGTAGAAAATAGCAGAATACCGTAATGCGCACTTTTCAACAAACTCGGATATGAAATTTTACTCAATCTCTCTTCAGTTTATAAAATATATATAAAATATCAATAGAAATTACATGGTCCTGATTTCAATCCTTTGATACTATTGATGGTCCATTAATACTATCAATGTATGTTTCATACACATGATTTCATGATGTATACTTATACTAACGTGTATACACACACACACACACACACACACAATGAATAGGTACGTAAACAACATTTCTCAAGGGAAAACTGCCAATACCAACAATAAACTTTAATATTTGAGAATAAATGATAGGTTGTCATATAATAGGTGGGGAAAGTAAGGATAAATAGTTGTCAGATACTGCCATCAGTTGAATATCTGAGAAATCGAAATAAGTTAATAATATAATTGATAATAAGAAGGGTTTTTTAAAGTGATATAATGGCCTGAAAGAAAATATTGATTTGTTTATAGAGTGATTGGGATATCTATTGAAAGCTATTAGATGGGAAAATAACACGGATCAAGTAAAGATAAGCACCCTCAGCCTTCTTTAATTAGCCTTATAAGGCTAACTAACGAAAATATCACGACCTAACCTAACCAATCGTTAAGTCAACTGTACGCCCTTCGACGATTGGTTAGGTTAGGTCGTGATATTTTCGTTAGTTAGCCTTATAAGCCTAATTAAAGAAGGCTGGGGGTGCTTATCTTTACTTGATCCAATAACACTTACTGTAGAAATAAGAAATAAAACCACAATACAAAATGCACTTATCAGAGTCACGAGCTAGCTTTCGACCTATACAAAGGGCTTCACCAGGTAACTCGTACCTGATAAAGGTCGAGAACGTTGTGGCTCTGATAAATTAATTTCCCATTGTGGCTTTGTTTCCTTAATTCAACTTCTCCTAAATTAGAATATTCATTTAAGACTTGAAGCAGAATGAATATTCGATCGTAATCGAAGTTTGTCGTGCCCTGAAGAAACTCACACACGTTGCATTGTCGACCCAATTCTGATTTGGTTCCTTTAGTTTTAATATCTAATAAAAGTAAATATTCAGATGTTACACGAATTAAAAACTAATCATTTTATGTTAATTTGAAAGTTTTTAACGTTTTTAAGACTTGTCAGTCTAAACATATTTCCTTGACTTGATATTTCATTCAAAGGTGATTTTAGAGTTACCTCAAAACCTACCAATAGATAAGTAAGTTAGCCTAGGTAGATGAAACTAGGGTTAGGTTAGGTTAGATTAGGTTAGGTTTAGCTAGGCTACGCTAAGATAGAATTAGACTAGGGTTAGGTTAGGTTAGATTATTAAAGTGTCGCTACAATACTCCTTCAACGAAACATTTCTGGGTGTAAAAGTTTAAAGAATGGTATTAAAAAAACTAAAATTATAATCGGTGTCTGAGGCGGAATTTTTAAAATAATTCGACTCTGAATATGGTGTCAAATATTTTATATCTCCATTCTTAAAGCGTTTCGCTGTTAATTAGGTTCACAGAAGGGGCGAAAGACAATTTTATTTCATGTACCTTCTGGCTTCTCACAATGATCCATGAGTTGTATAAACAAGACGATTACGTGGTAAACACTCTCATATATTCGTATTATACAGCACCAATTCCTGATTGCTAATAACGAGACATATGAAAGACAATTTTCATACATACTGTGTGTGTGTGTGTGTGTGTGTGTGTGTGTATGAAAATTTTTGCTTCTTATAGCTTAGGATACTTGGATAAATAAACTGGCACAGCGCTCAGGCCAACTAATAAGGCCTATAGCTCTAACATTCTAACTCCTGTATTATTACTACCAACACCAACGGGAGTCGAACCCTTGACATCAATAGATCCGGAAATAAAATCGCCCCCTCAAAAAAACGAAATTTTAGAACAACTTCAAAATAAACTGTTAATAAGAAATTTTGTTTTTTATTTTCTTGGCGAACTTATTTCCATAGGGAAAATAGACATTATATTTTTAAAGTGAAACAAACACATTTCTAATTTTAGTTTTACATATTTCAGGAAAGAAAATACCCTGGTGGCTCAGTATACCAATTAAGAGAAGGTGGAACTGGTATTTTCCACATGTTTCCCGCAAAAGCCAGAGGGAAGCATGTCAATTATTTCATGAACATGCCTCCCTCTGGCTTTTTTTGTGTTTGTTTCACTTTAAAAATATAATGTCTATTTTTCTCTATGGGTCCAGACTTCTGGGACACCCTGTACAATACACGCAACACATTTTTATATAAATTCGCCAATTGGGTATTTCGACTCGGTATTGGGTAACGGTAACGTGACATTTAATCGACATTTTTTTAGGTTAGACTAGGTTAGGTTAGGTTAGTTAAATGAATACTGTCAGTCCCTTAAATTTAGTGTTTTAGAGTCAAATGGTTATAGGTTCAGTTCGGCTACAGAGTACATTATCACATGGCTAATAATAGTACGTTATAACTGAGCTCAACTGTACATACCCAAGTAGAAACATTCATGTGACAATAAATTGATTCAACCCTGACAACGTTGATACATGGTTGGCAGTGATCGTAAGATGTTTAATCAGTGTCATGGAGCATTAAGTTGATTTAATATTGATACTGTACATAGTTCACGGTGATCTAAAAATGAATCAGTGTCATAAGACAATAAGTTGATTCAACGTTGATACATGGTTCACATGAGTAGAATAAATTAATCAGCGTCATAAAACACTAAGTTCATTCAACGCTGATACATAGTTGACAGTGGTCGTAAGAAAATTAGTCGTTGTAAGAAACTAAATTGATTCAACGTTAATATATGGTTAGGCTGACCATATTTCCTTGAGACAAAAACGGGACATTGGGATGGCAAAAAAGGGACGGGGGTTATGTAATATTCTGTATTCATGAAAAAGTAAGTACATAAACCGGGACAAAATTGACATTTTTATTAAAACGACGGGACGGCCAGGAAATATAAAACAAACGGTACTGTCCCGTTCAAAACGGTACGTATGGTCAGCCTATATATGGTTCAGAGTGATCGGAAGTTTAACTCGTGTCCTATAAGCTGATTCAGCGTTAATACATGGCTCATAGTGAGTGCAAGAAGTTTAATCAATGTTGTATTAAGAACAATGATTTTGGAAAAGTGATCAAACTTTGTGACAACATTCATGAAACAAAGTTTAACGGAGGAAAAAGCAAAAAAATGGAAAATGAAGTTAGAAAATTGCAATCATATATCAGACGCCGATGATACAATTTCGAGCCTCAATAATGAAAAAAAAAATTGTATGAATGTGATTTATCAACTTAAACTGTTTTTGTTCAGGATTTATGCGTTGTTTGATATATATATATATATAATATATATATATATAATTTTTTTTTTAGGCAGGAAGGAGGTGCCAAGGGCGAACGCCCGCAAAAGTGCCCCATCCCCCATAGAAGAAGAAGAGAGCCAAAATCAAGGTCCGGGGTTTCGAAGATGCCTAGACAATCGGCGTTTGAAAAATTGGAGACAGGGGGAACGATGGATTGAAGAAGATTGTTCCAGAGTTCACCGGTTGAGTAGATGAAAGATTGAAAATATCGATTAACCTTTGCGTTACAGAGTTGGACAGAAAAGAAATGAGAAAGTGTAGAAAGTCTGGTGCTGCGTGCGATCCTTAAAGGAGGAGGGATGCGATTAGAGTTCAGAAGAACAGAGTTCGTTATAATAGTGATAGTAAAGAGAGAGAGTGAAGCAACAGTGTGGCGAAGAGAGAGGGACTGAAGACAGTCAATAAGAGGCAAGAAATGATGAGAAGGAAAGCCTTTGATTCCACCCTGTCACGTACGGCTGTGTGGGTTGAGCCACCACACACATGATAAGCATACTCCATACAGAGGCGGACAAGACCGTGCACAGAGAGAGCAACTAAATGGGGGCGAAGAAGTCGCGGAGGCGGTACAGCACACCTAACCTCTTAGAAGCTGTTTTGGAAACGGAGTATATGTGATCTTTCCAGGAAAGATCACGAGAAAAGGAAACGCTAAGAATGTTAAGAGAAGAAGAAGGATTCAGTTGTGTGTTGTTGAAGGTAAGAGCCAAGGGGATAGTCGTTTGGAAGATTGTGACGAGTAGACAGATGGAGGAACTGAGTTTTTGAGGCATTAAAGCCACAAGTTTTTCTTTGCCCCAATCAGATATAGCAGAAAGATCAGAGGTCAGGTGTTCCATAGCCGTCCTACACAAATCATGGAGTGACTGTTGAGAGGGACGCTTTGGGAAGCGGGTGGGGAAGTGAAGTGTGGAATCATGGGCATAGGAGTGAATAGGAGAGGAAGTGCGAATTAAAAGATCATTAATAAATGAAAGAAAAAGAGTGGGTGACAGGCCAGAACCCTGAAGAACACCACTGTTAGTGGCTTTAGGAGAAGAACAGTTGCTATCTACAGCAGCAGCTATAGATCGACCAGAAAAGAAATTAGAGATGAAGGCACAGATAGAAGGATAAAAACCGAAGGAGCGCAGTTTCGAAATTAAAGATTTGTGCCAGACTCTATCAGAAGCTTTTGAAATTTTCAGAGCAATAGCAAAAGTTTCACCGAAATCCCGAAAGGAAGATCACCAAGAGTCAGAGAGATATACAAGAAGATCGCCAGTTGAGCGTTCCTTGCGGAACTCATACGAACGATCTGAAAGAAGATTGTGAGAAGAAAGGTGTTTAAGAATCTTCCTATTAAGGATAGACTCAAAAACTTTGGAAAGGCAAGAAATCAAAGCAATTGGACGATAGTTGGAAGGATGAGAGAGGTCACCCTTCTTTGGGACAGGCTAAATGAAAGCGAACCTTCAGCAGGAAGGAAAAGTACCAGATAAGAGGCAAAGACGAAAGAGTTTGTCTAGGCAGGGTGTCAGCACTGAAGCACAGTTCTTAAGAGCAAGAGGAGAAACACGATCAGGACCGTACGCCTTCCTAGAGTTGAGCCCAGATAGGGTAGAAAGAACATCTTTGGAAGAGATTCTAATTATAAACATAATAAAGTCAAAGGGAGGAGGAGATGGAGGAACAGCACCGGAATCGCCCATGGTTGAGTTGTAAGCGAAAGTTTGAGCGAAGAGTTCAGCTTTGTCAGGAGAAGAGACGGCAATTGAGCCGTCGGAATGGAAAAAAGGAGGGAAAGAAGAGGAAGTAAAGTTGTTGAAGAGGTTCTTAGCTAGATGCCAGAAAGAGAAAGAAGAATTAGAATTGGATAGGTTTTCACATTTTATATCTGATGAAGAATTTTTGGCGAGTTGAAGAACAGATTTTGCACGATTCCGGGCAGAAATATAAGCTGAGTGAGAATCAGGAGTTGAATGGCGATGGTACCTTCTGAAAGCCTCCTCTCTCTCTTGCGGATAGCATTAGAGCAAGTAAAGTTAAACCAAGGTTTATTTGCATTAGTAGTAAGAATAGAATATGGAATGTACGCCTCCATGCCCGAGAGAATCACCTCCGTGATGCGCTCAGTACACCCGGAAGGGTATCGGCCACGGAAGCAGTAATCATTCCATGGAAAATCAGTGAAGTATTGCTTAAGGCCTCCCAATCAGCGGCGCCAAAGTGCCAAAGGCATCTCCTCTTGGGAGGATCCAAAGGCCGAATTGGACCCATAGGACAGGAAACAGATATAAGATTGTGGTCGGAGGAGCCCAACGGAGAAAAAAGTCTTACAGAGTAAGAAGAAGGATGAGAGGTAAGAAATAAATCCAGAATGGTGGGCTTATCTCCAGTGCGATCGTGGATACGAGTAGGGTGCTGTACAATCTGCTGTACATATATATATATATTATATATATATATTATATATATATATAGAGAGAGAGAGAGAGAGAGAGAGAGAGAGAGAGAGGAGAGAGAGAGAGAGAGAGAGGGTTGTTTTTTAACGACTGTTCCGGATCAACTAACTTGAGGTTGACTCCTCTGCGGCTTCCTCGCATTATTTGAAGGATTTGAGAGAGTTACTGTCAGTTCTCATAAGTTAGTGTGCTGGAGGTTACTCAATTTTTTTTGGGGGGGGGGACAGCACGTTAAAGAGTTTTTAGCCTCGTATTCAGGGAATAATTTCCATTTTCGTTTACATGGCACCCTGTCGCCGGCCGCAGCGGGGATAGTACAAAATCTACTCGGTCTCTCCGGTGTATTTTAATTTTACTTCTAAAATTTGGGACATATCCCTCAAGTCGTTTCCATATATGTGTACGGAGGGGTTGACAAAAGTGAATAGACACCTTCCGGGTTTTTTTCATAGTTTTTTATTTCATAAGAAAAGTGGATAAATAATAACAAATTTATTGAATCAATACATTTAGAATCGTGTTGCTTTCTCTTTTGCATTATGTAAAGCTGACACTCATTCTGACATTTCACTGATAACCTTTGTCATTTGTTCTTGAGGGCAATCAACGTGGTGTCTATTTACTTTTGTCAACCCTTTGTATTATTGTGTATCGACGTTGTGTTGTCAACGGCAGTTACTGTGCTTCAACGCACAGGGCTGCAGGAAGGAAAGCTGTAGGCTATATGCGGCTCGTGGGTCGCGGTTTGATTACCCTGCATTAGACTGAGCAATAATTATATCTCTTTTCGAGGATTCAAAGTCTATTAGTATATAGATTAGTGTCTGTATCTGTTCTTTACTGATTTATGTCAATGAGGAAACAGTCGTTCAGATTTTCTAGGTTTTTTCGCCGCCTTTGAGGTGCTAAACACCTTCTTCAACTGTTGCTTACTTAGTTCGCTCATTTTTACGTCATTTGCGTATTTGTTATCACCATCCTTTAACAACCCAATATTTTCTCTAAGCAAAGATGTAAAAATAGGAGTTATTTTTGGTTTTCTGATTCTTTATATTCATCCTAGTTTTCTCGCGGGTAAATGTTTTAAGTTCGCTTCTATTTCGTACACTTTTTTTAAAAATTTAATCTCCTTGATACCGTTACCTTCAGGAAGGACCATACTCCTTGCGTTTGTTTCGCTTCCGTGGACATTTTATCCAGGTTGTTTTCGTTATCTAAGTAGCGTTCTGACTTTTTTTTCTCAATGTTTACTACGTTTTCTTATCTTTTGGTTTCTCTGGAACGTGTTTCAACAATATTGGTTTTATTTTGTGTTTTACTATAGATAGAATTTTATTTGGAGTTTTTTCTCGAAGTAGTTGTTTTTATTTCCGTAATTTTACACTTGAATTATTAACCCAATCAACTTTGTTTGAATTCATATTTTAACCCTCCTTTTCTTTACAACTAGAGTGAGTTCTTTGATTCCCAACTTTGTTCTTGCATTTCGATTACGTTATGACCAGAAGACTTTGCGTTACAGTTTTACTTATTATTGTGTAACTTTATTCTGTTAAAATTAAATTAAAACATGTTCTAGTTTCGAGTCGCTTCACAAATTTTCTGAGTAAATGCATAATTTTCCTTAACACCTTAACATTTTCGCTTGAGTTCTGTCTTGTTTTGTAGTGTTGCCACGGAACTTCTCAACGTAAATGAAACCTCTGTATGTATGTATGTATGTATGTATATATATGATATATATATATATATATATATATATATATATATATATATATATAATATACTATATGATACACACAGACGTGCATGGAACAAGGAACTCTTCTAGGAAAATTAAATCCACTATAGTCCGAATAAGTAATGGTTCGTTGTTCTATGCACGGTCTGTGTGTATCATAAAAAAAACCTCAGGGAACCATTCTGAGTTCATTCCCATCATGAAACAGACATGTTATATGCCTTGAAAAGTGGACGTTCAATTCCGCCAGTTGAGGTTTAAGTTTTGGTTTTTGGCCAAAAATATAATAGTTACCCCTTTTTATTTGATGTATTCAATCTGACGTGAAGGCAGCGAGTCTTTTGCTTATATTGAGGTTCTAAATGTAGCTGGGCTAGGCTGCTTTAAAACCTAGATCCTGTCCCAAAGCTAGATCCTATCTGTTTTGCAGATAGCTGGTGAGGGAAGCTATATTTTTGGGACCTCTTTGCGAGTGACCCGTTGCCCACGTCGGGCTAGCATCATGAAAAAGAAAAAACTATAGTATTTGTCATTTACCATTACTTATTCGGACTATAGTGGATTTAATTTTCCTAGAAGAGTTCCTTGTTCCATGCACGGTCTGTGTGTATCATAAAAAAACCTCAGGGACCCATTCTGAGTTCATTCCCATAATATATATATATATATATATATAATATATATATATATATATATATATACAGATCGTCCGATAAGTGAGTGGCGATTCTATGTTCTGGTTTTTCATTGTTTTATTTATTATTTCTAATTATTGGCGTTGCAATGGCTGAGGTAGACGCACGTGTTGATAAAATTTGTGATCAAAGTCCCTACACATATGAAGCACGGATATTAGCAGCAACATGGTGGCATGAATCTGGAAAAACCAAGCATTGCATGAAGGTAGTACGCGAAAGGTTTGAACAAAGATTTAATGATGTGCCGCCAAAGGGCGAAATTATTAGAAAATGGGAACACAAATTATTCACAACTGGGATCATAATTGATAAAAAACGCCGTGGTCGCCCCAAAGCAAGAGCAAGATTGGAAGATGATGATGTTCAAGTGTCAATTCGACAATCGCCAACCAAAAGTATTCGTAGGCGTGCATCTGTATTAAATGTTCCGAATCAACACTGCATGATTTGATGAAAAAAGACTTGCATTTTAAAGCTTTCCGCCCAACCTCCGTTCAGTTTTTATCGCCACAAGATAAAATTGTCAGAGTTAATGCTTGTCAACAAATTCTTGAAGCTTTTCCAAGTAAAGCCGAGAGAGATCGTACGTTCTTCAGTGATGAATGTGCCCTTTATGGCGATGGCAAAAGCAAATTTTCGTTTTTTGGTCGAAAGAAAATCCTCATTATTATGATCAAGTAAAACAGTATCCCCCTCGAATCATGATATGGTGTGCAATATCAGCGCATTGTTTAATTGGTCAATTTGTGTGCACTGGTCGAATTACTTCAGGAAGTTATATCGACATGTTGGAGAACAGATTTCTACCCGCTTTAAGAAATACGAATATTCGCAACCCTATTTTTCAGCAAGATGGTGCTCCAGGACACACCGCTTTCGCTGCGCGTAAGTTCCTAGACAGAAATTTTCTGGCAGATGGATCGGAAAGTATGGTCCTGTACCTTGGCCTCCGCGGAGTCCGGACTTGACTACCCGGATAATACCCTCTGGGAATCCTCAAGATGCAGATTAATGGCCGTGAAAATCAAAGTGAATCTGATCTGACAAAAATCGCAGAAGTTGTGTTAAGTGACATCAATGAGGATAAAGAACTTTTACAAAAATGTCAGACAGGACATGGAGACGCATACAGCTTGCTGTTCGTGTAAATGGCGATCAGGTTGATCCCTATGACAATTAATTATCGAATTAATTGTAAGTTTACTAATAATAAAATTCCTTCTAATAAAATTTTTATCCTTTATCTTTTATTTATAAATTGCTCCCGAATCGCCACTCACTTATCGGACGACCTGTGTGTATATATATATAATATATATATATGGATTTTATAAGTCCGGCCCCATAGAGATTTGAGATTGCTTTTCTGTTATTACAATAAATGTTCAAAGTGCGTGCAATGCAGCTCTTTACACATATAGATTCTGTTGCGTACGGATGTAAGGACATTAGCAAATCGTTCCTTAGAGACACACGCGCTCGGAACCTCTTGGTAAGCCTCCCTCTGACTCATGCCTGCAACGTGTAACAACACCAACTCCACCTTCTCTTGGGGTACGTATTCAGTCATCATTTTTATGAACTTAAGGAGTTGCCTGGAACAGAAAAAGTAGTAAATAATGTGAAATCCGTATGGGACTGGAGTTTTGAAACACCCTATATATATATATTATATATATTATATATATATATATATATGCGTAAACATCCAACATACATGGAAATACAGACAGAACACTTTTTACTGTATACACACTCGCACACTCATCCATACCATCACATCCCTGGACAATCTCTCAGGATTACTGATGTACCTATACTTTAAAAATTTGTTTTAGCTTTTGCCTGCATGTTTATTTTCTTATTCCCTCGACAGTTTATCCTTATAGACCTGTTTTTTCTCGAAAAATAGGTATTCCTGTCGTTGTTTCGAAATTGTTTCATGTGACAAAAGTTAGAGGCACGCGTAATGGCAAACTGGGGCAGTAAATACCAATTAGGGAGAGGAAGCGAGACGTGTGTGGAAAGAAAAACAACTTTGGGGAGTCGGAAAAAATGCAGTGAAAGTTGTAGTTTGTTCTTTCAGGGGAGACGCCCAAGACACTTTAAAAGAAAGCAGCCTAAGGAATGGTATTAACAGGATTGGCGAAATTGAATTGATTTTGGAAGGTGAGGAAATAAATGTTTGCAGGGGTTACACCAAGTCAAATTGCTTTGTTTTTAAGTTAGTAGATTCGTTGGCTCTTCTATGACAGTTGCTTGGATGTAAAGTATATATACTGTGTGTGTGGTGTGTATAGTGACAATAGAGGAAAGAATACAAATAGGACGAGCATTTTCTTCTGTACGTAAAGATGAGGGTCTTGCTTGGAATGAAAAAGATGAAGTAACTATGAATTTTTTAGTACATGAATTAGGAAAGAGGCGAGAAAATGAATGAACGATTGGCGAGTTAAAGACTGAGATATGCTTAAACGAAATGGATGATACAGATCGTGTGGAAGGTGTTATGGAAGAATCGCTCGGTTTTAAATAAAGTTGATACTGATTTAGGTCAGGCGAATATGAACCTTTATGAAATAGAATTGTTTAACCATAAGGCTATTAGCCAGCGGGCAAGAAGGAGGCATGGTAGGGATATACTGTAGATGAAGAGCTAGAAAGACAGTTTAGAGACTGGGGTGCATAGAAATAATTGAAAGGTGTAGGTTCCCGTTTGGAATAGATGGAATTAGATATTTCCCAACATTAGACTTGGTACGTGATTATTATCAAATTCTTGTGGAAGACGGAAGTAACGATGTGATTGTTTTTATGACTGTATATAATTAGTATAAGTTTAAGAGATTATTATCGTTTAGGACGTTGAAAACGGCTCCTCAACTTAAGTAATCCACCATTACCAACCATATGATCCAAGAACCACGCTTCCTTTTGTACCCAATTATATTTACTAAGTTTCACTTTTAATTTTACTTTGGCGAACCTTTCTAACACTTCATTTAGTCATCTCATTGCGCAGTCAGACTTTATTTCACAATCAAATTATAGTCGATATAAATCAATACTTTAGTTTTTGGAAACGCATCAAGTGTTCTCCGCATTTTACGTTGAAACGTACCTGAAGATGTTTCAAATACACAATCGAAACGTTAGATATTAATAAAACAAGAGTCCTTCGGACGAAACGAACTTGAATTTTGTATCGTTAC
Source organism: Bathynomus jamesi (assembly GCA_023014485.1). NCBI lineage: Eukaryota > Metazoa > Arthropoda > Malacostraca > Isopoda > Cirolanidae > Bathynomus > Bathynomus jamesi. Next base: position 177,447 of record JAJOZX010000923.1, on the reverse strand, counting down.
CGTAACTTGCAGGATTTTGGTTTCACTGCGTTTTCTCTTAATTTTGGGATTTCCAAAAAAAAAAAATAAGAATTGTTTGAAAAAGTTAATTTTTTTTTTTTTAATAAATGACCTTCACGAACAAAACTTCCATGAGATACACAGATCTTCTGGAAGCGCTCGCTTCGGGAGCGCTTATAATATTATAATGTGGTTTTGATAAATGTTCTATGAAACTTTTTAGTTAAGAAAATTAAAATCCTTAAAAACAAAAAGATGTTCACAGTTATACTACTTTTGTAACCAAAAAGGAACCCCCCACCCCCACCCACACACGCGTCCACCCACACACACACACACACACACACACACGTGTGTGTGTATATGGCCTACTACCACAAGTTAATAGAAAATAAACAAGATAATAAGGAATAAAAAGTATCCGATGGTCTCATGTAGAATTTTCACGACTATTAGAATCGTATTGGTAGTTTATGGTCTATTCCACATCGACGTCACCGTTCGGCCAAGGAAAAAAAGGAAGATAAATAAAAGCTATTAAAAATAACGTTAAGGAAAGAACCAAAATAAATCTGGAATATGAGGCAGTATAAAATAAGAAGGCAAGTAGTTCAGGTAAATTATTGGAACGATTTGGCTCTTTTAAAAGAACTTCGGAAGTCGCCCTAGCACGAAAATATAGTTTATTTTTATATAAGAATATATATATATATATATATATATATATATATAATATATATATATTAGAGTGGGATAAGGGGTGGGAGGAGACATTTCATTTTGGGGATCATTATTTTTATATTTATTTTAAGTTTATTTCGATTTTATTTTTTGTCGTTTATTTTTTAAAGTCAAAATTTATATTCTTTCATGGTCGTAAATGTAACAATATATTCATCTAGAATAACATTAAATTTCAATTTTATCTTTTAATGATAGCTCAGATAACTTCTAAAGAAATAGAGATATTAAATGGCAGTAAAAAACAAAAAAACAAAATCATTTAACTCATTTTTATACAGACGTTTGAACAAATAAATTAGAACTCTTTATTGCTAAAATAAATATTGTAATATTACAGTTTTTACAGAATAAATATCGTAACAGTACAATTTTTTACAGAATAAATATTGTAATATAATATTTTATTACGGAATAAATATTTTAATATTACAATTTTTGCAGAATAAATATTTTAATATTATAATTTTTACAGAATAAATATTGCAATGTCGCAATTTTTACAGAATAAATATTTCGGTAGGAAAAAAATTACAGAACAAATATTGTAATATTAGATATTTTTACAGAATAGATATTTTAATATTTATATTTTTTACAGAATACATACTTTTAATATTAAGATATTTACGTAATAAATAGTTTACTATTAAAATTCTTTACAGAATAAATAATACAATTTTTACATAATAAATATTTTACTTTAAAATTCTTTACAGAATAAATAATACAATTTTTACAGAATAAATATTTTAGTATTATAATTTTTACAGAATAAATATTTTAGCATTATAATTTTTACAGAATAAATATTTTAATATTATAATTTTTACAGAATAAGTACTGTAATACTGTATTACAATTTTACAATATTAAGCTAATTTTAATATAAAGAACGTACAAAAGTGCTTACCTGGTGATTTATTTTTATATAATTACGACACAATACAAAAAATAGTAAATTCTTTTTCATTCTAAAATTTACAGATCAGTCAAAATTCAACATTTAAAATTTTTTTGCCAAAACTTTCATACAGAAGTTGTTAACCAATTAATTATACAGTGTGATTCATAAATAAGAACAAAATTAAATTAAACCCTACGCCGACTTATGGACACCCTGTACTTATAATGCATTTTATTTCAGTTATTTGGAGCATATCACTCAGGCTTAAGTTAATCTTTCTGATACTAAAACGGTTTTTAGGATAAGAAAACCCAGTTATACCAACAGTTTTGAAATATAGTTCTCTCTAAAATATACGAATGGGGATTGTTTTGGGAGGATAAACAAAGGGAAATGAGAGCTTTTTATAGGCAAGTCGAAACGCGTTTAGGAAGATGGTCTCATTATAGACGCGAAATAACGAATAAAATAAACGACTCTTTTTTTATGCCCCACCCCCTCCCACCTTTCCTACTTCACCTCTTTATCATCATTCTCCACTTTATCTACATCCTCTTCATCCTTATCATATCTTCCTCATTCTTATCATACCTTCCTCATTCACATCATATCTTCTTCATCTTTATCATATCTTTGTCCTCATACCTATCTTCCTCATCCCTATCACGATACTACCACCACTACTTATCCTCTCGTGAAAAACCGAATTTGCAAAGTTCGGGAGAAGTGAATGTCTAACATGATTCTGAAGTAGAACTAAGTTTGAATACCTTTCATTCGCCCGTTAACCCACCCCACCCCCTCGACCACGACAAAAAAAAACAAAAGCAAAAAAAAAGTCTAATTTTCCAGTAACTTTTGGAAGCAACTCCATTAGAGAAAACGTTGTAATATTTCAAACTTTTCAAAGTGGAAAATGATATTTCGCTTTTTCCAATTTTCGTTACTGATGTTTTGAATGTATAAATGCTTTACAGTTAATTTACAAAAGCGAATAAGTTCTCGACGAATAATTGATAGCGTAACAGAAGTTATAATTAGCGTAGGCACTTTCTTCTAACACGAGCTGACATATATATATATATATAGTGGCCTGTCGGTATAAAATTAACATCATCCTAAAGCAAGGGAATGGATGTGTGGTACCGTTCTTTTGAAACATGATGTCCGAGAGGTGAAGTTTCTATTCGGAAAGGAAGGTTCTCATCTGAGATGGATAGGTAATTTTGTATATTAAGGCGTCCCTCTACGAACGCAGGGTCAGTTTTTTTAGTGTCAAATGCCTGCTCACACCACAACAGCACAACCATCGAATTTCACAGTGGGTTGCACCAATTTGGGATTGAACATATTGCCCTATCCTTCTTCCTGAAACAAACTGTTGAAATGTTGATTCATCTGAAAAGACAAAAGAGTGCCAAACTTATCTATTTGTTACTCATCTGCATGGACCGGGTTGGACCCCCTCACATCTTTCCCTCTTATTAGTCTCAGAGAGCAATGGCTTCCATCTAGCTACACGTCCTCTGTACTCAGCTCTATGTAGGATGGCTGTGCATAACGCTCTTTGAGCTTATTAAGGGGGAACGATATGAGTGGTCCATGCAGATGAAGGACAAGTCTGATGAGTTTTGGCACTCTTTTGTCTTCTCAGATGAATCAACATTCCAGCAGTTTGCTTCAGGGGAACGGATTTTAGTATGAAGAACCTGGCTATAGCCCTGAAGCCATGTTGGTTCGGAATGAATAAATTCCTTTTTTGTAGGTAGTAAGCAGTTTTACCTCCAATTACACGTTCAAAGCACTTTATGAGGTAGGAGGTGAGAGCTATTGGCCGATAGCTCTTTGGCATCGCTCTGTTACCTCTTTCGAATAAGGGAGCAATGTTCTTGTTTTTTATTAATGGGAGTGGAATTTGTACTGTTTCGAGTGATTTTCTCCAGAGTAAGTATAGTGGTTTGGCAATATGCTCTTTGCATTTCTTCAGAAACATGACACTCCATGCGTCTGGCCGTGGTGCTGAATTTTCGCGCATTTATGATAGAGCCTTAATTACATCTCCTTCCAAGAACTCTAAATCCAATAACAGATTCGTGTCCTTATTTGTTCTTGGCTGATTTTTACCTATGCCAAAGAATTCCTTAAGCAGTTCGCTAATTTTTTCTGTCATTTATGTATTCAGTCGCTCCACCTTTTAACGGAGCAATACTCTCTTTATACTGCATTTTTCTTTTCGCAAACGTATAAATATATACAGTCGGGACCGGACGCTCTAGGTTCGGGCCCTCCATACCAAAAATGCTCGCAGATTTGGACTGGCGCTCCGTGCTGTCGTGAACATTTTGGGGTGGTGAAACCAAAAAAAATTCTAAAAGTGTCTGGAATCATCTTTAGCAACCTAAATAAGCTCATTTCAGTCCAACAATCGCTGCACAAATAGCATTTATTACCAAATTTTGATCACTAAAGTGAGAAAAATGGCTCCAAATTTTCCTTCATTTTTATTTATGGAAATGAGTAATGATGAAATTTTTAGGCCAACTTCAGAGACTTATAGTATGAAATCTATGAGAGAATGAGCTAAAAACCTAAACTATTTTTATATAAAAACAAAATTACTTTCGATTAATAAGAATCAAAGTGAAAAAAATTAAGAATGAGAGAGTGTTAGCGGATGAGTATAGTAAGAGAGTGCTTGATGAATTGAATGTAAAATATGCAGATCAAATGGATATGAGTGAGACGTGGAATGTGTACGAGGAATGTCTGATTAGGAATGCAAGGAGTGTGTGGAAGGGATTGCTAAGACAGGTACGAAGAAGAGGGTAACGGCGTGGTTGGTCGTCGAGGTTGCATCAGCGGTTGAGGATAAAAGGATGAAATGGTTATTGTGTGAGCAGAGTAATTGTGATAGAGAAGGGAGGCGAAGAAGAAAGAGGTCGTATGAAGAGAGCAAGAGAAGTGCGAAGAAGAAAGAAGTCGCATGAAGAGAGCAAGAGAAGTGCGAAGGAATTCTTGCGGTAGAAGAAAAAGAGAGTAATTAATGAGTTTGGAAGGAAGATCAATGAGAATTATATAAAGAATAGAACATTTTTGTGAAGGGAAGTGTGGTGGAAATGCAGAAATAAAACTAAGAAAGTAAGTTTGAGAGCAAGGGATGAAAACAGAAGAATGCTGAGAGCGTGTGTGGATCTACGGAACAGATGGGAGGAATATTTCCAGGATTTGATGGGATGGAAGAGATGGGAGGAGTGCAAATATAAATATGATGAGATTTAGTGGTGTGAGGAGGATATGTGACAGAATACCTGAAAACATAATCACCGTTGAAATGAAAGCGGCGGTTCACAAGCTGAAAAATAGAAATGTGGCAGGTGTGAATGGGATATATGGAGAAATGATTAAATATGAGGGTTTGAAAAGGTTAGAGTGGTTGTGGTGCATATGTCAGAGTGTATGGACCAGGGCCGGATTAAAGACTTTGTAAGGCCCTAGGCACTCTCATAATTGTAGGTTCCTAGATAGATCTATAGATAAATATTTGCATTGTATACAGTGTATAGGTCCCATAATATAATCATAGATCTATATAATATATGACTATGATACTTTGATATTATGACTATGATATTTTGTCTATAATACTTTGTCTATGATACTTTGTCTATAATGCATACTTCGATACTATGATACTTTGATACTATAATTCTTTGACTATGATACGATCCCTGATGAAAATAAGCGTATCAAAATGGATGAAATATGATGAAATTAAAGGATCAAACTTTGAAATTGACAGGCAAAATATTTTTAATCTTTTTTGATACGACTAAATCCTTCATAATTTATAAAAAGTTTATTTGGAGGTTGTGTTATGCAACTTGCCTTTTTGATGCAATATAAATTATAGGCTTTGCATTATCTGTTAATTCAAGCATATATTATTATTCGATATCAAACGCTCAATGTGTATATATTTTTTTTTTTTAATTTTAGTTACGATTTTGATTGAGGAAGTTTTAGTTGTTGTTGTTGTTTAGCCGATCAGCCCACCCTGATCGAGCAAGCCAGCGGCACGCAGGTAACCGATCGCCCTCTCCGGAGTGGACCAGAGGTTCAGCGCACTAGTGATGTTGTGTTGTGTTCGTTGTTGTGCTAGAGCGGTACAGTCTGTCATAATGTGTTCAATTGTTTGTGGTGTGTCCTGGCACAGGTGGCAGGTGTCGTCTATGGAGTTGTCTAGTCTGTGTTTATATGTCCGTAAGTTGGGGTGATGTCCACGGAAGTTTTAGTAGAACATACAGCTCATTTTTGCTATTTTATAAGGCGACATTTGATGAATTAATTACTTTTATTCGTACTTGGTTTGACAGCTGCAAAGAATGCAACACACATAGTTATGACTCAATAAAGTAACTTCTAGAAAAACGAACTGCAAATCCTATTATCATTTAGTTGGGATTTGATTTTATGTAAGTATATATTTCGTAAGTAAATAAATTTTAAAAATTAATAAATTTTCATAAATAAAAATTGTTCTGAATTTTTTATTGAAAAAATAATTACTTTGTGAAAGCAAAGTTTAAAAACTAAGAAAGCTTTAGTTAATTAAAAACTTGATATAAAGATACTTAGAAAACCATTGAAGGTAATAAGCCTCGCTTGTTTACTTTTTGAGAAATCTCAATATTTTGGGTTACTAATTATAATTCTCGTAAAAATCTATTAAACTTTCCACTTTTTGCTTTCACAAGCCTCGTTTTAAAAACAGTAGCAATTGTTATTTAAAAACAATTCGAGTTGGGTATAGTAAGTAAATTTTATAATTTACTTATGGAATCAAAGAAAGCTTTGCATCAATTTATGTAAAAATTAAAGAAAAAATTTGCAGGCTTAACGTTTTTATGCTGTTGAGACTAAGTTTTGTGATTAACTGAAATTAATTCCTAATTTCTCAGCCTTAGTTTCATCATCAATGATTTAAGCTGCTTTATTAAGTGGAAATCAATTCATAGAACTAACCATTTATAAAGCAAACTTGTTCCTTGTTCCTTGTTATTTATATAATATAATTAAATAATTATTTTTTGCATTGTGAATATTATTGCATAGTAAACAAACATGACTAAAATAATGAACGTAGTTATAATACAGTCATGACTTTGTTCATTATTTTGGCATCTTTTATTTATAGTTCAATTTCTTACCTTTCTTACCAGGCGCCTGGTAGACCTAAAGCGGTCTGTCAGTTGGGAGCCCTCGGACGAGACTCCTCCATGCTTCACGATCTCCACACATCAAGTTCGCCCTTTGGAGACTGATTCCACACTTCTCGACAGCACTCTTGATGTTATCCATCCATCGGATCTTGGGTCTTCCAACTGGTCTTCTGTTTTGAGGGGCCCATTCCACCATTCTTCTTCCTGTCCTTTCCATCGGCATTCGTTGGACATGGCCGTACATCTCAGTTGGTTCCTCTCAATATTCTCATTAACCGAAGTTACACCCAATCGCCTTCTTATTTCAGTGTTCCTCATTTTATCCAATCTACTTACTCCTTCTATCAATCTCAGGACCCTCATTTCAGCTGCTTGCAGTTTTCCCCTCGTCCTTGTGGTTAGGGCCCAAGTCTCGCTGCCGTTATAGTAAGATTGGTTTCAATATTGTTGAGTATATTGCGTCTTTACCTTTTTAGGGATGTTTTAGTCTTTCAGTAGGGGGTACAGGAAGGAACCATTTCTGCTATATTTAGCAATTCTTTCATTCACCTCTGCATCCATACCCGCACTCATTTGCTATCACACTACCAAGGTATTCAAATGTGTCCGTCTTTTCATTCTTCCCAACAAAGATTCCATCCTCGTTCGCTCCCTTCGTTACCACCCTATATTCAGTTTTATCATAATCAGTTTCAGTCCATACTCCCTCAATCTCTCATCCCACCTCTTGCATAATTCTCTCCAGGGATTGTTGCTGTATTAGTCCCAACAGCCGCATCATCAGCATATCAAAAATTTATATTTCCTCTTCAATTTCCTCAGTTATGTGTTCCATAACCCTGTTGATGTAGGCAATAAATAAAATGGGGTGACAGAAACACTCCCTTGTTTAACTCCTGTACTTATATCAAGCCACTCCTCCGATCCCACCACCGTGCTCTGGGAGACCCTATAGGTGCTCATTACTGCTCTCAGAAGCTTGGGTGGCACGCTCTCACTCAAAACCACCCACAGCTTCCCTGGGCACACTATCAAAATGCCTTCTCCAGATCCAAAAAACATATGAAGCGAGTCCAAATTGAGTTCTCGCTCTTCTCAAAAATTCTTATGGCTGAAATTTGATCTGTAGTACGCCGACCTGCACGAAAGCCACATTGATACTCAGTAACCCAGGTTCCAGTATGTTTCGTATTCTATGTTCCAAAATCCTTTCATATATTTTCTCCACATGACACATCAAAGATATGCCACGGTAGTTTTGACATTCCTGCTCACTTCCCTTCTTTTTATATATATAGGACATATAACTGCTCTGCCCCATTCTGCCGGTACAATTCCCTGCGACCACATCACCCGGAAAATGCTTAGCAGCCAGTCCACAGCAGGATCACCAGCTGCTTTTAGTGTTTCTGTGACAATTGCATCCAGCCCGGGAGCTTTATTATTCTTCATCCTCTTTAGTGCTTGAATAACCTCCTCTCTAGTGATCTCTCTGTCCCCCTCATGCTCCTTATGATTTACCCGTTCCTCCCGTCTCACCTCATCATAGTGGTTCTCGTTATTCAAAAGCTGTCTAAAGTATTCGTTCCAGCGTGCGGCCACCTCGCTTTTATCAGTGAGGACTTCACCATGTGCATTTTTAATCGCCACTGTTGTTTTCTTGCTTTCTCCATTTTTATACTTCTTAGCCATGCTATACAGTAACTTCTTCGAGCCTTGAAAATCCTCTTTTAAGTCTCTACCTATTTTCTCCCACACAGAGCGTTTCGCTCTTCTTTTAACCTCGTTGGTGTGGTTTCTCATTTGGACATATTCTTGCCTTGTTTGCTCATTTCTATCCTTAAGCCATCTCCTAAAAGCACGCATCTTATTAGTCACTGCCTCCTTTACCTCCTGGGTCCACCATGCCGTCTTTTTCTTTTTTTGACCCTCCAACTACCCTTTCTCCAATCACCTCTCGCTGTATTCCTTCCATCGTTCTCTTAAACTCAACCCAAACCTCCTCCACTATTTTCCGTAGCTACCCTTTGTCCGAAAGCCTCCTCAGTTCTAGTTCTAATCTCTTCCAGTTTTTCTGGTATATTCTCCGTGCACACTCTTCTCCTTCTAGGTTTTTTTTATATTTTGTGGTACTGGAAGCAAAATTTTGGCTTTAATAAGTCTATGATCCGAGTCAAAAGACACAAATGGTACTACTCTTACATCTTTCACCAATGACTTTTTATCCACCACAATAAAGTCTATCTGAGACTTCTTATCATAATTTCTGGTTCTACTATTCCATCCATACCACGTATAGAGATGTGATTCCTGGTGCTTAAAAAATGTGTTCCTTATACTAAGAACATTTCTTGCACAAAAATTTACCAGCATTTCCCCTTCCAAATTTCTCTCCCCCACACCAAATGCCCCGATCACGTCTTCATTTCCGTTTCGATCTTCACACACACACACACACACACACATATATATATATATATATATATATATATATATATATATATATATAATGTTAAACATACAAATTGCATTCTTGCATAACAGTTAAAAAAGGCTCCCCCTTTCGTTGTTCCAAGCAGGTTTGACAACCCTTTAATTATGCCTATTTTTCGTTATTCTTAAAGTAAAGAAGATTTATGGCTGATTAACTTTAAAAGCCTTAAAAAAAAATTTAGTTTTTTAATTTTCAAAAGTTTCAGATTAAGTCATGTATCAAAACTGCCCAGACAGTTCCGTAATTAATTTCCAGAAACTCTTCAAAAATATAATGAAAAGCTCTCAAGAATAGGAAAAAATAGGAAAATTATACATTGCCAACATTCATTAAAGTTTTCTTTTTAATTAAACAAAATATTTGTTATGCAAATCCGCTTGTTACCACTTTGCTTCATTTCCTGTGATTAGTGTCATCCCAACGATACACTTCAAATGGGATGGTTTTTCAAATGATATTTGGACCGAGTAATTCATTTCTATTCAACACACACACACACACACACACACACACACACAGATATTTATTTTTGTTAGTGAATTGGGACTGCAGTACTTTATTTCCTATAAATAAGAGGACAACACTAATTAACGTAACTTTAAACCCCAAAATTCTTGTAAAGTTTTAGACGTAAATGAGAATTTTAAAAAATCATAAATAAAAATTTTATTTAAACTGGTTATTAAAGTTACATTTTTATCAGCTGCAGTTCGCATAACGTAAGAATAGCCAGTGTACAGTATAACGCAATTGCCCTTTCCCATCCAAAAATACAGAATTTCGGACACGTTTTGTAAGTTGCCAGTAACTGGTTAATTGACCCATGACGCAATTCGTCAATAAACACACACACACACACACACACACGTGTATATATATATATATATATATATATATATATATATATATATATACGTATATGAAAATGAAAATGAAAAGGTTTATTGGCAGACTATATAGTCCATATGACAAATATTATTAATACAATGACAGTTCACATACTAAGGATAGAAATTATATACAATTGATTAGAAATAATACTGTAATGTCGAAGTTAAGTGGAGCTACAGACAGACGTTTTCGTACCAAGAATTCCATAGCTTAGGCCTTAGAGGATAAATGGTAGGACTCATGGATAGCAGGGATAATCGGGTTGGTTGATTTTTTAATTCTTTGCATTAGACTGTATTGAGCACGTCTTGTTACCTCCGGGAAGGGAGGGACATTGCTGGTAGCAAACATTTGCGAAGCTGAGCATCTCGGGGGTAATTTATGTAAGAGTCTAAAAGACCTGTTGTACAGCAAATTTAGGGTTCTGCCAGAACCTTTTTTATAATTCATCCACAGTTGCTGTCCGTATATATTACTGCAGAAAGTACGAAAGAGAGTGTCTTTAGCTTCACTTCTACAGAATCGAAAGTTCCTTATTGTCATATTAACTTTAGCACACAGGCTTCGAGATTGTTTTCTTATATCCGAATTATCACTCAAGGAGCTGGTAATAGTTTGACCCAAATACTTAAACTCTTGTACTTCCTCAATTACTTCACCATTCATTTTAAACCTTATATCAGCTAGCTGATTACAGCTTTTAGGATGAAATTGCATAACCTTAGTTTTTGTAACATTAAAAAGAATATCATGTTTCTGCGAATACACTTCACAGACATTTAGTAGCCGATCCAGACCTTTAACAGAGGGACTTATTAACACCATATCATCGGCATAAATTAAGTTATTTATCCTTGTGTTATCTGTGGAACACCCCACTGTTGCCTCATTAAGTGAAGCAATTAATCTGTCAATATACACATTAAACAGCATTAGGGAGAGCAAGGAGCCTTGTCTCACCCAGCAAGAGGAGCCAAAACACTCGGATAGCACATTGCCCCACTTAATGGTGAAAGATTGGTGGGAATTCCAAAATTTCAATACATTTAATATGTACATGGGAACCTTCCTGTCTTCTAGTTTTGTAAATAAAATATTTTGGTTCACCCTATCATATGCCTTATTTATAGCTAGGAAACAGCTACAAATAGTTGAATTACTGTCACTGTATTTAGATATTGTTTCTTTAAGTACATAGATACACAGGTCAGTTGAGTGAGACCTTTTAAAACCAAACTGATTAGGAGATGTCCATAGGAAATCATTTAATCAGAGTAACAAGAGTTTTACTAGTAGTTTCGAGAAGCAGGAAGCGACAGCAATAGGCCTGTAATTATTGCTGGACAGAATGTCTCCGTACTTATCTTTGACCAGGGGCAAGATATATACCCTCACGAACTCTGCAGGGATATAGCTATGAGCAAGCATGGCTGATAAGAGCAATGATCTATGCAGACATACTACGTCATTGGCATATTTTAAGTGCTCATTCAATAAGTCATCTACCCCTGACACACACACACAGAGAGAGAGAGAGAGAGAGAGAGTGAAGATCCTCAGTTACGTTGTGCGTCAACCAATCAGCGACATCCTCCAGAACAAGTACTTGTATGCTATCTGTTGAGTCTATCTAACATTCGATAGTTTGGTGACGTAACCTATAACAATACCCATGTGTGTATCTACCTAAATGTATACCTGGGGTTGTTTTATTAACAATTCAGTTGACGGACGTGTCGCACTGTATGGCTTATTGCTGAAATGATAGCACTATATATATATATATATATGAATTACAAGGACAAGAGGAAGCATCAAAAACCTTTCGTCCACTCGGGGAGGTTATATATATATTCATATAACTGCAATGACCGCGCAGTATATAAATGAATAGAAACGACATAAGTGTTAAGGAACGTCTCTGCACACGAGGAGGAGAGATAACGAATAATGAAAATGAGGCGAACCGCCCGGGAATCGAACCCAGGGCCTTCCAATTGCCGGTTGGACGCTCTACCATTATGCTACGGACCTCACTCAATCACAAATCGAAATTCTCCCACATAGGGCAGAAACCAATGCCCTGAGAGGGCACCCTCGCAAATCGTGAATATGCGCATATAACTGCAATGACCGCGCAGTATATAAATGAATAGAAACGACATAAGTGTTAAGGAACGTCTCTGCACACGAGGAGGAGAGATAACGAATAATGAAAAATGAGGCGAACCGCCCGGGAATCGAACCCAGGGCCTTCCAATTGCCGGTTGGACGCTCTACCATTATGCTACGGACCTCACTCAATCACAAATCGAAATTCTCCCACATAGGGCAGAAACCAATGCCCTGAGAGGGCACCCTCGCAAATCGTGAATATGCGCATATAACTGCAATGACCGCGCAGTATATAAATGAATAGAAACGACATAAGTGTTAAGGAACGTCTCTGCACACGAGGAGGAGAGATAACGAATAATGAAAAATGAGGCGAACCGCCCGGGAATCGAACCCAGGGCCTTCCAATTGCCGGTTGGACGCTCTACCATTATGCTACGGACCTCACTCAATCACAAATCGAAATTCTCCCACATAGGGCAGAAACCAATGCCCTGAGAGGGCACCCTCGCAAATCGTGAATATGCGCATATAACTGCAATGACCGCGCAGTATATAAATGAATAGAAACGACATAAGTGTTAAGGAACGTCTCTGCACACGAGGAGGAGAGATAACGAATAATGAAAAATGAGGCGAACCGCCCGGGAATCGAACCCAGGGCCTTCCAATTGCCGGTTGGACGCTCTACCATTATGCTACGGACCTCACTCAATCGTGTGCAGAGACGTTCCTTAACACTTATGTCGTTTCTATTCATTTATATACTGCGCGGTCATTGCAGTTATATGCGCATATTCACGATTTGCGAGGGTGCCCTCTCAGGGCATTGGTTTCTGCCCTATGTGGGAGAATTTCGATTTGTGATTGAGTGAGGTCCGTAGCATAATGGTAGAGCGTCCAACCGGCAATTGGAAGGCCCTGGGTTCGATTCCCGGGCGGTTCGCCTCATTTTTCATTATTCGTTATCTCTCCTCCTCGTGTGCAGAGACGTTCCTTAACACTTATGTCGTTTCTATTCATATATATATATGAGTTACAAGGACAAGAGGAAGCCTCAAAACCGTTTCGTCCACTCGGGGAGGTTCCTGTTATTAAAGTGGTTCGTCTTTTAACTATTCAAGCAGTAGTAGAAAACTGGACAGAAAAGCATGAAGCTCTCTCCCCACCCTCCACTCCCTCACCCCCAGAGGCGGGTACTGAAAAAGGTTGAAAAACTACCTTGACCCTGGAAAAGTAGCCAATGAAATTTTGTAGAAAAGAAGAGAATATATAAGCTAGCTCTACATTTACGCTATGCACACATTGAGCTCGTACAGAAGATAACACCGTTGTTTAAACTAACCAACAATATACTTGTGCCGATCGCAAATCAAAACATATGGTTTTTATTTTATACAAAATATTTACAGCTCCATTTACAGAAATATCTGTCTAACAAAAACCCCATGGCCCACTTCAGTCTAGCCCCCAAACCCATGACGCCGGCAAAGTGATGAAATGCTTCTACAGGAAAGGGGTGGAAGCAGGAATTAAGAACAGAAATCAAATTTTCCACACCATGACCTCACCCGTCACGTGCATCCAGCCACCCAAGAGAAAAAAGAGAAAAAAGAAATCGTGACTGCAGAAACGCAACTCTTCCTCAATACATGCCATGCAATTTAAAATTTTTTTGTTCATTATGAAATTAGATGTTTCTACATAATATTTTCTACTCTATTCTTAGACATATTGACAAGGCAGGCAAGTGTGTGTTCTGTAATTGGATGTCTATCATGTGTATGTGTCTGCCAACTCTTTGAATGTCGCCGAGTTTCAGGTTAGGCTCTCCCGCCCGCCGGGAAAGGTGTTTATGCAGCAAGTGATCTATTGAGTCGTTCATACTTCGCGGTATTGTGCCACCACAAGAGTAGAGAAAATCTCTTTCTGGCGAGGCATATTAGTGGGAGGTCCCTGTACTTATCCCTGTGTACTTGTCCCTTATGGAGAATGAAAGTGTTTCGTGGGTGATCACCCGTTGTTGCTACAGCAAATTCAAGTCTCCCTCTTAAGGGTGTTTATGAGGCAAGTGATAAAAAAATGAATATTTTCGGGCCGGTGTCACTAGAAAAACACTAGAAAAACACAATTCTTTACCTGATACATCATACATGAGTGATATGATCAGCTGACTGGGATCGCTCAACAGAAAACGAAACAAAAACAAAGATGTGATTACAGAAAATATATACTTTGTTCACATAAATGGGATACTAATCTAGGTTTTGTAGAAGCGAAATCTAAAATTTTTTTTCTTCCTCACGGTCGACCAATTATTTCAACGGTAGATTATAGCGTTTACATAGTTTCTTGGGGTCGGTCAGCATCTTGGGGTCGGTCAGCATCTGGGGCCGGGGGCAAATGCCCCCTTTACCCCCATTATAATCCTCTACTGAGTATGTGGGGCACAATCAACCAGAGATATCTGTCTAAAGTGGGGGCAGAATTAAGTGTAGGGAGAAGTGTTGTAATAAACTCCCTCAGGGTTACGTTATACAGTAATACTATGTTCTTAAATTATACTACATGTGAGCACAGTCCTAAACCTTGAGTGTATTCACAACTTTGTCCAGCTATTTTTAAACATGTTTACATTTTGGCTTGAAACAATATCTGAGGGAAGTTGGTTCCAGATATTAAATGTTTTATAGGAGAAGAAATTACTACAGATGGAGGTACTAAATGTTTTAAGTTCCAATTTAATGCCATTATTTCTTGTCGGACTGGTATTAAATTAGAATAATTTCCTGAAGTCTACTCTGTCTATTCCAGTGAGCATCTTGAAAACTTGAATAAGCTGACCAGGCAACCTCCTGGTCTCTAAGGTAAACAAATTTAAGCGTTCTAATCTTCGTTGGCAATTTTGCAGTCTCATTGGAGGGATTAAGAGAGAGAGAGAGAGAGAGAGAGAGAGAGAGAGAGAGAGAGAGAGAGAGAGAGAGAGAGAGAGAGAGAGAGAGGATTTGTTTTAGAAAGCATATATTTCAGTTAATTTTTTATGCATGAGCATTAAAATCCCTTTAAATCCAGCATGCAAGACAGGTAAATCCTCAGGTATAAGACTTCACCATTAAAAAGCACAAAGCTTTAATAATTTTAAACTTAAATCCGTTAAATTAACATTTTGGAAAATAAATAAGGGCGTAATATGTATGGCTTTTAGTGTATTCTATATTGCAAATGCAACTTTATTGCAACATTGTAAGGTCATGTTTAGACATGAATATTTTATCTAGCAGCTCTTTCCTTTACAATATTACCCTTCACCTACGTGTATATGTATCCTAGCGACAGTTACCATAGCAACTGCGCATGTAACCCTGAAATGAATTTATATGTATGTTTACATATCCTTTATAGATTAGTATATTTACTGTCAACCCTCTCTCTCTATCTCTTCGATGGTTTCTTTTTCATTATCTCTTTGCTGCTATTTTTTTATATACAGGGTGGTCCAGAAGCCGTGCCTCATTAAAGGATATTTTCAAACTATGATCCTGCCCCCCCCCATGAAGTAGGACTTTTAGACTACCCCGTGTGTATATGTGTTATATATATATCCCTTCATTTTTATCCTTTTTCTATTATGTAAGGTTAGATTAGAGTGGGTGTAAAATGTACGAATCTGCTATAAGATTCCTTTACATAAATGTAAACAAAAAATACGTCTGGGCAAGGTGACAAACTAGGAAGTTGATGAGAAGGTGAACTAAATGAAAAGTATGAATGTGAGCGAGCAAATGTCATGTATGAGTGAAGTATGATATAATAATTAGAGTAAATACATGTCATTGTCTAAGATTTATATGGATATAAGTTAAAATAAAATATATTAAAATAAATAATTTTGGAAATACAAAATATTTTTTATTTTCATCTCTATTTTTACACAAAATTTATCAATTTTGCGATGACAGATTTAGCCGACGTCTGTCAGATAACTTCAGAAGTTAGGAAAACTAAGCTTGATAGCTTTTAGGATAAAGAAAATGAGTATTAATACAGAATTTAAGCGACTGGCGAAAAAAGTAAAATTTATTTCAATGTACGAAATTTCTATAAGTCTGACACTAAAAAATAATAGATTAAACTGAACAGCAAAAATTGAAAAATACACATGTGAAACTATTCGCTATGTAAGTAACGATGAAGATATACAGTAAGCCAAATAGAGAAATATTGAAGAGACGTGACGCTATTTGAGATAAAATGTAAGTTTATTGGGATCGAATCATTATAGAAATAATCCTTTATCATCCGCAAAAGTTAGGTTCGGTTTCGGATCAAGTAAAGATAAGCACCCTCAACCTTTTTTAGTTAGCTTTATAAGGCTAACTAACGAAAATATCACGACTTAACCTAACCAATCGTTAGGTCAACTGTATGCCCTTGACGATTGGTTAGGTTAGGTCGTGATATTTTCGTTAGTTAGTCTTATAAAGCTAACTAAAAAAGGTTGGGGGTGCTTATCTTTACTTGATCCTCGGTTTCTTGTAAAGTAATCTTTGGTTAATGGCGTACATAAGAATATTAAAAAGATACCGTGAAATACGTATACTACATTGTAGAAAGTGAGAAAAGGATGGGTGTAAGAGTGAAGTGGGTATTTGGGTATGTATGTTTTTGCCAGTTTCTATATGAAGATCGAACACGGCTCGGAAAAGCTTCTTTCATTCCTAATCTGAGAATGTTCGGAGAGAAATTAAGGATTTTGATGCAAAATAGAGAAATTTTATCTACGACATTACTTGGGTTTACTAAAGAACTCTCTTTTAACTTCATCAAACCGAAGTTAACCCTTTCACGCCCGAATCATGTTTAAGATTAAAACAGTTTTATACTTATGTTATTCTCCATAAGGACTAAGATCTAGAAAAATTGTATGGTCAAATTTACAACCATGGGCATGAAAAGGTTGACAGGAACTGCTTCAGTAAAGTTCTGTTGGTGTTTACGAATATATTTACGCTGAAGAAACTGTGGATATGTTGAAGACGCAATTTTGTCTGAATAAATATACGATAAATGGATTGACTGTTACTGTAGTGAGTTAGCCACTTCGTTGGTTGGTACCAAAGGTCAAATCGGGTTATAATAGTCGTAATTTTTTCGGATCAATCCCAGAATAGGCACCTGAAATCATTTTTAGGTGCTTAATCTGGGATTGAGGAGAAAAAAATATAAACAGTTTTTAGAGATATAATTTCATTGTTTTTATCAATATTTGAAAAAATCAACTCTAACCTAACCTAACCTAACCTAACCTAACCTAACCTAACCTATCTAAAAAATTTCTTTATTCATTAAACCACTTTAAACCTTTTATAACTTTGCCTTTATTACATTTGTAATAAACTTTGTATAAACAATAAATTTTGTAATCATCAGGTTTTTTTTATTTAATTCCTTGCAAGGTGCCTATTCTGGGATTGAGGTTGAACGCAGGTGCTTCATCTGGGATTGAGGTACATCAGGTGCCTATTCTGGGATTGACCCATTTTTTCTTTTGTTTCAAAGATGAGGTTATCATTCATATACTGGCATAATTCTGTTTAGATAAAAAGTAAATGAAACTTCCCTGGTCAGGTGTGGTCATACAACCGTTATTAATTAATGATCAACTGATTAATACCGATTGTCACGAATCTGTTATAAAATTAATTTACGCAAAATATTCTTCAAAATGATAAATAATTCTTTAGTATTCATTGCATAATTCAAAAATAGCCATTTTTGAAAACAGTTTACAAAATAAGCTGAAAGTGATGCACCACACACACACACACACACACACACACACACATATATATATATATATATATATATATATATATATATATATATATATATATATAGCAGGCAACTTTTTAAATGGAAAATTGCCAAATATATCCACCAGCTACAGTAAAATGCAAAACGCTTCAAGATGGCTTCATAAATATCTGAAGTGAATATAAAAATATAAAATAAAAGTAAATAAGTGGATAATATACATAAAATACACATATACATACATAAAATATATACATAAAAATAAATAAATCATAAATGCAAAAATTTTTGTTATATACAAAACTGTAATGTATTGTATAAATAATATAAAAACCAGTAAAGAAGTTGGTTTATGGGCAGGGAGAAGATCCTTAATGACAGGTACTGCTCTATATTTCAGGATGGTAAAAGAAAGATAAGGGGTATCAGAAAATGTTGAATTTTAATGGAGTTACAATGAATTGCCATCTCTATTATTTTTTACTTCTCACTATTATATACTTTGATATACAGTTCTCGTAAAAGGTTCCTTAGAAAAGTAAGATTTTATGGAGATTGAAAAGGCGATAAAGTGGGAACTAGATGCTAGTGAGATTCCAACCTGGGTCACGTGGTTTCGAGTCTGATCCTGTCAATACGCCATCCAGAATTCCCCTTTCTGAAAGAAAGGGTTCGTTCGAGCGAAGCCAACATTTACGCTGTTTGACCATGCTGCTTCATTCAGCCCCTTTATAGGGCTTATTGCACTTAAAACGCATTGATAGGATTTCGGAAAAGCATGAAAAGTTACTAATTGGTGATATTGATTTTGTTTGGATGCTTTACTCTTTATGGTGAGAGCAGTAAAATTTCAAAAGCAAACTCAAATCATTACAAATTAGTAATTTTTTATTCTCGTCAGAAATTTTATGTTACTAGGCGAGGTTTTCCCCCAAATTGTTCTATGATGAAATGGTTTATTATTATTATTTTTACGTTTTAAGGTCTGAAATTTAACAATATATTTTCAGCTATCTTAATATATTGTTAATTATTCGTTTATAATTTTAGTACAAAATTCAATAAAATCCACAAAAGGTAATGAAGGGCAAAAAAGTTTGGTTTGGCTCTTAAAAAACAGGTAATTCACCGTTAAGATTCCCATCACAGTATGCCTTCGTAACATTCAACTCCTCACAGATTACAGTTGCAGAGGAAAGTTCTTTGGCATTTTTATATCGTCGCTTATATCTTAAAAGGCCCTAGCTCGAAAATTTGAAAAAAACCTTTTTATCGGAATATTGGTTCGTTTTCGTGTTCTGCAGTTTGTCTCAAAAGGGCCTAGCTCTCCTCCAATCAGAAAGCTCGTGCACGTTGTAGAATCAAGCGCGAAAAACGGGACGACCTTCAGTGCAACAAAACAGTTTTTCTTATTTCCTGAGCAATTGACTTTTTGCGAGCTAAGGCCTTTCAAGATATAAGGGACAATATGGATATGTATAATATGTATGTATATGGGGTCATTTCATGGAAATGTCAACTTCCAAGCCAGAAAATGTTTTTCAGCAAAATCACACTTTATCACACTTTATCACACTTTCACATCATTTTATAGGGAAATGTGTCTATTTTAATATTCTAAAGAGATATTGATCCTATCATGTACAGAAAAAAGGTTATTTAGTAAAATGTGAATGTAGATCTATCATTAGTTTTACAGTGTCAAGAAATAGCAAAGATGACAGTGTTGTATTGTCCTACAGAATGCACAGATCATTGATAATATATATGTGTTGTACATTGAGGTACGATCTGCGTATTCACTTAATAACAGTTCATACTTACCAACCATTTTTTCTCTAGGCTTTATTGAAGTGATCCATGTCTCTTATGTAACGACCGTTACGTTTTTTTCTTTTTTATATATAGCACAATGCAGAAAGCAAGCAGACCCATTCCAATATATATCATTAATAAGTTATTAAAGACACATAGGATGGTAATGAGTTTTTACCGCTAGACTTCCTTCATTTTTAAAGAAAACTTACAGGACGGTCGTTACAATATCGACCGTTACATACCTTCTCTCAAACTGCATGTATAAATGTTGACCTTGTTGGGTCATGCCAATCCTAAGTATTATGTTTATTCATATTAAATGTTTTTTAATTTATCTTAGATTTTCTAAGTGTCACTCTCACCCCTTTCCCCCCCCCCCTTCCTCTTCCTCTCTCTCTCTCTCTCTCTCTCTCTCTCTCTCTCTCTATATATATATATATATATATATATATATATATAATATATAGTTAAGAGGTTTATCGTCACCATTTTATAGTGGAAGAATTTATTGTTGCTATTTTTCATCTTTGTCAGATCTTTTAATGTTAATTATGAAGTTGAAGTTTAGGTTGAGTGGTCTCGCGATGTGACGTCATCTTGGTCATTTATACGAGGCACTCCACGCGACAGTGACGAGCGTGCCAAATTTAAGTTTCGAGAAACCGCGCGTTAAACCCCTTCTAAAACATTGGAAAATTACCGGGCGATAAAGACGAGCCCGCCATATGAGGACTGTGTATTATGATAGACAATGGAGAGACCTTTCTGGTACGATAAAAAAGCACATTTTTGGGACAATGATGGGCTCGTCACTGTCGCACGGAGCGCCTCATATCGAATCTTCTTTCTCGCACTCCTCTGGATTATTACACTATTTTTATAGTGATGTTTTCGAAATTTGTTTTATTACAAGTTTTTACTACTCGTATTTATACTTCTTGTTATATATTGTTCATACCCCTCCCCCAAAATACAGTAGATATATGTCTGTGAACGCCAAGGGTAACCTAACCGGGATGCTCAGGCCCACAAATATATATATATATATATATATATATATATATATATATATATATATAATATATATACAGGGTGTTTCAGGAGGAAAGGTCAATACTTCGGGAGGTGATAGTATCGGTCATTGTGAGAAAAAAGTTCATATGAACATGTGTCTAATTCTGAATGGTTACGGAGATAGAGCTCTTTGAATCTACAAATACAAAAGCATTGTTAATGGTAATCAAGAAAGAGAAACCAATTACTGTTCCTAACATTTAATGTTTAAACATTGGCATTTTAAATGGTATCAGATACAGAAATGACAAATTTGTTACAGTTTACAATACGTTTTCGAAAGTCCCACCGGCAACCTCAGTGCACTTTGCAACTCGTGAGCGAAGATCGCGTGTTGTTCGTCTGAGTTGATCTTGACGTTCCTTTATGCGGGCAGCAGCATCCAAAATGCGCGCGAGCAATTCGTCTCGTGTATCAACCTTTCTTTTGTAAACTTGACTTTTCATCCACCCCAACAAACAATAATCTAACGGAGAGAGGTCTGGAGACCTTGGTGGCTTGGTTTTGTTGCCCTTCTGCAGAAACATTTGGAAGGACATGGTGACATCATTTCTTTTCTGCCTTCATTTCACTGCAGCTGGAGATGACTCTTTGCATGATTTGATGAAGACAGTCATTCAAATCGTCAATTACCTTCGCAGCAACAGTGCTTTGGTTCATCGACAGTTTGTGGAATCATTGAAGGAACTTGATGAATGTGATTTCGATGACGTAGTTTACTACGCAAATGCTCGTTGGCTGAGTCGTGGAAAGGTCCTGGAGTGGTTCACTGCCTTGTTTCCTCAGATTCAAGTGTTTCTTGTTGAAAAACAGCAAACGGAGAAATTCTCAGGAATTGAAAGTGAAGATTGGCAGTGCGATTTGCGGTTTTTGACTGACATTATGGGTCACTTGAATCTTCTCAACACAAAACTTCAGGGAAAAGGAAAACTTATTTGTGAGCAAGCCCAAATGATTAGTGAGTTCAAGTCGAAACTCAGTCTTCTGCTCATACAAGTCCAGAAACAGGATTTCACACACTTTCCCACTCTGGAAAGTTATCTGAAGAAAAATGAGGTAATGGATTTAAAAGTGGAAAAGGTCCAGGTCTGTGTAGCTTGGCTTAAGAAATTGACCCAGAATTTTCAGCTGCGCTTCTCTGACTGTGAAAGGTTCAATTGGCCTTCCAGCTGTTGAAGGATCCATTCAATTTCAGCATTGAAGAATCCTCTCAGGAACTCGTCAACTTGCTTTGCTTGGACAAGCGTGGATTCGAAGAGGATATGCTTTTGCTGCAAAGCCATGATTCACATACTCGACTCAACAATCGATCTCTTGCTCATATGTGGGAGAATCTTCTGAGTGATGAAGATTTTCCTTGCCTGAAGACCGCGATTTCGAAATTATTTTCCATGTTTGTTCAACTTGGCTGTGTGAGTCAACGTTTTCATCAGTGACGCACATTAAGGCCAAGTACCGATCACGACTTGCGGACCTGAATTTGGAGGCGGAGTTGAGATGCGCATTGTGTTCTGATTTTGAGCCAGACTTTAACCAATTGGTAAAAGAAAAAGATTGCAAGGTTTCTCATTGATTTAATTGATGCAGAAATGGTTCAATTAATTATTTGTGTTTGCCAAGCCAGTACCGTTAAAATCAGAAAAAAAAATTATTTCACACAAATTCTGAGTTTAATTTATTATGTGGCTTATTCACTGGTCAGATAGCCACACCTGTGGCTAAAACAAAAAACATATTGCTCACCCCTGCTCTACGGTGAAACAATGTGAGTACTACTATTTATATCCATATACGAGAGGCGGTCAGAAAATAGATTTACACGGCGTATAATTTCGTAACTAAAAGATCTACATTGATTATGTTTGTATCAGGTGAATTCGTTAATCATTGTTGGCAACATTGCACGTCGATTCGGCTGCTATCTATGCTATCTACCGTACATTGGTTATATGAGTCAGTTGAACATGGCGGCTCGACTGGAACAGTGCCCTGTCATTTTTGCAACGATATTCGGAGTCTGTCAGCGGTCAAGAATTTCTCGAGCGCATTGTCACAGGAGACGAGACATGGGTTCATCACCGTACTCCGAAAACAAAACGTGCCAGCATGGAATGGAAACACCCTGGGTCCCCGCGACGAAAGAAGTTCAAGATTGTGAGGTCCGCTGGCAAAGTGATGGTTACCGTGTTTTGGGTCCACAAAGGCGTTTTTCTCGCAGACTTCATGCAAAAAGGCACAACAATCAATGCAGGTGATTATTGTTCAACTTCTGGAACGTTTACGAGCGACCATTAAACGTAAACGTCCTGGACTGCTCTGTAGGGTAGGGCACTGTTCCAGTCGAGCCGCCATATTCAACTGACTCATATAACCAATGTATGGTAGATGGCAGCCGAATCGACGTGTAGTGCTGCCAACAATAACTAACGAATTCACCTGATACAAACATAATCAATGTAGGTCATTTAGTTATGAAATTATACGCCATGTAAACTTATTTTCTGACCGCCCCTCGTACATTTAGAACAAGGATTCATGCATTTATTTCAGTTATATATATATATATATATATATTATATATATATATATATATATATATATATATTTATGTATGTATGTATACATGTGTATATATAACCCATTCTCTAGGTATGCGTTATTATTTCACAGAGCTGATGCGTGTGTTCATTTGATGGAACGCGTGGACAATGAGAGTGTATTTTTGAGCCAGTCTCTGCAGGAATTGGCACCACAAGTCCCTGAACCTGAGACAGGCACTCGTCCGAGAAACGCAAACGATTCAAACAGCACCGTCTGTAGCATGTAAATAGACTATTGTTTAAAGGTATAGCTCATGTAACTAACTAATTCCTCTTACATGAAAAGCTCTTTTGAAATGATTGGCTCGTTAGCTTTTATTTTTTATATTTTGAAACCCTAACGAGGTTTTATTTTAAAATAAATATCTCTCTCTTTATCCTGTGAAAATAATAATAATAATGACAATAATAATAAAGCATGGCTTGCTGTAATATTTTTCTTTTTTCTTGTAGGGACGATCCGGTTTTGCTATATGAAGGTACGCCCCGAAACAGAATGTGTGTTAATCAAGAAAACGATGTAAGTTTTTCCTTTTTTTTTTTTGTGTGTGTGTGTGTGTGTGTGTGTGTGTGAGCTAAGAATAAATTATAGCAGTACTCTTGGCTTATATGTTTAAAGTACTAAATACGGTAGCCCAAAAAATTTGGTTGCCTAAGGTTGTGCAGCGTGCCCGTAAACTGGCCGCAGACTGCAAGCTCGAGTTTGACTGTAATATGGGACCTGAAGAGCTGAGAAGGGTAGAGCAGGAAATGAATGTTCGTATAATTGTATTGGAACGGATGATCGTCGTAGGTATGCTTTTGAAAGCAGTGTGAGAGAACGTACAAGACTTCTATTTATTTTAGGGCTGTCAGGGGCAACGTATCTCCCATCCGCAATATAAGTAATCTTTACGAGAGTTATGATAAAAGTCGAATATGGAAGGCATCATGATTTGTGTAAGGGATATCTCGAGTTTGCGGATGATATACTGAAGCATTGTACGGATTACCACATGATATGTGAGCATTGTAAAAGCTCCAAATGTGAAAGTCGTGGAGTTGAAGCTGAGAAGAGGGACTGTAATGTGTGTAGACGCACATTTTTCAATAATAACTGTTTTAAATTCCATAAATCAAATGGCACGTGTAGGAAAATGAGAATCTGCGAATGCGGCATGTTTCATATGATGGACAGCTGGGGAAAATTCATGCATAAATGTGATGAAATTTGTTGTTTTGCATGCCATGAGATATATAAGGCTGATGGTGTAAAACATGTATGCTATATGAGAAACGCCAAACCTAAAAATAAGCCTTGTATAACTGTATACTACGATAGAGACATACACGGATGCTGAAACCAAAGAGGTTATCCCACATCTAATTGTAAGCCAGACTATCTGCGACGAGTGCATGAACGTCGAGTGTGGTGAGTGTCGCAAATGTGGTAAACGAACAAACGTTTTTAAAACGAACGCACACGACAACCCCGTGAAACTCTTTGTGTCCTATATTGTCAAATTAGCGGACAAGTTCCAAAAAATTACTGTGTATATTCTCGCCCATAACGGCGCAAAATTTGGCACAATTCCTTTATAAGGAACTGCTTGAACATGAATTATCGAGATATTTACAGGCGATCCCTTGAAAAGAGGAGTCAAGCTTATACAGATGCAAATAAGAGGTAATGTTCAGTTTAAAGACACTTTGTTATTCACACCTTGTAAATTAGCCAAGTTACCCAAGGTGATGGGCGTAGCCGCCGAAGTTTCAAAAGGGTAATTCCCTTACACTTTCCTCACTAGCGAAACGCGAAACTTTAAATTACGTAGGACTGCCACCCCCCAAACATTACTTTAACTATGCCAACATGAGTGATAGTGAACGTGAAGATTTTAAGAGGTACTACAACAGTTTTAATGAAGATAATCCTTACAATATAGCGGATAAATGTGAGCGCTATTGCATGACTGACGTACGCGTACTTAGCGTATGTTTCCAGGCCTTTAGAAGGATGTATATAGTTCAATTCAACTGCGACCCGCTACAAGCCGCAACCACGATCGCCTCATTGTGTTTTACTGTGTTCAAGAACAACTTCATGCCTAAAGTTACACTGGCCATCATTCACATAAACATCCCACGCAGTTATGGGCATAAGACTATTTACTGGCCCATACAGCTGCAGCAACAGACCGATGTATACATAAAACATGCCCGCAACACGGGGGAAGTGGCCATTAAGGTCAACGGTCGTGTTTTTTGGATGGATGGTCCAAGCGAATACCATGCCACTGGTGAGAAGCCTGCATACTCCTTTAACAGTTGCTGATGGCATGGATGCCAGCGTCCTGAGTGTGGAATCGTAGGAGATATCCATGGTAATAGATCTCCTGCTGACAATCTCGCATGGACCCGCACCCGCGACCAACTTATAAGCTCCCAGTTCACTCACAAGGTCTTGTGGGAGCACGAATATGATGAGCGGATGGAGACAGTACCGCGAAGAAATAAACATCCTCAGGCATTCAATGTTTGTTTGGCGATAGTTTGTTTGGCGGGCCCACAAACCCATTCAAACTATACTTCAAGCTATACTGCGGAGGGCGTGAAACTCCATTACTACGACTTCTGTTCTTTATACCCCTACGTGATGAAGAACAATCCGCACCCCGTAGGGGCACCTGAAAAACTGGTGGGCCCCGCCCTGCCTACCATCGATGAGTTCTCAGCTAATTTGAACGAGAACTATTTCGGCCTTTCTTTCGTAGATGTGCTCCCCCCTCGCGGTTTATAGATGCCAATCTTACCCGTCGTTATAGACCACAAGCTCATGTTTCCCCTGTGCGTGAAAGTGCACAGGAGAGAACAATGGGGCCTGTAATCACACAACCAACTAGAGGAAGATCAGAGGCGTGTATAGAAGTCCTGAGCTATCCCTAGCCGTTCATCACGGTCACAGAATATTGAAGATATTTGAGGTGTGGAGGTTTCAGGTGCTCCCCAACCTTTTCACACCATATATAAACACTTTTTTGAAGGTTAAGGTAGAAGCATCAGGATACCCACGAGGAGTTGAGACCGAAAATGAAAAATCGCCGTATATTCAACGCTACCGTGATGGTGAAGGGATACAACTTGAACGGGACCAAATTGCGAAGAACCCTGGCAAGCGCTTTATTGCAAAGTTATGCCTAAATAATCTTTGGGGCAAATTTTCTCAGAATACAGACAAGGGAACGTCCACCTAGCCCAAAGTTATAACGACGTGTGGGATTACGCCAACGCTCCCGATAAAGAGGTCATGAGATTGTGAATGTGGGTAATACGTACATAATAAAGTGCAACAGGACCGAATTGGCTGTAGATACATCACGTGTTACAAACATACCTGTATCCAGTTTCACAACAGCATACCCCCGCATCAAACTTTGGAGTCTACTGCATTCTCTTGGACGGAGGGTTCTGTACGCAGATACAGATAGTGATATTCATGGAGATGGAAGGTGAATACATGCCACCTGTTGAGGAGTTCCTTGGAGAGTTGACTGACGAGAGCAAGGATGAGTATGGAGATATCCCCTCCGCTGATTCTTCTGTCTCAACAGGTCCAAAAACTCACGGGGTAGGGGTGAGGGTGGGTAGGAAATGAGATATATCGTGAAGGCGAAAGTCATCACGCTTAACCAGGCGAACCGGCAGATCGTCAACTTTCGGGCACAGAAACTGGGAGCGTGAAGGAACTGAGGGGCACAAAAGTGTGTCGTAACACATATAGGAAACATGTCTGGCACCTACGATACTGTTCCCTTTGGATACCGCGAGGCGTGAACATTGCTGTCATATTAGCGTATATTTACTTGTTGACGAAATTTTACAGTTTATTTATTTTTCTAATTATTACATGTATTTGTTTCAGTTATGGTGCATGACAGTGATGTAGGTCTCGAGATCGGTCTCGGTCTCGAGACCGATCTCGAGACCCAATTTGCAGATCTCGATCTCGATCTCGGTCTCCGCTATTTAGATCTCGGTCTCGATCTCGGTCTCGACAGACGCGGTCTCGGTTTTTCTCCCCGAGACCTTTCGAGACCTCTCGAGACCATAATAAAAAATAAAATTTGCCCCCCTTCCCCGCCCCCGTCAGATTAATTTTATTGAAAATGGAAACACTAAATAAAGATTATATACAGTATATATTATATATATATATATATATATATATATATATATATATATATATATATATATATATATATATATATATATATATATATATATCTTCTGAGCATGCTGATGTTCCTTAAGTGTAATGAGCACCTATCATGCTTTAAATAAATGCACAAGTCAAACTGGGTAGTGGGTACGTTCATTAAACCTTCTGTAACAGATATAAAAGAAGTAAATAAATAAAAAGTACGTATATACACTATACAGTATATATTAATTTGTTAATTTATAGGCTACACCTTTTGCATTCAACACATTACATCTGAGAAAGTAGTTATTAGTTTATTAATATACTTAACATAGTCTAATTTCCATAGTAGTGTAAAACAAATTGAAAGGGCATGAGCTTGGTCTCAATCTCGATGTCGGTCTCGAATTTAAGGGTCTCGATCTCGGAAGGTAGATCTCGATCTCGAACCTTTGATCTCGGTCTCGATCTTGGTCTCACAGGATCAGGTCTCGGTCTCGGTCTCAGTCTCGGACTTGGTGGTCTCGACTACATCACTGGTGCATGAATATTTGTTATTTATATAACTCATGAATGTGAGACTATTTACTTGATGATATTTTACATTTTATTTATATTTTTATATTTAAAATAAATCACGTTTCAGCGCTTCATTTTCACCTTTGTGTGTGTGTGTGTGTGTGTGTGTGTGTGTGTACATGAAAAGCTCTAAGTACCACCCACTTCATGTTGCTGCCCAATAAAATGAGCTACGTGAATCATGCTTCTAATAGGGGCATATCTCCTTCCTGCGTACTCAGTTAACATCCGCATGCACTGGTTCTCAGACGTGTCTTTTTAACTATTAAAGATTTCTCGCGTAGAAGAAAAGGCGATGGCTTCCAGTGATGTTGCATGCTCTACATTTCTGAAGTGGTACTCACTAAAGTCTACAGATGTGGTGAACACCCAAAGAATTTCTAGTCATCCCTCCTTTGATTCCCTTAAGCCTACATTAATTCGTGCGAAGCATGAGGAGCACGACGTTCAAATACTCTATGATCATTCCGGCGAGGGCATTGCGGGGTTTCGCTGTACAAACGATGTAATGGATTATACTGTAGGATTAAACTGCACTTGAGCGTTCATATATCGTGAAGCGAAAGAAACCACGCTTACAGAAGAGAAGCAAAGGATCTGGGTTGTGAACCTTGTTGATGATTGATGTGACAGGAGATATTACGCCATTACATCACACCGAGTACGCGTACATTGGGGTTGTGAATGTACAGTAAGTCTTGTGATTATAGATAGTTTGAAATATTTCTACTGCTACAGCCATGTAAAGGGTGTCAGGAAATGATTGCCCCCCCCCCCCCTGTACAGAAGAAACTGAAAGGAATAGAAAAAACAGACAAAACCACGCGAAAGAGCGTTTAATTTTGAATAAAAAACACTTGTTTTAATATCAGGTGTTGCCCCCATTTGCAGCTCTGACGGCCATTAATCGACGGGGGTATGATCCCAGAAGTGTCTCAAAGAGATCGGTATCATGACTCATTTCTTCAAGGACTTCGTTGATCTTTGCAGTCATAATTTCTGTTGAATACCGATTCTGAATGGGTTGTTCCAGCATTAAGGACTCCACCCGATCCTTCATGATGGATCCGACATGTTCACAGATATTAAGATCGGGAGAATTGCCAGGCCATTCATTATTTCCGAAAAAATCAATGTTATTGTCCTTAAGCAGTTGTTGAGTCGCAAGTGCTTTCATACAGGGGGCGTTGTCGTGAAGAAAGGTTGCCTGTTCAACATCCAAAACACACTCGGGGTCTTTCAAAAACGGAATTACATGTTGGGCTAAAATTACATTTCGAAAATAAGGCCCATCCCAACTGGTTCCTCTTGGTTTGATAACCCAGATGAGCTTCCGAATAGAGAACATAATGAAAACACCCACACATGCTGGATTTTTTACTATTTCTCGATACTTCTGGTCGTCTGGGACTTCATCAGGAGTTGTTGCCCAAACCCGATCATTCTGAAAATTTGGTTTTCTGGAGACATAAACGAAGAATTCATCGCTGACAACCAAGTGAAGGAAATCGTCTTCCGTCCATTCCTCAAGATAATCACAAAACCATAGCAGATCTTCAATATTAAGATCACTCTTCCGTGGCTTAGCTATTTCATGCCAAGCACTCAAGCCTTGGCGAATTCGAAATTGATGCACAAGTTGCCGATTGACTATCTTACCACGACGGATAAGTATCTCTTTCGCTACCTCAGAGCAGCTCTTCTTTCGGCGCCGTGATGCAGCAAGCACAATGTCTTTCGATTCTTGAGATAATTTCTCCGGTCTTCCTCCTCGAAATTCTGTTTCACAATCTTCAGGATTCTTATTCCAATTCCTTTTGACAAAGTCTTCTGATCTTTTTAATCTCTCAGCAACCCAGTGTCGAGTTATGAAAGTTGCACCAACTTCCTTTGCTTCACGAAATGTGACAGCTCGAATGCGGTCAAGAACTCACTTTTTCTCTGAATCGTTCAAAATAGATGATGCCATGGTTTCTGTGGGGAAAAAAATGGAAAGAATTAAAATCACAGGAATAGAATATAATGGTTTTTATTCGGATTTTAACGCTCTTTCAAGTGGTCTCGCCGGTTTTTATCTATCTCTTCTAGTTTTTTCTCTACAGAGGGGGGGGGAATCATTTCCTGACACCCCGTATATTATGACGAGGTGCACAGTGAAGTTGTAGCTAAAGGCTTGTGCGAGTTTTTAGTAGAGTTTAGGGACGAGTATAATTTGTCCACGGACACGTGTTTCTCTCAAATAGATCGCCGGAGTGTTAATAAAAATGTGCATAGTCCGAGAAAGTACAATAGTGAATAACCATGAACGTAGATGTATGGTACGCATTCCGGGGAGTGGGTGTGATAAAACATTAAAACCGATATTATTTCATGTATCGCAGACGGAAAAATTCTCTAAACACCTACCCAGTATAATGGGGTACAAATATTCGGATGATCCGAGCAGCGAATCTTTCATGTTGGAACAATCTCGTACACGAATCACTAACACCTGTAATCGACGCAACCCCGTATGACTCATACCCACCCCACACCTCCCTCTACCAATCCACCCGCACGGCCCCTCCGAGTCCAAAAACAACGCGCCGCCTGCTCATAGTCGCCTCAGAGTTTGACCCGTCTGGACGTTCTCACCTCGCAGGATCAGTAGAAAACTATTAAAAGATGGAGCTTCCGTTGAGCAGCATCCTCACCGCAGTATACCACGTGTCCGTATACTACGTGTCCGTCCGTGCATGTCCGTCTGTGCGTGTATTCAGGCGTAATACTGATGCTGTTAATTATGTATTTGAAACGAAATGTAGACATTCAAACTCTGGTAGGCGCAATATTATTTATTTAAGTGCTGAAGAGATGGATAGAATCTTCGTGTTGGTTGAGAAGTGGGGCGAGAACAGTTACAAAATACCTGCAGGTGTAGGCTCAAAAAGGGAGCAGATTAGCGATGCACACTCATACGCCATTATTTGTACGTTAACCATAAATCGTGATACAAAACATCCCTGCGTTGATATACGGTTGATGTGGAAGAATGCTGTTGCCAATAACACCCTTATCCCCACACGAAGCCGTTTCATTCTCGAAAGAATGTTTGAAGTCGTCGGATTCCGTAAACTGAAACCTATATTAGACGTCCTTGTTGCTGATATGCGTTATTTTGACGCGGTGCTTGAATACGCGTACACCATATTGCTCGATGATTTTACCAAGTGTAGTTTCGAACAAGGCGAGAATGGTTTGGAACTGGCTGCGTATTTAGAAGGTGCAGATTCCTCAAAATATGAACTTTGGTACAAAGAGTTGGAACGGTACAGGGCTGAACTCACCTTCTCTGTTCACCCTGACAAATTATTTCTTTATATAAGACACAGTTGTCGCCACGATTTAGAAACATACTTCAATTGCCGATATGAATTGTGAAGAAGAATTTACAGTTGAAAAGGTCAGCGTTGAAAGAATAAACAACCGTTTGGAAAGGAGTGTTTATAAACTTAAATTTAATGGTGATGTTGTAGCAAATGATGTCGTCTTTGTGCGCGCTTTTGACTGTATTCTATCCGCGTTTAAAGAGGGTGATAGTTTGTCTCCCAATTGTAAAGTGGATACAAAAATAGTGTTAAACCAGTTGAAAGCCCTTTATATTGAATATAGATACCCGCATACTTTGATTGGTGAATTAATGTTAAATCGCATTTATTGTGTAGTACCATTTAAGCATGGTAGAACTTAAAGCATGTATTTCCATTTTTGGCGTGTATATATATATATTATTTAAGCGTGGTAGAAACCGTCCTTAATCTATGTATTTCCAGTATTGATGCTGATATTATATATATATATATATATATATATTAAACATGTCCTGTGTATGTTGTTGCAGAGAGAATTCTTCTGTGCTATCTGTATTATTTTTTATACGTATATATACATATGTTAAATAACACCATTTATTCTTGTTTTTATTGCAATTCTCCTATACTGCTGTGATATTTTTTATGTAAATATATATAATTCGCATTATCTCTGTTTTTCCACCTAATGTATATACATATTTTGTATTTCAATATACATATATTAAATAATCAGAACGCTGTAGCTGTTTTATTTACACCATTTAAACAAACATCGATGGAAATGAACGGCTATATATATATATATATATATATATATATATATATATATATATATAAACGATACAGTGTGTCTGTGTGTGTGTGGTGTGTGTGAGTGTGTGTATGTGTGTGGGTGCGTTTGTGTTTGTGTGTGTGTTTGAGGCATAGCGATGGTAATTCACAATTATATGCACGTAAATAACTGCATACGCCAAATACGACTGGCTGTGAGGTGAACGGTTGCCTTCTAAGCATGATGGCTGTGATGCTGAAGACACCATTATGCGATGCTCCATGGCTACGAACGGATGGAAGTTCTCTCGCTATCCTTGTGTTTAGGCTACACACACACTCACATGCATAATATACTTTTGTGGACCTGAGAAGCCTTAGGTTAGGATACCCCTAGGAGTTCACATACATATATATATATAATATATAAAAGAAGCTTTTCTGTACATGCATACACACCCACATATACAATTTAGGGTGTCACTTAAATGCAAAGTTTGAAATTTTCATGCTGACACCCCGCGAATCTATTCCATTGGTAAAAAAAACATGGTGACTGAAAAATCTTTTTATTTGAATAACTATAAAAGGTCGCCCCCGCCTTCCAAAGTTTAATGCTTGCGCGGCGTCTCCATAATCGTTCATTAGATATCTATATATCTCTATATAGTGTGTGTGTGTATCTGTGTGTGTCTGAATATCTGAGAAATAAAGTGAACAATACTTAACGATTCACCGTTTCTCATTTCAGCTACGTGATTTCTGGTGATGGAAACCCGGAAGTGTATATACCTATTAGGGGCAGCGGTTGATGAGGTGAAAGGATGCAAGCTTCCTTCCTACAGGCAAGCATTCGGTTACTTCCTTTACCTTCACCATGAAAAGAAAATGACAATACGTGACGCGTTGAGGAAGTCACTTCGAGCAGTGATGTCCTTCTGGGAGAAAGCTCACATTCCAACCAGACTCGAGACACACTGCGTCAGCAAACTGGATAAAGTCTTCGAGGAGTGGAAAGGACTCAAAAAACACGCCTCAAGGACGAGCGATTCACACAAGACGAAAGAAAAAGAATTCATTGAACGCCTCGATCGTCTCTTTGACATCGCCCACGCTGATTGTGAGAAATTGGTCAAGTACCCAGAGGATTGGGAGTTCCTTCAGCAGCAGCGCCAGAAAGGACGTCCAGGTTCAATGGCAGGTTTGGACATGACCCATCAGCGCCAAGTCAAAGATTGTACTCGACGTCGGGAGGAAGAGGAGAAACGAAGAAAGCGATCAGCAGCTGAAATGGAGGCAGTATCCAACGAAGCGGTTTTGGAGTCCTCATCCTCCAGCTCAGATGATAGCGAAGAAAAAGGAGCATGTGGTGGTTCGTTAGCGTCTAAACAAAGAGCAACGAAGGACATCATGACATCGGAATTGGCGGCAGCGCTTGATCGCACGCAACTCTCGTCAAGAAAGGCCACATATCTGCTGTTTGAGGCAGCTTCCAGCTTAGGGCATGATGCTAGCGACTACAACATCAATCGTGGATCCATTCATCGTCAGCGTGAAAAATTACGTACCCTTAAGGCTCGGCAACTGAAGAGCGAGTTCCAAGGCAATAGTCCGTTGACTGTTCACTGGGACGGAAAACTCATGCAAGATCTGACGTCACGAGAATATGTTGACCGCTTACCTATTCTTGTATCTGGCTCCGGGACAGAGCAGCTCCTCGGGGTGCCAAAACTTCTGTCAGGAACCGCGCTGGCACAAACAAATGCCATCATAGATTGCCTGAATGAATGGGGAGTGACCGATCATGTCAAATCTGTGTTTCGACACAACCGCGACAAACACAGGCCACCGTGGAGGAACTTGTGTTCTTCTGGAAGAAAAAGTTGGACGTGACCTGTTACACTGCGCGTGCAGACACCATGTACTGGAATTGGTGCTACAGGCGGCATTCGCAGCATCGCTAGATTCAGTATCTACCGGTCCAGAAATTCTGCTTTTCAAGCGCTTCCATGATTATTGGACCCGCATTGACCAGCAACAATTCCAAACTGCGGACACAGATGCGTTCACCAAAGCAGCTATTTTTAAGCATAGAACGGAGCTCATTGAGTTTGCAAAATCACAAGCACTTCAAGTTCGTGATGACTATCAGGAATTCCTCGATCTTTCCGTCATCTTTCTTGGAGGAGTTCCATACAAGGAACTAAACTTCCGCGCCCCTGGTGCTATGCACCGGGCGAGATGGATGGCTAAGGGGCTCTATGCCATCAAGATCTGGCTCTTCCGAAGACAGTTTAAACTGACGAACACTGAGGAACGCGGAATTCGAGATATCTGCCTCTTTTCTGTTCTAGTTTACATGAAAGCGTGGGCAACAGCTCATCTGTCCATCGAAGCTCCGCTGAATGATTGGGAATTGATGAGGACGCTCCTTCGATACCCGGACAAGAAGATCTCTGATGGTACCACCAAGAAGCTGTCTGCGCACCTGTGGTACCATTCGGAGGAGGCAGTGGGTCTGGCGTTCTTTGATGAGAGGATATCGATGGAAGTGAAGTGCAGCATAGTTGCAGCGTTAGATCAAGAAGCCCCTCACAAGCCGCCAAAACGACCTTTGGTTCTTGATACTATGTTCCTCAGTGACAGCAAAGGACTGGAGCAACTGATCACAAAGAACACCCGAGGATTCTTCTCAAAACTTCAGTTGCCAGATTGCTTTCTGCTCCACCATCCCAGTTCATGGACGTCAAACTCTGAATACGTGCAAGCTCGGGATGTGGTCTCCAAACTTGCAGTGGTGAACGACAGAGCAGAACGGGCCGTGGCTCTGGTGAAGGAGCTGAACGGAAAGTTGACAGTGAAAGAAGAACAGCTCCAGTTCCTCGTTCAAGTTGTCACTGACCACAGAAAGCAACACCCAGCTCCAAACAAATCAGCATTAGTGAGGACGCGAAAGAACTAATCACTGATCAGCGTATGAGCACCAATTATTCTGCTACTGTATATGTATTTTATTTCTGAAAGTTTTGCTTTTGTTGCTTCTCCATTTTGTACCATTATTCGCCAAATTATGTCTTCTATTTTGATTATATAATAAACTGTTTGTATTCTTTGCGTTTTTAAGTGTCTTACTTTCGTTATTTCACCAAATTGCCTTGTTTTTTATTATCTGGTTCGGCCCAAGCTGTGAACACTGAACAGCTTGTTGACGTCAACAAATGGGTCTTGTTTTCAGTGACGAGGGCGACCTTTAAATGATGACCAATCAGGACCAAATTTCTCTTCCGTATGTTTTACACCAAATGGAACAATTTTAGGGGGTGTCATAGGAAAATATCCATCGTTTAATTTTCCCCCTATTACCTAGTGACACCCTAAATACATATATATATATATATATATATATATATATGACTGAGCAGCCGGGTTAGGTTACCCTTGGAGTTCACAGGTATATATATATATAAAATTAGGGGGGAACCGGGATTTCTAAAACACACTCATCATGTCGCATGCAATGTTGCAATGTTGCGGTACTACTACTATTATTTTACGTGCATTATTTATATACATTTATTGTACAATGATTTAAAAGCTTTTATTCAGGCAAAAATTACTTTATGTGCGCCTCAGTGGTGTAGTGGTTAACGTCGCTGACTACGAATTCATCGGCCCCGGGATCGAGATCCGGTGATGGCAGATGGCGCGCAGCAAAACCCAACTGTTTATCCTCCCACACAATAAAGAAATTGGTTAGTAGATAAATGGGTACCCTGCGTCGCCTGGTGGTTAAGACGCTGGACTACTGATGGGGCGTGGTTCGGATTTCACGTTAAATTGAAGGTTTAAGGTGGAATGACAAGCTTGACCTTCGTCAGAATGAACAATTCGGGCGAAGCAAAACCAAGGTTAACCAAGGTTATATGCTTTTTTTAAACTCTTATCCCTCTAACCCCATTTATATTATGAGGAGGTAGTTCCGACCTGCACAATTTCGCGACGAGCTTTTTCAGGAACGGAACCCTAGTGCAGGTCCGAGGATCACTATATATATATATATATATATATATATATATATATATATATATGTGTGTGTGTGTGTGTGTGTGTGTGTGTGTGTGTATATATATATATACAGAATAACGTTTACTGAGTAAGGATTCAAGCATTTAGCCACATATTGTTCGTGTTTATTACCAATAAGTGGCTGTTTAAATTACTAAAATCGCACAGTAACGACCGTTACGACGATTTTTTTTATTTTCCTAAATGCAGATGGGTTAGCTCTATAAATGGCACATTGCTATATACCTTCATCCCTAGGCTATGTATGGTATAAAATTCACTGGCATTGATCAAACCAACTCACAGATTTTTGGACAAATGTCATGTGCAGTGAGAGTTAAATGCGTGTAACGACCGTTACGCTGTCTTTGTTTCACATTAAAATAAAAAATACATGTTAAAATTTCAAAACAAATATACCCCTGTATAGCCCTAGTTTTATTGCAATTGTATACGAAGCATCAATATCTTCAGATCAATACAATATGATCTACTAGTTAAAGTTCAACCATAACTTGCTTCCGAATGTGACGACCGTCACGATGAAATGACCCTATGTCGAAAGCTCATTGATGAAGTTTTGAATGCTGATTGGTGAAAGATTTAGAACCATATGATTGGGTGCGATACTTTTTTCATCCGAGCTCCACCCTTCATTTTTACGTATTATATGCGACATAATAAATACATAAATGGGAGTGTACATGTATTAGGGTGGTGCATATCCATAAAGGTGGAAAATAAAAGTAGATAATTTTGAAGTCCTACCCCCTGATATTGTTGAAAATGTTGAGAAAGCGCTATATATGAAATTGCATCCCAGTTGGAGTACATTTAGAGGTGTCACATAGCCATGCTAGATCCCCCTCTTTTTTAGTATTAGCCCCTCATAGGGGAGCTCTTATGGGGTGTCCATCTCCCACTCATTGTTGCCTAGTTAGAACTTCCTCGGGCCACTGTAGAAGGCGAAGAGGGCCAACTCCTCACTGAGGTATCAGAGGTGGCGGCAGAAGGCGGTGACTGCCACCTTAAAGATACTCTTATCCTTGTATGCCCCCATCTTCTTCACGAAAAGGAGGTCGTAGTTCGGGCTGAAGATGGCTGTGGGGCTATGAACCACGCGCGAACGTAGGTGCTGAGGGTGAAGATGACGAATCGCCCGATGCCAGTCTTCTCCCGTGCCGTGAGGTGGAACTGGTCCCGGTATAGATAGATCTTGATGGTGTATATCACAGAATTATTATACATCACAGAATTACAGTATTACAATTATAGAGATCACAGAAACATAGAAATGACCCCCCTACGTATAGCGAACGGTGTAAAAAGAACCCAAAAAGGAGAGGAGTGAAAACCAATATTCCATCATGGAAGTCTGATTTATGGGTCATCAAACAATGTAGATGTACTTTAGCAATGGCTGCTCTCTTGTTACTGCATGTTTTTAGTGTAGATAAGCAAACAACGTACGAAAAAAACGCAATGTTGCAAACCACCAGAATCTCCATAAGAAGGGCCAAGAGGACGAACTTTAACCTCGATGTGACACCTCTAAATATTCTCATATTAATATGAAATTTTACTATGAGTAAATTCAAATTCAACGGTTTTGGGAGGTAGAACCTGTAAAATTCCAACTTTCATTTTCATAAACCACCCTAATATATATATATATATATAAATATATATATATATATATATATATATATATATATTAGGGTAAGAGCCAGGACAACTGATAAAAGCCTCATATATTTCAGACGTTTCTAGAGGTAATCTCATCATCATCAGTGAACAAAAATAAAACTGAAATTACAAATAAAACATGAAATTAAAAACATGACAAGGAATAAAGGTTATAAAATATTAAATGGAAATGATGAGGTTCTACAATCATTTAAGTTCTGTTTTAATTTTAGTTATTATATATGAATTCAGACAAGCGCAAATCAGAGTTGTTACTTACAGATAAAATCTTGAAATTATCTATAGATAAGATCCATATACGTTTATATGATCACGAATATCAGAATGATCGGGTCTGCTCAAAGGAAACTGAGCACGAAACTGAAAGGTTTCTTTTAGTACAACCCACATAACATACACTTTGACATCATGTACAACTATAAAGGTAAACAAGTGAGAATCGCATTCCGAGATATAGTCTATTTTTATAATGGAATAAAGAACCCAAGTAAAAATCATTCAAAAGTACAAAATTAAAATAAATTTGAGGATAAAATTTTGAGAGAATCCTACAAAATTCTTTTCGTGGATTTTCAGAATGAACACCGAAATGTGGCAATGAAAAATATAATTTAAGTTTAGGAACAAAACTTTTTTTTTTAACAATTCAAATTCCTGATGTAAAAAAGATTAAAAGTAAAACAAATCTTAAATGCTCTTGAAATAAGGGTCTTATTTTTCCCTTTAAGTTACTGTATAATATACAGGGTGTTTCATATGTTTGGAGACATAGCTTGTTTTTGTTTCATTTTTTTTTTGTCTACATAGACAGACCAAGAACAATTAAGGATTTGAAAGCTAAGATAAGACTGGAATTGCAGCGAATTTCTGCTGAAACAATCAAAAGTGTTCAGAGAACTTGCCAGTTACGAGTAACGAAGTGCCTTGAAGTTGATGGTGAACAATTTGAACACCTTCTGTTATAGTATTTTGAAAATAAAACACTGTCATAAAGTTGTATTAGTTTTTCTATATATTTCCAATGTCTCCAGACATAGGAAAACACCCTATATACGTGATATATAATATATATATATATATATATATATGTATATATTGGGTCGGCAAAAAAAAAAAGGGAGACCTTTAAATCCTTCATATCTCGGCAAATACAGTACATAGAACAATGAAATTTTAGCATGTTAGTACAAGGTAATTTTATAGTTTGTATGCCATCTTTTAGCATTTTAGCTGAGAAATTGGATTTATGGAGAATATTCCAGAAAAATCTTCTTAATCATAGGTTGAAGTTGATAATTAAAGCGATTTTAATTAACGTAAGCCAACTGCAGGATGTTTGAACAAGCTTCTCAAGAAAATCGGTAAAACAGGAAATATGAAAAAAATACCAGGTAGCTGTATTAAATTTGGTCACCAAACAGTCCTGATTTAAATCCTGTTGATTATGGCCTTTGGGAAAATTTGTCACAGAGAATTTATCGGGTCAAAGTAAGAAATGTTGCTCATTTACGACAGCTTCTTCTGGAAAAATGGGATGAGCTACCACAAGAACAAATCAATAAAGCCATAGATGAGCTCCGTCCTAGACTGAAAAAGGTTGTAGAAGTTCGTGATAAACATATCGAGCAGTTTTTTTAACATCAAGTAGCACCATAGGTGAGTACTTTGTAACTGCGTATATAAAATGTTGCTTTGCAGCAGGTTTGTTAAATACGTGGGAAGAAATAACTTGAGTGGTTTCCCGGCACTTTCATCAGTGGTAAAACTGTGCAGTAACTTTAACCCAACAGAAGTTGGTACGCCAGCTGCACCGGAATTCGAACCCAGGCCCAGTGCATTTGTAGCCAGAGACGCTACACTCACGAAACAATATTGTTAATTTGACAAAGAAATTAGCATCTTTAATTAGGGTGGCATGTTATTTCGCTTACCTTTGTAGGGTTCGAACTTCTGTCACAGAAGACACGAAATCTCGGTGTTATCCATTCGGCTATAAGCAACTGAGGTAAAATGGCAAAGTTTTTATACTCTTTTCGCATTATTTTTTATATTTACCTTAATTCTCTCCCCCTCTCTCTCTCTCTCTCTCTCTCTCTCTCTCTCTCTCTCTCTCTCTCTCTCTCTCTCTCTCTCTCTCTCTTGGCATCGTCAATAGGATCGCCAAATTCGCTGATGACACAAGCTTGGAGCCAATGTTGGGACGCCAGAGGCGATCGAGCAACTGCGTGCGGACCTACGTAGGATAAGAGAGTGGTCCAAAAAATGTCAAATGCCGTTTAACTTGGGTAAATGCAAGGTGATGCATATTGGCTACGCCAATCCCAAGTCGGACTACTCCATGTTGGGGAGTAATATCGAGGCCACTCATTTGGAAAAGGACTTGGGTGTGCTAATTAGCAGCGACCTTAAGTTTATCAAACAGTGCGTAGAGGTGGAAAAGAAAGCCCAAAAGTTGTTGGGTTATATGAGGAGGCAATTTCGATTTCGGAACAAAGAGATTGTGCTCCCTCTGTACAATTCCCTGGTTCGGCCGCACCTGGAGTATGCTGTGCAGTTCTGGTCGCCCATCCTCAGGAAAGATATTGAGAGGCTGGAGCGAGTGCAGGCGAGGGCCACAAAGTTAATCCCTTCCGTTAGGCATATGGGCTACAATCGACGCTTACGCGCCCTGAATTTGCTTTCGCTGGAAACTCGGAGGCTGCGCGGTCAACTCATCGAGGTTTTCAAGTTCTTACGCGGGTTCAACAATGTCGATTTTAGAAGCATGTTTAGTTTAAATGATAACCCAACTCGCAACAATGGTTGAAAGTTGGATTTGAAACGGTTTAGGACTAGTGTGTGTGGGAATTACTTTACGTATAAGATCTGTGACACGTGGAACAGGCTACTTTCAGAAGTTGTGAACAGTTCTTCTGTGGATCTGTTCAAGAAAATGTTAGACCAAATCTTGCACACTATTTGAGGGTGTATGAATTTTTCCCTGGCACACGTTGCCGTTGGTACCTCCTCGGTATGGGCCTCAATGCCTTTTGAGGTACTACTTTTCCTTGTAACTCCTTGTAGCTCTCTCTCTCTCTCTCTCTCTCTCTCTCTCTCTCTCTCTCTATATATATATATATATATATATATATATATATATATATATATAAAACTCTGGTTAAAAACCTGGTTTTGCTTCCGGTCGAATTGTTCATGCTGACGAAGGTGTAAACTAGATAACGGTCATGCGCCATGCAAACTAGTGTGCCTATAAATGCAATTTTTTTCGTATGTTGCGCACATTTCGCCAGGAAACTAATGTAATTTTCGTTATTAGAATATAAAAATGTATTAGTATACAAATTTTCAGCTAAATCCAGTGGGGTCGTCCATTTGGAAAAGATCTGTAAAATTAATCCTAATAAAACTCCAGTTCCAGATAAGCTCTACCCAAGGTACTTAAAGAAATGACCTGCGCAATAGTCTCTCCTCTCACATATACAGTATATTTAATAAATCATTACGGTCTGGAGAAGTTCTGTTCGATTGGAAACTTGCAATTTTGCGGGACAAAATAGTTAATCACTTACAAATTAATAAACTAATCAAAGCTTCTTAACACGGCTTTCGACGTAATCGCTCTTGTCTTACTAATTTGCTCGACTTCTTTAATAATATTGTGTGTGTATATATATATATGTATATATATATATATATATACGACAAAAACAGTAGATGTTATATATTTCGATTTATATTTCGATTTTCAAAAGCGTTTGATAAAGTGCCACAAAGAAGATTATTAGCTAAACTTCATTCCCACGGAATTGATGATAATGTTCTCAAATGGATCGAAAATTGGCTTAGTGGACGTAAACAAAGAGTAGTCATTAATGGCAAAGCGTCTAACTGGAAAAGTGTAACTAGCGCCGTGCCTCAGGGATCAGTTCTGACACCAGTTCTTTTTTTTTTATTTATACAGTGACATCGACATAGGAATTAAGAGTATAATTTCAAAATTTACCGATAATACCAACCTAGGGAGACGAATAAAATCAGCGGCAGAACGTTTGCAGATTCAAGAAGATATTAAGAAATTACTCGAGTGAGCAGAAATTTGGCAAATGAACTTTAATATAGATAAATGTTAAACGTTGCATATCGGTAGAAACATTGTTAAAGAAAAGTATTTTATGCACTACAAGACACTAACGAGTGTTACGGAAGAGAAAGATTTAGGTATTAATGTTGCCGACACTCTTAAACCGAGTAAGCAATGTATCGAAGCGGTCGGAAAAGCAAATAGAATCTTAGGATTTATTGGTAGATCATTTGAGTTTAAGTCGGAGAAAACAATGCTAATATTATGTAATTCCTTAATACGCCCCCACCTGGAATACCGCGTTCTGTTCTGGTCCCCATATTTACGATAGGACATAGACAGAATGGAGAAAGTGCAGCGACGGGCTACGAAGATGATTCCTAGACTTAGAAGCAAATCATACGCTGCCCGTTTAGAAACGTAAATTTATTCTCATTTGTATCAAGGTGTATTCCAGGAGATTTTAATCCTGGTATTTACAGTGATTAAAGGTTCCGATAATGTCGACACTGAAAAATATTTCACCTTCAAAATGCAGACAAAATCGCGGTAATGGTCTCAAATTCGTGG
Organism: Bathynomus jamesi; assembly: GCA_023014485.1. NCBI lineage: Eukaryota > Metazoa > Arthropoda > Malacostraca > Isopoda > Cirolanidae > Bathynomus > Bathynomus jamesi. Next base: position 134,468 of record JAJOZX010000923.1, on the reverse strand, counting down.
TAAACATTTTAATTCTAATAAGCTAAACATTTTTTCTTCAGTCGTATAGTTAATTTGTGAAATGAATTGCCAGCCATCGTATTTCAAATTAATTCGATAAAATTCTTTAAAAAGAGACTAGATGCTTATCTTGCCTTAAACCTCCGCCGCGAGTTAGAAGCATTTGTTTGCGGGTAGAAGTATGGTAGAATTTTCACTCGGATTTCTTCTTCTTTACTTTAAGATTTTCACTTTATCTTTAAATTTCTTTCCTTCTTTCAACTTCTTTTATTTGTTTTGCTTTTAAAACTTTCATTTGTCTTTAAATTCTCTTTCTTCTTTTCACTTTCCTTCTTAAAGAGACAGCCTCGTAGGGACCAGCCGATCTGTTGCTGTTTGGTGTCCTTTGTATTCCTTTGTATAGTATCATTTTCAGAGCGATTTCATCAAAACTGACGTAATTTTGGCTCTCTATGTATGATGGAACATCATAAAAGCGTCATTGGCATATAATAGAATTATTTGTTTTTTAAAAAATGTAGATAATTAAAAAACTTTTAATTGAAAAATCTTCGCATGTAATTAAAAATAAAGTCTTAAAATAAAGTATTATGATGGAAACTTCATGGGAAAGATAATGAAAATTAAAATATAAATACTATTGGTGGAGAAATAACCAATTATTATGCCTTCACTTTTTTATGATTGGATAACCAAAAATCCTGTTTCCCCTAGACACTCGCATGTCCACAAAAATAAATACAATAAAATAATTATTATTTTTTCCTATTCCTAACTCCCTCCACAGTTGATACTAAAATATTACTCGGAAAGGAAGGATAGAGTGTAAATTTAAATTTATATTTAAAAACTGCATACATTGTGACAACGAAATAAAGCTCAAAATATGTTTAGCCTTATGAATTGACAAACATTTGTGTATTCATATTTTGTAGCTCACTCCCTAAGTATCAACTTCACTCCCAGCTCCAGGATTGAACAGTCTCTAAAGGAATTAATGTTTAATATGAAAGCTATTTATATGTACAGTTATACAAATTAGAGGTGTACCAGAACCAGTTCTTTTGGCCGGAAACCGGAAGCCAGAATATCCGACCAAGAAATTTTGGTTCCAGCCGGAAGCCGGAATATCCTGTTGCCGGAACCTTTTGTTTTAGCTTAGGCCCCAACTAGTAGGTATATAATTTTAAATAATATATGTATTATTAATTTCAAAATTGGTAAACTTTAACTGCGTTTTCTGGAAATTTTTATTTTTGGCGCTTAGATGGTTCTCGCACGTGGCGCCTCTTTATTAAGTAAGATATTATTTCACTTGTTTTATCACTTTTTTGTTTTCTGTTTACAGATATAAATATTAAATATATTTCATTTACATATATATATTTTTTTCATAAGCATAAGGCTAAGTTATAGTCTATATTCTATAATAAATATTTTTAAAATGCCGACTTCCGGAGTTTGGAAATATTTTAGAATTGATGATAAAGATAGCAGTAAAGTTATTTGCATTCTATGTCCCGAAGAGACTTTCGTATCGAGAGGACCTAGCAATAAAGGTAGCAAATATTATAGCACAACCCCACTTTTTAAGCACCTACACGGTAAATATCATAATGTTTATGATTTGGTACAAAAAGAGAAAATGAAGAAAGATGAACCAAATAAAAGACCCTCTGAAGAAACTACGACTTCCTCCGCAACTACAGCAAAAAACTCAAAACAACCAACAATTTTTTAGGTGATAGAAAAAAAGAAAATTTGGGATATAAATGACAAAAGAAGTATAGAAATTCATAGGAAAATAGGAGAAATGATTGCTGCTGATCAGCAGCTATTTTCTTTAGTTGAGGAGAAGGGATTTAAAAGATTAATAGAGCATTTGGCTCTACAGTACAACCTACCTTCTAAAAGATATTTTAGTGATCAGGTTATTCCAGACATATATACTAGAGTAAAAAAATAAAATACTTAATGAAATTAGCAATGCTGACTACATATCTTTGACTGCAGACATATGGACATGTTCGTACAATAATGAAAGCTTGTTAAGCTTTTTGGGAGATTGGGTGACTGAGGAATTTAATGCAGAAAGTGCAACATTACAAATCAGCAGCTTTAGAGATAGCCATACAGCAGAAAATATATTTAAAAAAATTAAAGAAATGATAACATATTGGAATATTAGTACGTTTATTAGTACGTTTCCTGTTGCAGAACCTTCGTCGGTAACTTAATTACATATACATTCGTTCAGTACAATTTTGTGTTACAGGAACCTGTTTGCTGAGTTTCAAGAACGTTTTAGCGGGCTTGCGGTTTTGATGTCACAACTAAGCACGTGGTAGACCTACGTTTTATTTATTAATTGCTCCTTACTTATTCCCAAAGACACGTCGTTATTAGATTACTATTATTATCTCTCTATTAATTTCCAAACGCTAGTAATTTAATTAGTTAATAACATGGCACCCCCGTCAAGTACTCGCATTCAGTGCGAAGGAAAGTTTGCTGCTTACGCGTTTGTTTTAGCTAATAATAACGATCAATTAGTTTGCAGGTGGTGCTCCAACATGGATTTGCTAGAGAACGAGATACAGCGTGAGAGGGAGGCCAGAATGAGGCTTGAAGAAAGGGTGATGCTCCTGTGGCGAAATTAGAATCCCTCAGCCCTTCTGAGAGGGTTATTCTTCAGTCGCGGCCTCTCCTGCCTCAATTTCTAGTAATGGTATAAATAATGCTAACAGCTCTATCTCTTCCCCTAGTTCCCGACCCTTCGTGCAAGTGCGTAATGGAGCCCCATTGAAACAACCTAAGACTTGTCTACCAGTATTAACGAACAATAAATTTTCTGTTTTAGGCTTCGAAGACGTAGATGAACCAAAAATACGACTCGTTGGTGATTCCATTGTCCGAGGGCAGCTCGAGGAATTCTGCGAGAGAAACCCCGTCGTAGGCTCCGTTACTGCTACTCTGGTGCAAGGGTGGAAGATATAACTAATAGTGTTGATTTTTTTTGTGTCTGAAGACATAACGTATGTTATTCATGTCGGTACTAATAACGTTTTAAATTCTAGATCGGAAGAGCTGCTGGCTAGTTATAGGGACTTATTAGAGAGACTAAAGGAAAAACTAATAAGATTGTTTTAACAGGTATACTTCCTCGAATTATCCAACATAACGAGTTCTACAGCAAGGCGACCTATATTAACAATAACCTAAAGTCACTTTGCCAACAGGAAGGAGTGCATTTTACGAATTTTTGGAGCAGTTTCTACGGCAGGAGGGACTTGTTCCTCGGAGATGGACTTCATTTTAATGACGTTGGAGCTGCGCGTTTAGGAAGACTATTTCATAATACTGTCTCTTCTTTTCAGGTTGCCGTAACTCGAACGGTTCCAGCGTAATTTCCTTAAATTTCCTTTGCGCGCGCGAAGGTATCGCGGTTACAAACAATTTGAAGGTTCTATCCTTAAATGCTCGTAGCCTACGAAATAAAATAAACGATTTTTTTCTTTAATTGCTTGTAAAGACTGTGATGTAATTGCAATAAATGAATCGTGGCTTAGCACTGAAACACGTGACTTTGTAGGGGAGTATCAAATTAGAGGTTATAGACTTTTTGTTAAAAACAGAAGAGGTAGGCGAGGAGGCGGTGTTATGTTGTATATCAAAGATAATATTGCGAACGTTATAGAAGTAAAGCACACAATTCCAGAACCGATAGATTCGACTATAGCAGAACTTAAATTGAACGATTTCAAAGTTGTTGTTGCCGTTATACATAAGCCCCCTAATCAAACAGCTGATACGGACGAAGCGTTATAGCGTGAACTAAAGAGAATAATAGGTAGTGATCAGGCCTTAGTTATGGGTGACTTTAATTGCGCCAACGTGAATTACGATACAATGCAGGGAGACGCGGAAGGTAATCGTTTAGTTAATTTTCCCGATTAGTTACTTTTTCTTTCTTATTCAAAAGGTTGGGGAACCTACAAGGTTGGACAGTATTTTAGATTTAGTAATAACTACGGATGATAGGCTAATCACGGATCTTCAAGTAATAGAACCGTTAAGCAATAGCGATCACAATATGGTAGAGTTTGTCCTCTCAGTAAGTCACTCGAAGCCAGCTACCTCGACTACAATTCCTAACTTCCAACGCGCAGACTTTTGTAAATTTAGAAATGAATTGTCACATGTCAATTGGGAAAACGTAATGGGGATCTCCAACGCAAAAGTAATGTGGGAATCGTTTGAAACAGTATTTACAGTACAAGATTAAGCGTGCGAAAGTAAATAACAAGCCCTTGTGGCTTACTTCTAGAGTAGGGGATATTATAAAGAGTAGATATAGGGCGTGTAGGCTACAAAAGTGCGATAAAGACAATTTGTGGTTACGAAACAACTAAATATATCTCAGGCGTGAAACGAAAAGCGTAATAAAAAAGTCCAAGCGCAATTGAAATCTCCATAGCTCGTGACGGCAAAGAAAACTCCAAGCGATTCTTTCAATACGTCAACAATAGGAACCCAGTAAAGAATGTCTTGGGACCGTTGAAAAATTCTGACGGAGAGCTAGTTTCTGAAAACAAGCAAATGGCTACCCGTGCTAAACGAATTTTTTACGTCAGTTTTTACAATTAAAGATGTAATTAATATCCCTACCGTCACAGACATAATACCTTTTGATAATGGTAATACTTTAGATAATATTGTGGTTAGTGAAAGGGAGGTAATGCACTGTATTGGTAAAATGAAAATGCATAAATCACCGGGGCAGGATTCCATATATCCTATACAACTAAAAGAATTAAAAGAAAGCATTGTTGTGCCGTTAACAAAGATTTTTAATGCGTCTACTTCTGAGGGGTGCGTACCAGATGCGGCGGGAAATTATAGGCCAATCATTTTAACGTCTGTTGTAGGTAAGCTACTGGGATCAATAATTAGGGATCGTATAGTCGAACACTTAGAATTTCATAACTTGATTAGAAATACGCAGCACAGTTTTAGGAGAAACAAATCTTGCTTAAGTAATCGTTTAGAATTTTTTCAAAGCGTGGTTGAAGTTTACGATAGTCATCGGGCGGTTGATGTAGTGTATTTAGATTTTCAAAAAGCGTTTGACACAGTACTGCACAAAAGACTCATTGAAAAAAACTAAGGATCATGGAATCAGGAGTGCAGTAATAAATTGGATAGAAGAGTGGTTGTGAGGTAGGAAACAGAGGGTGGTCGTTGATGGAGCGGAGTCGTCTAGGTAGGCGAGGAGATGGTGTTATGGTGTATATCAAAGATAATATTGCGAATGTTATAGAAGTAAAGCACACAATTCCAGAACTGATAGATTTGACTATAGCAGAACTTAACTTGAATGATTTCAGACTTGTTGTTGCCGTTATATATAAGCCCCTAATCAAACAGCTGATACGGACGAAGTGTTATAGCATGAACTAAAGAGAATAATAGGTAGTGAGCAGACCTTAGTTATGGGTGACTTTAATTGCGACGTTCCTCAGGGTTCTGTATTGGGCCCTTTGCTTTTTCTTATATACATGTATATTAACGATTTAGATGTCGGCCTAGTCAGTACAGTTTCAAAGTTTGCGGATGAAACGAAGTTGGGTAGTAGGGCGATTAATGACGAAGATAGAGGTAAAATCCAGGAAGATCTGAATAAAACCGTAGATTGGTCAGTCACATGGGAAATGAGATTTAACGTCGATAAGTGCAAAATTTTACATATAGGTTCGCGTAACGGTAATTTTGCATATAGTATGTCAAGGAAGGAGTTAACAATCGTAGAGCAGGAAAAAGATTTAGGAGTTATAGTCACTGGTGATTTAAAAGTAGCGAAACAAAGTACAGCAGCGGTCAATAAAGCGAACATAGTGCTAGGTTTTATAGCTAGGAATTTTGAGTACAAATCGCGCGATATTATTGTTCCTCTTCATAAATCGCTAGTTAGACCCCATTTGGAGTACGCGGTCCAATTTTGGAATCCGCGTATGCGCAAGGATATAGACAAAATCGAAAGAGTTCAAAGACGAGCAACTAAGATGATTCCGTCACTTAGGTCAAAGTCGTACGAGGATAGGCTTAAGGATTTAAAATTGACCACACTCGAGACTAGGAGGCTAAGGGGTGATCTAATCCAGGTTTTTAAAATTATGAACGGGTTCGATAACGTAAATAGAGATAGCTTTTTCGAAATATCACAGTATAGTAGAACTAGAAATAACGGGTGTAAGCTGACAAGTAGAAGGTTCGAGACAGCAGTTGCCAAAAACTTTTTTACGCATAGAATAGTAAATAGCTGGACTAGTTTGCCAGTAGAAGTAGAAGTAGCACGTCTATAAACATGTTTAAAAATTAAAAATCGATTAGACGCATATGTTGATAGATTGGGTATAGTTTAAGGTAGTAAAATTAAGGCTTTGTGGTTCAGAACCCCGTAAAATTGTAGGTCCCCTCCGCCACCACGGAGGACATGCGCAATACACAATTACAAACACAGTTAGGTAGACCAGCCTGAGTGGATCCTAGGGTCTTTGTTGGTCTGGAACATTATAACATTATAATATTATAATATTGGGGATAATAAGGTACATGCTATTATAATTTAAAACAGACAATGCTGCAAATATAGGCAAAGGTGTTAGATTAGCATGATTAAATAATGAGTCTTGCTTTATACGTACTGCACATTACAGGTGGTTATACATGATGCTTTATTTGCTCAAAGAACAGTTAAAGATGCTATAGCAATGAGCAAAAAAATAGCTGGACACTTTCATCGATCAGCCTTAGCCTCATCAAAATTGATCAGCATTCAAAACACTTTAAGCATTCCAAACCACAAGCTAATTCAAGATATTGAGACTCGACGGAATTCACCTTATGATATGCTAGCTCGCATACTGGAACAGAAACGAGCATTAACTCTATATGGTGCTGAAAATAACTTAGACATGCAATCACCTAACCAATGGGCACTGATTGAAAATGTAATAAACGTATTAGAACTATTTAAGGGCCTCACATTGAGATTAAGCTCTGAAGATGTATCAGTATCAATTGCTATCCCAGCTGTCAAAGCCCTCAGAATGTACCTTGAGAAAACCTTGGGATAGATCTGGAGTAGAAACCATGAAGACAGAGTTACTCAACTCTATATCTGAGCGGTTTGGATCATTGTATGACAAAAACATTTTTGCACTTGCTACTGTGCTTAATCCACAATACAAACTATCACCATTCAGCAACAATTATGACTATAACAAATTAAGCATTTGGCTGAAAGAAGAAGTATTACTTGTAAACAAAATGGAAGAAGAAAGTAAAATTGAAACAACCTCAAGTGATGATTCTGAGATTGACAAATTTGAAAAAAATTCACCAGACACTAAATCATTTTGGAATTTCTTTGAAAAAGTGATGCACAGTCAAAAAGAAAAGCGCAAACAAATTGAGGAAGAACCTGAAGAGAAAAAGGCTGAAGAACATGAATCCAAAATGACTAAAAGAAAGAAAAGGAAAGTCACTAGAGAGCCGTCCATCAACAACAGAATTCATAATGAAATTGAGTTATACATTGACTCACCTCAAAGTGACAGGAACTTTAATCCTCTTACTTGGTGGAATGAAAATAAAGGAATGTTTCCTACTGCAAATCTTGCCAAAGTAGCGAGAGAGTATTTATCAGCTCCACCTTCAAGCGTGTTCAGTGAGCAGATGTTTAGCCAAGCGGGTAACATTTACGCAGAGCGACCGACGGAATCGCCTATTGCCAGAAATGGCTGATAAACTTCATTTTCTTCATGCTAACTTATTGAGTATAATTTCAACTATTGAAGCACAGTTTTTTTGCCTTGTAAACAGTAGTTACTGGTTTTTTATTTTTCTCTTCCACTCTTTTCTATGCTGTGTTTATAATTCACTATAAATCTAGTGTTTCTTTTATTGAGGAAAACATTAAGCAAGGAACTTTTTTTATACAATTTGGCTAATGTATATACAAAAATCATGAAAAATGACAATTTCAAAATAAAAGCAGTTTTATAATTTTTGTTTTATTATCATCAAACAATATAAAAAAAACTATCTAGCAATTAATATTTAATATTATTAAAAACTGAATTATTCCAGATTGGCCGGATATCAGACAGAGTTTCGGCCCGAACCGGAACTCACAATAAATGGCCGGAATTCCGGTACACCTCTAATACAAATATTTTCTCAAGCGAGCATTGATCATATTATCTCTTACCATTATACGGCTCCGGACCAAATCATCCTCAATCTTCAGCTGCCTAACAACGAAACGGGTGGACGAAATAGTGAATTTTGTGTATTCTAAAGCTTGAGTTTTAGTTTCGTACTTAAAGAGAGACTTTGGTTCTCAAATACAGGGTGTTAAAAAAGAAACGCAACCCATTGGAGAATACATATATTATTGTAAACTAACCCTTTTCTTTCTGTTTCGGGTTGCCTTTCTTTTTTAACACCCTGTATATTGGTTAAAGGTCTTATGTTACTGAAAATATCGTTGTAATTACTTACGATTAAATGTACTAATGAGGATTCATCTCGTACAGAACCAAATTTGTAAATTACCATACATAATTTATGCAATCCGTATACTACAGGGTGGTACAAAAAAAAAGGTGGAGTGGAAATATATTTAATGTTTTTTTTTTTCGCTTACTTTTTTTCCTTTTTTAACTACCTTGTACGTGATCAGTCCGTAATGTAAAAGGAATTAGAACTTCAGTAAAGAAATAAACGCATTCAAATAATCTTAATCAGACCGAGTGTTAAGAAGAAAGAATAATTAAATAGAATTCTCTACTCGTTTCGTGTCATTATGGAACGTCTCTCGAGGTTTTATGCTTAAAAAAATAAAAACTACCAACGAAATTCTCAAATTCTCAAATATTTCTCCGAGCAAATTGGGTTACAAAGCTAATCATGGAGAAGAGGTATCAAATTCTCTAGAGTTTACCAAGGAAGATGGGTCATGTCAAACTATAATGTAATAAAGGTCTTTCAAGAACTTCTTCTCATAGATGTAAAAGACTAAAGTTACGATCATTGCAGGTTATTTAAAATGTAATTTAGAACAAAGATGGAGGGTGGATTATCGGCTTATGGAATGAATTCAAATTTCAAACTGTTGAAGATTTGTCGTAAAAATATGAAGAATTTTATAGTTTCAATTAAAATGTACGTTTTACAGTATACTGTAAAGTTTCTGTCGAAACTGTATTTTTAATGTAGTATGTAAATATGTAAATACTGTAATGTCCTGTCTATTTCTTTATCTCGTAAAGGAAGCTTATAAAATCTTTAATTACACTCTCTCTCTCTCTCTCTCTCTCTCTCTCTCTCTCTCTCTCTCTCTCTCTCTCTCTCTCTATATATAATATATATATATATATATATATATAATTGTGTGTGTGTGTGTGTGTGTGTGTGTGTGTTACGGTTTTTTTTGCGAAATCGGTCTTTTTTGCAATTCCTCGGTCAGTTTGCAAAGAAGCCAAAACAATAGTAATTTTACAAAATGACCTTAAATGTTTGATCATTTTGCAAAAACACAAAAATCGGCAATTTGCAAAATCACCAATAATCTTGGTGTATTTGCAAAATCTCTTGTTCTAATACTGTAGAACCTTCTAGTTCCTAACCTAACCTAACCTAACCAACAGTGTCAGTGTGGTTAGGTTAGGTTAGGTTAAGAGCTACAAGGTTCTACAGTATTAGAACAAGAGATTTTGCAAATACACCGACAAGATTATTGGTGATTTTGCAAAGTGGCCGATTTTTGTGTGTTTTTTGCAAAATGACCGATTTTTGTGTTTTTGCAAAATGATCAAACATTTAAGGTCATTTTATAAAATTACTATTGTTTTGGTTTCTTTGCAAACTGACGGGAGAATTTGCAAAAAGACTGATTTCGCAAAAAAAACGTAATATATATATTAGGGCGGTTCAAATAAATGAAAATTAAAAATTCAAGCAAGCATGTACTTTTTTTTATTAGACTTAAGAACATAAAACTCTGAGACGAATTTGAGTGGAATCCGCAAGTATTTACTCGCTGCTCAAGCATTAGAATATGTACAGTGGTTGAATTGGATAAATAACACTTAGATAACCACTGAATTCGCACAATATAACGTTCAGTGATGGCACAAATGCATTGATATCACCTTAATATCATACATAAAATCTAGTCGCCTGAACATTTACCGGTGGCCAATGTCGACTTATTCTGGTCAGGAAATTAGTGCCGGTGCATTTCCACTACGTGTAAGGGGAACTGCTTTTGAGTCTCGGCTTTGGTAATGGTTGCATTGAAATTCTTTATCATGGACACGCCCCTTTCAGCACTGTTGTTGATAACATTGAATCTTTACATGGATAGGAGGGATCATCTATCGTCTTGGTGATCTTTTCACTCATCAGGAGATGTCCTAAGAACCCTCGGCTGATCTTGAAAGTATCAAATAACTTGAATGACGCTGAATCGACAAAGTCTTAGAGATCCATCCTCTCTACTGAAATGTTTCCTTTGTATTTTCTCCGATGTTTCTTTAGTGTTCCTCTCTGTAATAAATTTGCTGCCTCAACCATTTTCATTTTTTTTTCCGACAAGGTTTCAAACGAAACAAAGCCAAACCAGGAAGAGATTGTAGACACCAATCGACCAGGGAAGTACTCCGGGGGGGACGTTAGGCAGGAGACAGGGAATGCTGGAACTCCCGTTTCTCCTGTCACTGTCCTCCTTAGCTGATCTTTTTTGGTATCTCATCTGCTTGAGCACCCACTAAAAGTTTAGCTACCAAGTAGAAATTTGCCATGAAGGTTTTTGTAAACAAGTAGAATTAAAAAATCCACATGCTCATTGACTTACCTGCAGTAAAATTTTTCACTCCTATTACATGAACCGCCCTAATATATATATATATATATATATATATATATATATATATATATATATATATATATACACCTTGAACCTTATGTTGTTTCGTGTGTTGGTCTCTCTTCACACGGAGGTCAAGCTGGTGGCCCCGCCTCTAGGTCTGGCCTGGTGGAGGAGCGAGTTACTTTCTTGCGCTCTCCACCGTACATAGCCAGGCACGCCCGGCTCATCTGGTACTGTCCTGAGCCAGGCATCCAGTCTTTTCTTGAAGACTTCAACTTTGACCCCCGTTACGTTTCTGAGGTCCTTAGGAAGCTGGTTGAAAAGTCTTGGCCCCCTGACAACCAAGCTATTTTCCTTCAGGGTTGAGGAGGTCCTTTGTCGTGCTTTTAATTGTCAATGCCTTTCCTATTTTCCAGTGTTGTTTGAATGGTAATTGGGTTTAGTTTTAGGTTTGGTACCAGTTTTTCGATCATTTTCCAAATGTAGATTATGATGTACCTCTCTCTTCTTCTTTCCAGTGAGTACAGATTTAGTTTACGTAGTCTTTCCCAGTAGTTGAGTTCTTTGCAGCCATCAATCTTGGCTGTGAAATGCCTTTGCGTTTCTTCTAGTTTATTAGTTTCTTCCTTTTTATATGGGGACGTCAAAACTGAGCAGTATTCAAGTTTTGGTATAATCAGTGTTTTTAGCAGGGGAATCATTACTGTCCTGTCCCTTCTCTTGAACGTTCTTAGGACCTGTTCGGCGACTCTTTTTGCTTTATTTATCGCTATCTGATTTTGTGTTTCGAATTTCGCATCATCTGTCATTATTATCCCGAGATCAATCGCTTTCATGCTTCTCTGAATTTCCTGTCTATCTGGAGCATAATATGCAGTCTGTTTAAGTTCTTCTTTTCTACCATATCTCAAGAGTTGAAATTTCTCGGCGTTGAATGATATGTTGTTGTCTTCTGACCATTTGTATATTTTGTTCGTGTCCCTCTGCAAGGCCTCCACGTCATGTACATCGCTGATTTTTCTGCTGATCTTTGTATCGTCTGCAAAGGATGTTACTATACTATTGCTGTTTACTCCGCTGTCTATGTCTGTTAGCATGATAATGAACAGGAGTGGGGCCAGTACTGTCCCTTGTGGTACTGAGCTGCGTACTTCCGATTCTGATGATGATATACCTTGAATTTTGACGACCTGCAGACGATCACTAAGGAAGTTGTAGATCCATTTTCCCACTTTGCCTGTTATTCCCATGTCTTTAATTTTATGTCCTATTATACCATGGTCACATTTATCGAAAGCTTTAGCAAAATCTGTGTATATAACATCGTAGTTGTCATTGCCTTCCAATGCATCTAGGATATTGTTGTAGTGCTCTATTAGTTGTGATAGGCATGATCTACCTGATCGGAATCCATGCTGATTTTCGTTGAATCTTTCCCGTGTCTCCAGGAAATCATAAATTTTCTCTCTAACTATTCTTTCAAATACTTTGGTGAGGTGGGACGTCAATGACACTGGTCTATAGTTCTTTGCTTGAGATCTGTCCCCTCCTTTATATGTAGGGACAATGTTTGCTCTTTTCAAGATGCTCGGTATTTCCCCAGTGTCTAGGGATCTTCTCCATATCCAGTATAAAGGTGTAGCTATTTCATTTTTACAGTTTTTAATCAATAATGCGTTCCAATTGTCCGGACCTGCAGCTGAATGTAGTTTCATTTGTTCTATAGCTCTCGCTACATCTTCTTTGTAAACTCAAAGTCTGTTATATACTCTCCTTGCAATTCCTCTTCAAAGAATGCATTTATGTCAGGTATCGCTTTGTCACTTTTTGGGGTACTGAAAACTGATTCATATTGAGCTCTCAATGTATCAGATATTTCTTTTGGATCGTCGGTTAGTTCATTATTTCCCGTCCTTAAGGGCCCAATAGTGGCGCGCGTTTTTGTTTTCCTTTTTGCATAGCTATAGAAGTATTTTGGATTTTCCTTTATTGCTTCTACCGCCTTTTCCTCTTCCCTCTCTGTATGGTCCTTAATCAGGGCTTGTATTTCCCTATCGATACCCTCCAGTTTTTCTTTTATTATTTTCCTGCCATTATCTCCGCAGTTTCCTAACTTCGCCTCCACTCTCTTTCTTTTGCGGAATAGTCTTCTCTTTTGCCTTTCTAGCCAGCTCCTCTTTCCTTTTGGCTGTGATTTCGGAGCATATTTTTCTAAAATTATATATATATATATATATATATATATATATATATATATATATATATATATGTGTGTGGCGACGGAGAGGGGTCAGGCAGATCAGGCTGAGCCTGACCTGTTATTTCTCCTGCTAGGGACTTAAAAAAGTAACATAAAAAAAACTAACAATACACAATCCCATCTCTTGTCAAGTTGTCAGGCTAAAAATTTCCATCCATCCATCTATCATCTAAACCCCATTTCCCCAATGAGGGTGGGAGAGAGAAGCGGGAAGAGAGGGAAGATATGTGGCTAAAAATTTTGAGTCAGATATCTTTACTTCATAAAACATTTTATAATGACAATGTTAGGATTTATAAATAAGGTTATATAGCTATTTGCATATACACTGTGACTGTACATAAAGTTAATTATTACTGTATTATTATGCATCTTCTCACATAACAAAGCCTCACAACTCGCAAAAAAATGCACAATTCCACGTCTTGTCAGGCAAACAATTTTAAGCCTGACGTCTCTCTTTGAAACATGTTATGATGTAAATCTTATGATTTATTTATGTTATAAAGTCATTTGGATATTCACTATATGTAAAGTTAATTAGTATTTTAATTGATTTATTACTTTGTATCCACCGAATAACCAAGTTTTTAATGTTTGAAGTCAGGCAAATTCGTATTTGCCTGAAGACTTGCTGCTGTGCCAAATATATGTTATTATCTTGAATTACTAAACATTTAAAAGCAATATTTGCATATCATACTGGCAGTTGGGTATTTATATATGTTCTACTTTTGCATAGTAGAGTAAATTTTTAGGAAATTTAATACACAACATACGGAAAGAGTTAATTTTATATAAAATCTGTCACATCTGCGTCATGGCTGTCACATGGCTCAGCTCTCAGTGTGAGTTGGCCTTTATTCATGTTCTGTGTATCCTAGCTTGTGAATTTTGTCATGAAATGTAATATAAAAGTATTTGTGTTTTGGGTAGCCTAATTTGTAAATTTAATCATGGAAGGCGATATTATAAGGGATTTAAAATCGAGGCCATTTAGCAGAAGAAGCATCGAAGAAAAAACTGATAATTCAAAAAGGTCTGCCTTTACCAGTTCTGGCGTGTAAAGTAGGCAATCTTTTCAGACGAGTTGGTATTCTCAAAGTGACTGGTTATGTGGAAGTAGTGGCAATCAAAAATTTTGTGGGCCGTGCTTGTTGTTTAAACCAAGAAAAAAACAATCTTGGACTGATCAAGGCTATAGTAGTATGAAAAACATTTCGGGTGATAGTGCTGTTCATGCAAAATCTTCATCTCACCTCAGCAATTTTATAGCTTGGAAGTGTTTTGGAAAAACCAGTATTGAAAGTGCAATTAGCAGAACATATGAGATAGAAAGAGAAAATCACAATCAGAAGTTGATGAAAATAGACAGTATCCGAAGCATTTAGTGAATGCTGTTTTATATTTAAGTAAGCAGGAATTAGCATTTCATGGACACAACGAAAGCAGTGACAGTAATAGTAAGGGCAATTATAGAGAGCTTTTTAGTTATTCTGCAGAGCTACACAGTATTTTGCCAGTAGATTAGTTGCAAAGGAAGGATCTTCAGGGTTTTCTGGGTTGTCGAGTACCACACAGAATGAACTTATAACTTCCATTGATAAAGTTATTGGTAACATTATTCACGTAGAAATCGAAAAGGCCCCTTTTATTTCGATTCAAGCTGACGAAACTACAAACTGTTCTGTTCAGTGTCATTTATCAATCATTATTAGATACGTTCATAATTACGACATTAAAAGAGCATTTTTATAGTTTTTTCAATGTAAGTGCAGACAGAAAAGCTAGTGGTTTAGTGCAAACAATATCACAGTGCTTACAGTCATTTAGTAATGTAGAAAATAAATTAGTTAGTCAAACATATGATGGAGCTGCAGTGATAGCTGGTGAATTAAACGGAGTGCGAGAGAAACTAAGACAGTGCGGTTACAAATATGCTCATTTCATTCACTGTTATGCACACTGAATTTAGTTATTATTAAAGTAGCGAATCATTTACCAGGTATCAAACTGTTTTCTCTCACTTGAAGGCATTAATAAATTTACTTTCCCAAGCACGAAGAGAAACAATGTATTCAATAATTTTAAAGTTACCATTCCAAGTTTAAGTGAAACACGCTGGTGCTGTCAGTCAAGAAGAGTATCAGCTATATTACGTCAGTGTGAAGCATTGAAAGAGGCTTTAGAAAGCATTTTGAATGATGAAATCTCGTGGGATGAAGATAGTTTAAACCAGGCTGAAAACATTTACGCAAAACTAGATGACTTTTTAGTTATGTTTTATATTTGCTGTTTTGAAGAATTACTTAGCAAAGCTGAAAAACTATTTGACGTTTTACAGTGCACGATAGTGGACATGGAATTTGCAACAAAGAAAATTAATGATTTTATTAGTTTTCTGGAAGGAAAAATCAATGACAAAAGTTATGAAATTCTTAAAAAGACATGTGACATCGTAAGTTCTCCGACCATTCCTCCCCCTACAACAGCCTTGAAGGAATGATTTGAATGTATTCAGGAGTTCTCATTTTTTGAGCTGTTGAATTCATTAATATTTGCAGTATACAAAGAAAATTTCCCAAAAAACTTAATAGACTAAAAGCTTTAACGTCAGAAATAAAATACATCTATCAGGACTCCGATTTTTGTCAGTGCAAACATGCAAAAGAAATTTTAAAGCTTTTCTTGACCTTGGACTGACAACAGCCTTACCTGAAACGATCAAATTAATTCGGCTCCTTTTGACAATTCCCGTAACCAGCGTGTCAACGGAAAGAAGTTTTTCAACGCTTAACAGAATAAAGACGTACCTACGAAATACCATGTTGGAGGAAAGGCTGTTTAGTTTAGCAAGAATTGCCATAGAGAAAGAAATTGTAATATCGCTAGAGAAGAATAAGATGTTGCACGACAAAGTAATTGAAGAATTTGTATTAAAACCAAGAAGATTGGAGTTCATGTAAAAATAAATAAGGTAAGGCGATGTTTTATTTCCTAAATTTATGCCAGTTAAAAATATTCTAATTATCATGCATAATACATACACAGTGAAACAAGTATCAAATTATACAGTATATATGTATATGCTTGAAAGGTTTGAGCCTGAGTATCCACAAAAGCCTGCCATCGCCCCTGATATATATATATGAAAATTATTTCACGAAAGTAACACGTGAAAAATATTTATGATGAAAAGAACCACGAAGGAAAGGAAATACAGAATGTTGCTCAAGCGCTTTCGTCTAATGATATCCTCAGGAACACTGAAGTAAATAAAGAGTTCGAGACTATATATAGGTCCCCCCCCAAAAAAATATATATATATAATAAATATAGAAATAAAAATTGTGGGAGGAGCATACAAATTTGTAAGGAAAAATTACCAATTTTAGCACTTTGTCCTTCTTGTCCAAATCTGTTCTGAACTGAACTTTGGTAGTTTTCCCTTATAAATTTGTATGCTCCTCTTACAATTTTTATTTTTCAATTTATTTTTATTTTTTTATTTTTTGTGACCTATATATAATTCAGGCATTATCTATAAAATTGGTTGTAAACAATCCACTTGATCCTGTTGTTTTGAATTCGTTCAGAATGGATTTAGACAAGAAGGGCAAAGTGCTAAAATTGGTAGTTTTTCCTTACAAATTTGTATGTTCTTCCCACAATTTTTATTTCTATATATATATATATATATATATATATTAGGACTTATGGGCCACCCTGTACAATAACATTATTAATTGAATTCAAAATAACTTGGAAACTAGATTGAAAATTACTCACCTTTATTAATACTCACGGTAAGACCGTATATATCTGATTAAATTTGGAGATGAAATCGTAAATTTTATAATTCAGGAAGTTCAAATTACAATTAGTGTTTTTCCAATTTTATGATTTTCTCTGTGTTTCTAATTTTCTTTGAAGTTTATTCCTTCATAATCTTCTACTAATAATTTCGACCAAAAGAGTTTCCATGAGGGAATCTTAATTAAAAGATAAAGAGAGAACCTAAAACTCATCAGATTTTAAGCTTTGTGAAGTCATTACGAAATGACATTTTTGCCAATTAATCTAAAATTTAATTTTTTAATTTAAGAAATTATTATAAATTTTTGTCATTTTGTGTTTCATTCATCAGAAAAATCTTGTTTCCTGTGAAATTGGGGTGAGAAGGCAGAAATAGTTCGGGTGTGAAAGAGTGGTGATGAAAGAGAAAAAGGTGGTGAAGATGGGAAGAGGTAGAAACTAAAGCGGCCACATTCAGTCATTTCCTCCTCCTCCTCCACCAACTTCACCACATGGCTAAATTCCACACAGGCTGTGGCGTTTCACACGTCATATATGGTGACACCATCATATACTTCTAACAAACCTCCTCCATTCTTCCAACCTACTTGCAGTCACTTCTCATGCATCACCCAGATCAAGTTCACCCGTCCTTACGCAGTCATTCACCACGTCATCCATCTTCTCGGTTTTCCTCTCCTTCTTTCACCATCACAGACACTAATACATTCTTTTCTCTTTTTTCCCATTCTTTCAACATGTTCAAACAAACTTCACTTAACATACATTCCTCTATTTTCACTTCCACTCACTTCTGAACACCTTTTCAGAACCACACAATTTCCTACTCTATCAATGCATACTCTTCAAATTATATATCTCAACTGCTCTTACCCTTGCAATCTCCCTTTCATACCATGCTAACATTTCACATCCATACAAAAGCGTCGGTACTAACACACCTTCATACAAACATCTTGCAGCATCTTTACTCAGTCTCCGTTTCTTCACAGCCGCTTTCAACGCACCTGACACCTTTCTTCCTTGATTCACTCTACTTTTAACTTCATCCGCAGTGGTATTTCTTTTGTTTAATACACCTCTCAAATACTTAAAAGACTCTACCACCTTTAGTGTTTCACCATTCACCATCACATGACAATCTGGATTTCCCTCTCTCTCCACACCCAATAACTTGTTCTTACTCGCATTCACTTTCAACGATTTTTCACACACCACCACAAAATTCTCAACAACCTCTTGCATATCACATCCACTCTGAACAAATAGCACAGCATCATCCCCATACAGCAGGTTTGACAAGCCCCCATCTATTCCCTTCACACACCAAATTTGTTCCACTTTCCATCAGTCGCATTTTTACCTCTCATCACTCCATCAATAAACAAACTGAACAGCCAAGGAGACATCACACATCCTTGACGCACACCAAAACTTATATCAAACCACTCACTCAGTTCTTTATTTACTCTCACGCATACAATACTTCCATCACACGAACACTTCACCGCATTCATAGGTCGACCACCAATCCTGTTTATACTATGTTACTTCTCTATTTACTTTATCTACACCCTACAGACTTA
This sequence comes from Bathynomus jamesi, assembly GCA_023014485.1. Lineage (NCBI taxonomy): Eukaryota > Metazoa > Arthropoda > Malacostraca > Isopoda > Cirolanidae > Bathynomus > Bathynomus jamesi. The sequence continues at coordinate 115,870 of JAJOZX010000923.1, read as the reverse complement.
TAACTTTGTAATTCTTACACTCACTCCTCTCACCTTTCATTTTGTAGAATGGAACAATTATTGCTTTCTTCCAGTCTTCAGGCACGTTCCCATTTGTTTATGCACTCTGACATATGCGCCACAAACACTCTACCCTTTTCAATTCCCCATACTTAATCATTTCCCCATACATTCCATCCACACCTGCTGCTTTTCCACTTTTCAGCTTGCAAACCACCTCCCTCACTTCACCCAAGACCCAAGGTTATATTGTCAAGCATTCCGACACATGTCGTCCTCACACCATCAAATCCAACTATATTTATATTTGCAAACTTTTCATCTCTTCCGCCCATCAAACCCTCGAAATATTCCTTCCATCTGTTCCGTAGATCCTCACCCGCTGCACAGAAAACAAAGACTTCCCGCAACTTTCTATACACAGAAGTATTGTCTTCTATTGTCTTAAATAACTCAAAAAGAAGTTTTGAAGACCATTTCTTCTATCTAAAGAAGTTATGTATCATGAATAGAAGTTATTATATCATCTGACAAGAAGTTTTGATATCCAAAAGAAGGAAAACTTCGCCTAGAATGCAGCCTCAAAAAGAAGTTATAAATTCTAAATTTAGAAGGTTTAATTTGATTGTGTGAACATTCTTCCATTTTCATCCTTTACGCTCAAACTTACTTTCTAAGTTTCATTTCTACACTTTTGCACTTCCTTCCACAACAACTTTCTATTCTCTCATTCATCTTCCTTCCAAACTCATTATTTACTCTCCGTTTCTTCTGCCGCACTATTTTCTTTACCCTTCTCTTGATCTCTTCATACACCTTCTTTCTTCTTGCACTTTCTTCTCCATCAAAATTACTCTGAACATACAACACCCATTTCTTTCTTTTATCCTCAAATACTGATGCGGTCTCAGCGCCCCACCACGCTGTTTTTCCTGCAGGTACAGTATTCTTAATGAGGTCAAATGTCTGAAGAAACTCTTAAAAACAGATTCATCACAGTTTATTGAAGACACCACAAATCCTCGTTACCAGCAAAAATATATACTGAAGAAGGCTTTCTAAATACCAATATGAGGTTACGAGAAACGACGACGCCTGCGTTAATGAACATTTATTACCAAGGCCTGAAACAATGGCTAGCTTCATAAAACATTCCCACGCTATTATAAAGTAGCTCTCAAGAAAGAACCTAAAAGGGCGACCATCAAAACGAACCAAGACCATCACCAAGAAACTGTGAAGCAACCATAAAACCAGAGGAAAGCCACCCATAAATAATAAAATTATTCGAGTCTCATGTCCTCAAAATTTATCAGTTGAAATTTTAAGTCAGTGCTCCGTCAATCGCGCTTTGGAAAGAATCTCTCGGGTATAGGCCTACTATACAATTCTTTACCTATTTCAAAAACAATTTTCCTTCAGTCGTTCTTGTAGCTTACGTTTGTTCGCCTACACTCAGTCCCATCCCAGAGTACCGTTAGAAGAAGTAGTATGACTGCAAAATGTTCGAGTGCAAATCAATTGCAATGTTGATCGATTGTTGCAAAGGGGTTTACTCACCCACCCAAACCTAACCTAGGAAGGTAAGAGAGAGAAGGAGAGAGGAGAGAAAACATCTTTTCGCCTGCAAATCCAGGCGCATAATGGATGCTCTTGACAGCCGCAGTTAGCTTAGAAGTCTTAATCAGCCAGTTGGCTTAATCTAGCTTAATCAGCCAGTTGGCTTAGAAGGCTGTATATATATATATATATATATATATTATATATATATATATGTTATATATATATATATATATATCCAAGGCAGTCCACTTAATAATATGCCAATTAGTGCTATAAAACAATTTTTATATTGTTGTATATACATTATCATTATTAAGGATTATTAATATTATTATTATATTTAAAAATAAATAATTAAATTTATATTGCTGTATACGCATTATCATTATTAAGAATTGTTATTATTATTATATTTAAAAATAAATAAATACGCCATCCGTCAGCACAAACCATACCCTTTCTTCAGTACTTGATGCTTCTTAAGATTATTAAGACTTATTAGTATTACTACCATTATTTTTATTATTACTATTACTATTATATTTTCTCCAGAAGAATTCCAATAGAACAATAAAACACCACTACGTCATACTGCTTAATTAGTCCAGTTACTTAACACGGATTCATTTTTACCATGCGCTTATTCGAATTATATAGGAGACAAATGTACAATCAGAAATATATAATATTATATATATATATATATATATATATATATATATATAACTTGTGATACCTCTAATTTTGGCGTAGAATAATTAATTCAAATAATATGCTAGCCCACAAAAATTAAAAAAATTATGTATATATGAACCACAAGGCATCCAGAAAATTTCTTAATGCTAAAGTTCGTTTCTTGTCACAACGACAGTCAAATCTATTCGTGTGTGTGTATATATATGTATATATATATATATATATATATATATATATATATATATATATATATGTGTGTGTATATATAATCCCTTAAGGCGCTTATCTAAAATGTAATCGCTATTCACGTTTTTCAAAATATATTTCTAAAAAAAAATTTCGGAATAACCTAATGAGGCATGTGCTTATCGATGGAATTTTAGTCCGAGTTAACGTCAGACGGGCGCCCCGAACACCATGGTTTTACACTGGATGGCGACAAGTAAAATCTCGAATCCCCCAACCGCTAATGCACTTCACAGAGATCTTAATCCGAGACGATGTGGCCTAAAACTCAAAATTTACTTCTGAGAAAGCTCTTTCTCTACCTTGTATATGCCTGTATGCTAATTACATTTCTTTGTGATGTTATCTAAAATGAACCGTGAGTCTCAAATTTATGCCCATATCTACATTACTACCAATCAGTCACGTGACACCTGTTGTCTGCCTTTAATACGTATCGATAAGCGTTGTAAAAAGCTCAGATTGGAAAACTATTTTATTCTCATCATGCGTGAACTAATAAGGTGATATATATATATATATATATACACACACACACCACACACACACACACACTTATTAAAGATTTTTCCATTAAAAAAATAAAATTTAAAACTTTTTAGACTTAAAATGAGTTTATTCCTTCAAAAGGCTTTAAAATCTCGCAAATTTTAATAAAAGTAAATAATCAAGAGACTTTCAAATCACTTTTAAAACAATTTAAAAAGAGTTCGAAAGTCTTCCCTTAATACGAATACAATTCAATTTATGAAAAAATCTGGTAATTTTATTCAATGAAGATTTATTAACATTGAGTTTACGTTGAAAAAAAAATTTAAATACATGCTAAATAGTTAATGTTAAATTTTTATGTTGAAATTCAAGGAAATAAGTTTTTAATTACAAAATAAGGAATTAATCAACAATTCATTTAATATTTACATAATTTTGACCTCTCTGAAATCAATTACAAAATCTGAGGGCTGTTTAAGCCAATTTTGATAAAAACACGCCCTCAGAAACGGTGTCGGCCAATCAGAAATCCTAGAGCTAACGAATGGGGCATGAGATCGATCCTACGACATTTTGATTGGTTCAAATCCCGCATACATATGACGTAGTAACGCCTACAGATCCGTCATCAGCCAATCAGAAAGCCTTCGAGTTGGATCAACGCGCCACATATAAGGGGTTCAACGGACAATTCGGGCCATATCAGTTGCTATTTTTGCCGGTGCCGGTGCCGCATTGCTAGTCGCCATGAATTCAGATAGTCAAGCAGAAGTCTTCACGTCACCACAGGTGTTTGAAGTTGGAAATCTTACGTAAGCCATATATATACATATCTCTCTCCCTCCCTCTCTCTCTCTCTCTCTCTCTCTCTCTCTCTCTCTCTCTCTCTCTCTCTCTGTCTATATATATATATATATATATATATATATATATATATATTATACGAAAGAGTGATTTTATCATGTCTTCTGCAGTGCTGGTGCAACTCTACAATTTTTTGCCGCAGTTGACGGGGGAAATTTGTTTTCGTCGCAGGATGTGGCAAACATTTGAGAAGCCGAACAGAATGATACAGCGGAAGGGGACACATATGAGGTGTAAATAGAAAATTAATACGCTCGTAAGTTATAGCATTTCTCTATTTACCCATAGATCTCGAATAATTTTAAGCAACTTTTACCATACAAAGAATGTATCAAAGTACATGTGAATGACCCGGTTAGGCTAATTGTTTATTATCTACCCATGGGTTCGAGACCCGGTAACGGCGGGTGATGCGTAGTATGCCCAGCTAGTCATCCTTCCACACAGTAAAGAAAGGGGTTGGTAGATAATTGGTATAAATTAGACATTTTAAAGTGACCGTGTTATGATTTATTGCATAATCTTTACTAAATTGTGAAATGTGATTTAAACTGATTGCCGCTCTCTGTGTCTCTGTCTCTCTCTCTCTCTCTCTGTCTCTCTCTCTCTCTCTCTCTCTCTCTATATATATATATATATATATATATATATATTATATATATAGTAATGTCTAATTAAGAATTAAAATGTTTTGTTTATAAGAATTTAATAATGTTTGTTTAATAAAGAAAATAATAATGTTTAATAAGAAATGTAATTACGTTAAATAATTGTTTGGTTATAAAAGGCTAGTTGGCAACATCCCGAAATGGTCTAGAGGCAGAGAAAAGCAGAATGCCCAAGAACGACAGTTATCGGACGGCTGTTGCCCTAATAAGGTGTTTTTTTGGTATTACGATGTTTTTTGTAAATTTAGAATATTCTTTTGTCTCTCTCTCCGGCTAAAATGCTAACGTTAATTCCCCCTCTCGCATTACCCCGTTTATCTAAAAGTGTTTCGATATAAATAAAAGTAAGTAAAGCGTAATTAAGTGTATAATTAATATCCTGGTCTCTTTGTGTGGTTCAAATTACAATGACGCCTCGTCTCGGTCACGTGCTACCCGTTTTTATATAGTACAGCGAAGCGAGTGTAAAAAGAGAATGATAAAAGGTAAAGAGAAATTGAATGAAGTAACGTAACTAATAAAAATTGTAAAAGAGGTTTGTAAAAAATGGGGTTCACTACATGTCATGTGTCATTCAGCTCAGTGATTAGTACGGTCCTACATTACATTAATCAAGAATCCTTTGCAAGTGTTAATTATTTTTATAAAGATCCATAATTTAACCATATTTTGACTCATACCAAGAATGAATTTCTGCAAACTTTAAAGGGAGGGATTTTATCGCTGCTTTAACCTAACCCTTCGTCAAACGCGTACAATTGAGATAACGGTGCAATCAATTAACCTAAACAGGCATTCAACTAGTCTAACCAGGCATTCAATATTTTCCCTTAGATCTCGAATAATTTTAAGCAGCTTTTACCATTTAAAAAGTGTATCGAAGTATATATGAATGACTCGGTTAGGCTAACTGCATACTGTTTATTATTTTCCCGGGCACCCTAGCTGTTTAAGTCTCTCTCTCTCTCTCTCTCTCTCTCTCTCTCTCTCTCTCTCTCTCTCTCGCTTTCCCAGTACAAACGCCAGCTGTCCCTACTTTTAAAATCCACCACAACAACCGTATTTAGAGTAAGTGCGCCGCAGTGTCTCATTTAAAGTGCAGTTATTTGTCATTTTTCTCTTAAAGGGAATTAAAATTTCTACTTTTACGTATTAGTTACATCATAATCCAGAGGTCTGCAGACTTCAGAAAAATGTATGAACTGGCCAAAAATAATTTTAAAATTTCTGTCTACAACCGTGTCTTTTTTCCTTAAAGGACCGATGCGGAACTCGATCGTGTTGTAGAAACTTTTCGTAATAGTTTTGAAGAAACGCATGTCATGGACAGTGACCTGAATATGGAGGTAAAGTTTTACTGCACACTCAGCCCAGCGATTGTCGTATCATCGACGAAATGACGAGTTTTTACTTTTTTCTTTTGTGTGTGGGTGTGCGGAATATCATGTGGAGTAAAATTAATAACTGAAATTCATGTTAACTTAGTTATTAATAAATCTTAATAGTAATATGGTAAGCATACACAATCCACCTTCTCAGTATTACACTAAACACTTGGAGAATTTACGTGAACTGTAAAAAATCTAACACCAATTTCTTTCGGGTTCCTTTAAGCATCGAACTTATTTACACAAACTCAAGTCTTCTTTTTGGAGAAAAATAGTGAGCAATAACGTCCTCATATAAGGAACTTCTTTGCTTCACATGTATAAGCAGTGTAATATGTTAAGCATATGAACCTGACGCAGGCTATGGGAACATAGGCCCCGCCCACTTTATCATATATGGAGGGTGTTCTGTCCACAGACCGCATACTCTCCGCCCTGATCCTTCGCTCTCTCCCTTTTCCATTTGATTTGGCATGGGGTAAACGTAAATTTATATCCCCACAGTAGAGGAGAAGAATATATATATATATATATATATATATATCGCCGCACCGCAATACTGAAATTTCGCGCCTCAAACAAGCTCTAGGGATGCTTCTATCGCTCAGTACCAAAATTTTACCGAATGGTTGTGAAGACAATCCGAACAACTGAATTGAAGTAGCTCATTTCTCATCTCGACTAGTGTAACAGTCGAGCGCGGAATTAAGGGCTAGGGCATCTTTTTCGTCTCGACTAAAGTTGAGAGAGGGAGACAAAGGGTTAATTAAATATTAATTTACAGAAAATCTATTGAGTGTGCGGCGCACACCTAGCACACCCTGAATATACGCCCCTGATATATATATATATATATATATATATATATCCAACTTAATTTATTTAGAGAATCAGCATCCATTACATTTTTAAATAAGCTACAGCGTATAAGACTCGTCCTTAAACGCTACACAAACTAATATTATTGGAGACATTTTATATTTTACACAATATTGTTACAATTACTTAAGTTACAATTATATATACATAAAACTTCACACAATGTATCGCGTGTGTACAAACGGGAACCTATTTTTTATGTGGCTGCATACCAGAACATCATTTTGCGGAATAATTTTTAAAAATTTGTAAATTCGTTCCCACGGGCCATATGTATGAGAAACAAAAGGCAGTACATGCCGCAAGTATTGCTATAGTACCCCTGGAATTGGTAAGGGTTCCAGACAATTTGGGGAATGTGCAATTGCCCGAGAAATTTTACAATAATAGCGTCATTCCGAGGATGGATCCCCAATAAGTTAAAATAGTACATTCGTTCCTTTTTTTTTAAATAAACGGCTAGCCAATGAATCCCTTCACCTCCGTTAACATCCGTATTTAGAATAAGTGCGCCGCAGTGTCTCATGGCTGGAAGCTTCAGCGTTTCATTCTTCGCAAACACACCGATAAACTTGGAGCGTGTGATTTGGTCACTATTCATTATTCTCTGGAGTGTATTCGCATCCACTTTTTAAAGTCTGTGACTATGCCTCTAAACCTATCGATGTCTATTAGGGCTTATGATTCGAGGTATACTAGTACACTAATAGGGGCGTCTAGCGGCTTGGCGAATTCCAATCTGACTGAGATGTTTCCACTCTGATGTGGACTTAAGTGCGTGTTTATACTAGCAGATAAGATAGGGGTGATGTCAAACGGGTAAAGGTTAACCTGTTCGATGAATTCTTTCTGTGTTACACCGATTCTTAATTCGTTGCAAGTACCGGCAATATGTGCAAGATTATTATAAGCTCTCGAGCAAAGTGGGAACACGGCTTCTGTTGAATAATCCGTTTATAATGTCCCCCCTTAAGGCGACTCCATTGACGTATAGGATTATATTTTTAAGGCCGAAATTTCCGAAATTAAAGGCGTTCCTCTTATATTTACCATTCACAGAAACGTGTTCCTGCATTCCAATTAATAACCTTTTAGGTAGAGATCGAAGGGCGACGTTTTCTATCTGCTTCGATGCCAGCCCTGATGGCACCGTGTATAATTTGATCTGTACTCTGTTAAGTGGGTATTTTACTGTGGCGTGTAGTAAGTTTTTTTCAATTTCTAGTTGTTTAGCAGAGTTTAATTTCACTCGGCGCCCGCGAAGATACAGTATGTTTCCATAACATGAATCACCACCGGCTTTTCGCTCTCTTCTTGGTCAGCCCCCAGATTTAAACAAATCTTAGGATTCGTACGAGTGAGCTTTATTTTCATATCGATCCCATTCACAAGCAGCTTCTCCTGGAATGTGAAGTCTGTATACAGGCGTCCGTAGCATTCATATATCTTCTTTTTATAATTTATAAATTTGTCCTTTATACTGCTTTCATCTTCAGCTTGATAATAGCCCTCGGCAGTTGAAACTGTGTCCCTCGCATCTTTTGAAAAGTTGAGGACATTTTCCAGATAGGCTCGTAGGTGATAGTAACCAGTTCCTGCCGAGATGTTGACTTGATTTAAATACACGTCACACTGACTGAATATGGAGTGTAGAAAGTTTGTTTCTGGGAATACAATGTATTTGTCTTCGCAATCTGTTCCATCTGAATGTGCTATTCGTAGTTTAGCGTACATGTGCACATAGCTTGAATCAAAAAAGTAAGGGCCTGAGCTAAGGATCACGAACTCTATAGGAGCACTCGGTGAGCTAATGGTGTTTAACGGATTTATTGTAATAAAGTCACTGTGATCACTAGAAACTTGAGTTGGGTCAAGTCAAAGAGGGACAGCTCCGATTTACAACATTGTGAACTACACGGATTGATGAAACGCACCATGGCGAGCCAGAAATAGTGACACCTTTCTCGACAAATAGTAAACAGCCTATGATTCATGAGAGCAATGTCCTTAGCTTATATCAGTTAAAAAAAATTATCAACCATAGGTTTCAATCGCTTAGAACAGTTCTTCTTTTTTGATCTCCTTTTACGTTTAACGCCACATGCTGCTAACCCCTTCTTCTTCTTCCGGAAAGGCCGCTTCTTCTTCTTCCCACCACCACGCATTTTTCTCTTTGTATCTTTAATGATTTTGTCCCGTGTACGCTTTAAGTGCTTTTTTAGAGCTTCTTTAGGCATAGTCCCCGCCATTTTGTCTTCTATCGTGTTAAGACCTGATTGTAACGCTTTCCGGCCGAGATATCTGGCACCACTCTTCAGCAAGGGGACAGTCGTACGTAGTATGGTTGAAAAAATGGATCCAATCCCACTCCTGCGTTGGTATCTCACCACTCGATAGACTGTGAAAGGCCTACGGGTAATTATGTCACAGTGCGACGAAAGTGCAGCTTCACTGTTAAGCTCCCGTCTCCGAATGGGAAACTTTTCTCCTCAATCGTTGCTATATATATTGAGATATTGGTTAATAGACAGTGGTGGGCACCGTTAACCAAAAAGTTAACTTCGTTAACCGTTAATCCGTTAATTCGTTAAACATGTAACGGAAGTTACCGATAAACCGTTAACGTTAACTTTTATTATAAAAAAAATGAAAAACACAATATATATATAATTTAATTTTCCCTCTTCTCGTTCTCCATTTTGTCTATGAGATGCATGTTACCTTTGTTATTTGGAACAGATATGGCACAGAATATTCGGGAAGTAATTGCACTGAAATTTCTTCGGTCTTCACAGCAGAGATACTAAAGAGTAAACAGCCTCTGGCGCCACACGCTCACATTTACTTCTCAATGCCATCTATTATCTCATAAAGAAACTAATTCACATTGGGACTTGAAAGTACCGGCAGGATCAACCGGGTAGAAAAATAATTATGGAGATTTTAAAGATGTGGTACCTAGAAATACCGCCAGGACATAAAGGGTTAAGGTGAAAATGCTCCCATTGTAAGACATCAATTGACTTAATTTATGTCATCAAAGTGACATGAGAATTGAAATCTTACCTGATCAGTTTTATGGTTCTTGAAATGTATCAAGGAGACTACTAATAAGGTACTCACAAACATATTATAAATATACATGACTTACTTGACAACGATTATTTTTAAATATTCACTAGCACAAACATGTTGCGCAAGAGACAGACTGCAAATGAAACGAATGTAGTTATTTGTTGTAATTGTTACATATATATTATTGAAAGTGCCTTAAAATGCTCGTGATATTTCTTGAAAGAAGTTGAAACATTCAACTCAAATGGCAAATCTTTCCGCCTGATTTTACAGTCGACCATGTTTTGCTCAAACCAATGCCATAAATAACTACCATATTTGGTAAGACACAAATTGTGGCGACGGAAACAAATATATCGCCTGATTTTGCACTGCGGAAATGGAAATTCGTTCATCACTATTAACAGTGGCAGATTAATTGCGCACCTGCTCAGCACTGAAAATAATAGAAACTTTTAAACGTTTATTTATGAATTTTTTGGGTTAACGGACTTGAGTTAACGGAAGTTAAATGTAACGGAAGTTAATTAGTCCGATAATGATTTTCAAAGTTAACTTAAAAGTTAAATCGTTAACGAAAAAGTTAACTTCGTTAATTAACGATTAACGGATTAACGGTTTGTGCCCAGCTTTGTTAATAGATTAGTTGCGACATTGACATAATGAGGCTTGTCATATGTAATGTTCAAGCTCTTTCCTTGGGTATCCCCAACAAACTGATGTTCCACGATATTGCTGTAAATATAACACATGTCTGGGGCTGGATAGCCATCGTTCAATTTCTCCAATTTCAGCTGATACATTAGGCTGCACAAATCATGTTGTGTTTCCTGAAAGGTATCTCTTTGGAGGGATGGTCCATATCGGCCCTAGGTTATAATTTTGAACAATCTTTTGTCTTTAATATTTCTGTTAGCCTCTGATTTTAGGGTCAGAGTATGTGCAGGGATATCTTTGCTTACGATTTCGTATACTAAATCATCCGTAAGCTTTGATCTTTTCAAACTACCATTTAAGTCTATCACAACATCCTCGGCTGCACCATAATGACCTGGGCCTAGTGTCACTACTGTAGTGTAATACTGTGCCTCCCCACTCCGGGCAGCAAGCATGGTCTCGTCCCGAGTTATAGTTGCCTTTTCACACTCATCACGGCTTCTAAGAACCGTAAAAACGGATTTTTTATTTTCAATACGTAAAAACTTGGTAGCCAATTGAATTTCGCTTATTCTAATATCATACGAATCACAATCCAATTCGATGAGACTATGGAGTTCTGTTACAAAGTTGGCCAGAGTGTTGCCAGGATGTACAGAGAGAGAAGAAGAGGACGGAAGTGTGACGTAGAAGTGGTTAGGCGCCATGTTACATACCATTTAAGCTTCATTATTGCATCAGCTTTTATATACGTGTTGAAGCTTTCTAGATACCCTAGTCATTTCACCAGGTACATTTTTCTCTTTCCTGATCCTTTGCTACCTAAAATTTTCTTCAATTTTAAACACGTTTTTTCCTAAATTGAATGTCACTTTCTGCAGCTCCTCGCCGTAAAAGCCTCCTGCAATTTCTTCCCCATTCAAATCTTCAACATAATACAGCATTATCTCGTCTTTAGGTCTCATAGCCCTAACTTTAAAAATCTCACTTATCCAAACTTGCTCAAATCCCTTCGCGAATTTATCACCCGAACGCGACAGCCTTACATAATTATTGATTTTGAAGCGCGCAGAGTGTGATTGCACTCTACGAGTGTTTTTTCTCATCTCACGCTGTGCGCACCTCTTTCTAAACTTTCGCTAGGTGTTGTACCAATCGCTCGGTGGTGTGAACGGTTGTGGGATGAGGCCAGTAAATCCAGAATGTCTATATACATATATGTATGTGTTTTTATGTGAAATAGCAATGCATGCGGTCCTTTATGGTACGTTGAACTCTTTCAGCTAAAGATGCCTTATGTATAGAATTGCTAGTGTAGTGATTGATATTAAACTCTGTCAACATGTTCTGAAAAGCTCGCCCTATAAATTCTTTCCCCCATGTCCGTACAAAAATAGCTGGGAATCCTGTTTTCCTTCAACATCAGCGTTTTGGTAGGTTTAACAACTGTTTCAGGCGATTTATTTTTCAGTGGAATTAACCACAAATATCTAGAGAATACATCTATTATGAATAGGATGTAGCGGTAACCACCATTATACACTGAATATCTCTGCATGTCTGTTAAATCCGCCTGCCAAATAGAATCAATCGAGGCTGCTGTTGTCTTGCTGTTTTAAACCTTTTTCTCACCGGCTTATGAAGTGTATAAGAATCTTGATCCAGGAAAAAACTCTCAACATCTTTTTCTCCCTATTCCCTCATTATAAACGCCCCTGTACAGTTTATCAACGCCGCCATAGGAAGCTTGGCTAGAAATGTCATAATAACCTTTTCTTAATATGTTAGCCATTTGCGTATTTTAGAGGCGCTGGGGTAGGGTTGATCGCCACCGATCGGCCTCTTCTTCCTCCCCATACAGAGATGCTACCGATGGGGGCGAAGGCGTGTTCTGTTGTGGGACACGCGTGGCTTGTTCCAGGTCTTTTAACCTTCAGATTACACCAGTACACATTTGAAAACTTGTCGATCGATTTTTACAAACTAGTTGGTGATTCTATATAATTTGAGTGCGCTGATCTCAAACATATAGTTAGTTTTTCCCTATCACGTATGGTTTTCTTACTACAGGGTGTGTCATAAATCCCCCATTTATCCCCAAATTTGAACCATCTTATCGAGACCAACATTGGATTGCACATGCTAAACCATAAATTTTGTTGTTATAGACTACAGTAACGCTTACATAATAATGTAGGGTAAATATATATAACAACCAGTCCCGTTCCCAGCAAAATACTCTCTCCCCTCCCATCAATGGGTGGTTAACATTTGGGAACAGATGAGGTATTACAACACCCCTTGTAGCACGAAATCTTTAGGTGATAGAGTAAAACCTAATTAAAGCAGAATTAAATAGCTCCGAGCTCTTGGACAAGCATATTGCTTGTTTATGAAAGAATAAAAAAATAACTGAAAGAAACAAAATATATTTACCTTCTTTACCAAGCGAAGTATGTGTCGGATGCCAATAAATTGTTCTCCTGCAATCTAGACCCCAAAAGTTCTGCAGAGTCCTTAGGCAGATTCAAATCCCTGACTAAGTCATTTAGTTCGGCTTGGGTTAATGGTTTAGGATCTCGGTCAGCTGTTGGCTGTTCATAAACATCATCATTGTCTGGATTTGGAGCTGAATCGGAATCTGAATTGTATTGATCCAGACTCTCGGGTGGGCGGGGAATAGGAACTTCTGGACTATGTGGTACCGGCCTTATTGCAGATGGAAGACTTGGGTATTGAAGGCTCTCTTTATTCTTTGCATTATAACCTTTAACATTGCAAGAACAGAAGTAGCAGTCGTCGGTATGGTTTCTAGGCTCGCGCCATACCATAGGGATCCCAAATGCCAAACTTTTCTTTTTACCTTTGCTCCAATTCCTTAGTGCCGCAACACACGTAAGACAAACCTTGTGTGGAGCCCAACTTTTGTCTTGATCGCCTAATTTAATTCCAAACTAAGCATGATAAGCTCTCTTAATGAAGGTCGTTACATTTGTCCTTTGTTTTACAACAACATACCGACCACAAATATAACAAAATATGTCTGGACTATGGGTACATCCTCTAGAAGCCATTATTAAAATTTTAAAGACGTAATGTTAGAATTATCTATGTGAAAAATATGAAAAAACGAAATTAATTAAAGATAAAAAAGGTAAAAAATTACAAAACGCCCCAAAATTGTTTTGCTAATAACTTTAAAACTGTGGGTGATAGAAAAAAACTGGTAGCATTTTTGAATTCAGCGTAGCGAACTGCTTCAGAATCACAACTCAAAATAAAGAAATCGATTTTCATGCAGACCTGTGTTACCTATCAATGTTTTTGGCACATTTATTTGCTGTAGTCTTGTTTTAATGTTTCCATTCTGCTATTGAGGGCCTATCCCACTTTCTCACCAGGTCAAGGACGATGTCAACAATATTCGAGCCCTGTACCTTTGTTCCTTCAACAACCTCACCTGTATCGGTCCAGTGTATAATGGGATCCTCAGTCAATAGCTTATAAAGACTTAAGACTTTATTCCGCAATGTATGTTGAGACTACTTTTTAATACATGCTCGCTATGTTCTGCGGTCGCTCCGTTGTTCTTTGTCTGGTCGTCTCTAGCCTCGCCTCCAGGTCCTATACCTCTATGCTCAGTGTCGTCTGCGCTGTGCCTAATAACTACGGGGACCTCTGTCGGATTCTTATAATTTTCATATTCATGAAGAAATTTCTGCAGAGCTTCTTGGTATAAGACTTTTTTCTCGTCAGGTGACTTTTCACTGTTTAATAGGTCTAACAATTCGCCTTCCATTCTTTTAAGCCTGCTTTTACGGGGTTCTAGAACTGTATCTGGAGTCTTTGAACTTTGTAGTGAAGCTTACACCGCGTGTGGAATCACTACCACTTTCTTCATTATATTAAACTAGTCAGTAAAGGCCCCAAAACTGAAAATAAGATGGGGAGGAATGAACCCCCTCTTTGTACAATAATTCGTTTTTTTCTTCCCTATAGTTTGACTTTTACGAGCTAGTGTGCGTTTTATGTTCTTGTAACGGCGTAGGCGAGCCTTCTGAGGGGTTTTCATTGGTACATTACATTTTATAACGTAAAGACAGATTTCACAGATGCATTTTAAAAAGTTGCAGTCGTTGTTTTTAACAAACAGCTGCTGCAGTGCCCGCGGCAGTCGATAATAGATTTTTATTAATTCGCGGTATTTCTTTAGCCTCTTTGTCATTCTGGAATATACACCGTTTTAGGCTCGTTTGGGAATATATTCGTTCTTAGAAGCACCCTAAACGTGTTTCGCGGGTGAAGGTCACAAAGCAAATATCCGTAACGTTGACTTGTAGCTTCTTTATAAACTTCCAAAAACTCCTTACGCCGATTCGGGAACATTTGATTGGCTAACACCCCAGTTTGTGACACATCTCTACGTTGTGCGAATAAGACTAGATATTGTGTATTTAACGACACATCGCCCATGTATCTATTTTTGAAAAATAGATGCTGGTTGATGAAGAATACGGTTATGTTAACATGGTGCGAGAACACTGTAAATGTCTCGGCAAATGTTTTATCCTTTTCTAACGAGATCGTCAATTACATTAACCGTATGTTCATTTCCCTTTAACGAATTAACGTTATATACACCTTTGTGGAACAAAATATCATCTTGGTACTCGTTAAATACTGACTGGTGTGTCGAATAGCACCATATGACTTTATGAACAAATTTTGAGAACATATCCCCCTTATCTTTAATGATTTTAAGCATAAACATAGTTTTACCACATCCTGTAGGGCCAGTTATAATATATGTCGACGGACTCGTGAACCTGAATTTTTCTACAGAATCCATTTCTAACTCGTCACACTCCTAAGTGGAACATTTACAAAATATAAGGTGAAATATAATATAATTAAGTGATGTTCCTTATATTCTACAATCTTGTCTTTCTTCTTCTTTCCCAGAACCGTGAGTGATATTGAGGGCGAGGTACTGCACCAGCAACATGTCCCCATCATCGATATTGCAGATGATACCAATGACTGTGTAGTTGGGGCTACAGACTCCACTCCCGCTAGCGAACCGCCACCAACACCAACTGTAGCACCCCAATGCGACAATTCGAGGAGAAAGCGAGGGCATGATGAAGTTGATGATTCGCTGTCCACGTCAGGTATAAAGCGCGCCAGGAGTGCACCGGTTGTTAGACCCAGTAATGGAACCCCAACCCTCTACGTCTTACAATACATCCTCCACACTAGTTCCTTCCACAAATAAAAATGTGCCCCCTTATTCCTGTTCAATTCCGATCGTACCCTTCAAGCACCAGCTTCTCGTTCTGTAGAGGATAGTATAACATTGGAGCTGGTGCGCACCCCAACCCCGACACCAGCCCTGGCTAGAAATCGTACGTAGTCAGGGTCGACCCGCGAACTATGTATAACAATGGATTTGAGCACGGACTACGGTGCGTAGTTGAGCGTATTGTGGAGTTTTCCCTTCAAAACAGTGACAGTCATGAAGTCAGGACGAGGCTGTCCTTCGGGTTCGGTTCAGATGACGGGGATGTTGATGATTTTTGGATAGTAATACCATACAGGCGCTTGGCCGCTGTAGATATAGAATATATTATGGGCCGTATAATGCAGGCCTCTCAAAATAGTACAACCTTCAACATGGACAACTTCATGATAGATATTGACCACGTGTTCCGTGTTGCGGGACATACGGCCACACCTTATACTCTTAACTTCAATTCTCAGGCTAATTACAGACGGCATATAAACACCGAGAGTGGTTGCTGCTTTATAGCAGTAGTCTTAGCTCATATGTTTAATGTACTAAATACGGTGGCCAGAAAAATTTGGCTGCCAACTGTTATGCAGCGTGCCCGCAAACTGGCAGTAGATTGCGAGCTTGAGTTTGACTGTAATATGGGTCCTGAAGAGTTGAGAAGGGTGGAGCAGGAAATGAATGTTCGTATAGTTGTATTTCGAATAGATAATCGTCGTAGGACTGTGTATGTTTTAAGGAGTGTGAGAGACCGTACAAGATCCCTACTTATTTTAGGGCTGTTAGGGTCAACGTATCTCCCCATCCGTAATATAAGGGACCTTTACGCCAGTTATGATAAAAGTCGAAAATATGGAAGGCATCATGATTTGTGTAAGGGATGCCTCGAGTTTGCGGACGATATAGTGAAACATTATAAGGATTGCCACATGGTATGTGAGCAGTGTAAAAGCTCCAAATGTGAAAATCGTGTAGATGTAGCTGAGAAGAGGAACTGTAATGTGTGTAGATGCACATTTTTCAATAATAAATGCTTTGAAGTCCATAAATCAATTGGTACTTGGAGGAAAATGAGAATCTGCGAATGTGGTATGTTTCATATGATGGATAATGGGGAAATTCACGCATAAATGTGATGCAATTCACTGTTCTACATGCCATGAGAAATATAACGCAGATGGTATGAAGCATGTATGTTATATGAAAGTTCCTAAGCCTAAAAATAGATCTTGTATAACTGTGTACTACGATATAGAAACATATACGGATGCTGAAACCAAAGAGGTTATCCCACAGCTATTGTAAGCCAGACTATCTGCGATGAGTGCATGTAAGTCGAGTGTGATGAGTGTCACAAATGTGGTAACGAACAAACGTTTTTAAAACGAACGCACACGACAACCCCGTGAAACTCTTTGTGTCCTATATTGTCAAGTTAGCGGACAAGTTAAAAAAAATGAATGTATATATTCTTGCACATAACGGGGCAAAATTTGACACACAATTCCTTTATAAGGAACTGCATCAGCACGAGTCATCGGAGATATTTACAGGCGATCCCTTGAAAAGAGGAAACAAACTTATACCGATGCAAATAAGAGGTAATGTTCATTTTAAATACACTTTATTATTCACACCTTATAAATTAGCTAAGCTACCCAAGGTGATAGGCGTAGCCGCCGGTTTCAAAAGGGTATTTCCCTTACATTTTCCTCACTAGCGACACTAAATTATGTAGATCTACATCCCCCCAAACATTACTCTAACTATGCCAACATGAGTGATAGTGAGCGTGAAGATTTTGACCGCTACTACGACAGTTTTAATGAAGAAATTCCTTACAATATAGCGGATGAATGTGAGCGTTATTGCGCGTGCTTAGAGTATGTTTCCAGACCTTTAGAAGGATGTACATAGATCGTTTCAACTGCGATCCGCTACAAGTCGCAACCACGATCGCCTTATTGTGCTTTACGGTGTTCAAGAACAATTTCATGCCTAACGACACACTAGCCGTCATTCACAAAAACACCCCACGCAGTTATGGCCATAAGGCTATTTACTGGCTCATTCCCCTACAGCAACAGACCGGTGTATATATAAAACATGCCCGCAACACGGGGGAAGTGCCCATTAAGGTAAATGGTCGTGTTTTTTGGGTGGATGGTCTAAACGAAGACCGTGCCACTGGTGAGAAGACTGCGTACTCCTTTAACGGGTGCTGGTGGCATGGATGCACACGTCCTGAGTGTGGAATCGTAGGAGATATCTATGGAAGATCTCCTGCCTACAGTCTTGCAAGGACCCGCACCGATCAGCTTATAGGTTCCCACTTCACTCACAAGGTCTTGTGAGAGCATGAATATGATGCACGGATGGAAACAGATGGGTAGTACCGCGAAGAAATAAACACCATCAAACGTTCAATGGTGTTGGATCCTCTCAGATGCGGCGATAGCTTGTTCGGAGGACGTACAAATCCCTTCAAACTATACTTTCCACCTGCGGAGGGCGTGAAACTCCATTACTACGACTTCTGTTCTTTATACCCCTACGTGATAAAGACCAATCCGTACCCTGTAGGAGCTCCTCAAAAACTGGTGGGACCCGCCCTGCACACCGTTGAAGAGTTCTCAGCAAATTTAAACGAGAACTATTTCGGTCTTTCTTTCATAGATGTGCTCCCCCCTCGCGATTTATGGATGCCAATCTTACCCGTCGTTACAGATCACAATCTCATGTTTCCCCTTTGTGTGAAGTGCGCAGAGGAGAACAATGGGGCCTGTAATCATATAACCAACCACAGGAAAATCAGAGGTGTATATACAAGTCCTGAGCTGTCCCTAGCCGTTCGCCACGGTTACAGAATATTGAAGATATATGAGGTGTGGAGGTTTCAGAAGCTCCCCAACCTTTTCACGTCAAATATAAAAACTTTTTTGAAAGATAAGGTAGAAGCATCAGGATATCCGCGAGGAGTTCATACCGAAAATGAAAAATCGGGTATATTCAACGCTACCGTGATCGTGAAGGGATACAACTTCACCGGCCCCAAATTGTAAAGAACCCTGGCGAGCGCTTTAGTGCAAACTTGTGCCAAATAGTCTTTGGGGCAAATTTGCTCAGAATACAAACACGGGAACGTCCATCTAGTCCAAAGTTATAAAGAGGTGTGGAATTATGCCAACTCCCGATAAAGAGGTCATGGAGATCGTGAATGTGGGTAATACGTACATAATAATGTACAACAGTACCTAATTGGCTACAGATACATCACTTGTTACAAACATACCTGTAGCCAGCTTCACAACAGCATATGCTCGAATCAAACTTTGGGGTCTACTGCATTCTCTTGGGCAGAGGGTTCTGTACGCAGACACAGATAGTGTGATATTCACAGAGAGGGAAGGTGAATACATGCCGCCTATTGGGGAATTCCTCGGAGAATTAATTGATGGATGAGTATGGTGATAGTGCTTACGCTGATACTGTTATCTCAACAGGCCCAAAAATTTATGGGGTACCGGTGAGGGTGGGGGAGGAAGTAAGATATATCGTGAAGACGAAAGGCATCACGCTTAACCAGGCGAACCGGCGGATCGTTAACTTTGATTCGCTGAAGGAGCTAGTGAGCTTAGAAAATGAGGGTGACCAACCACACCAACTGACTGTAGGGACCCACAATTTTCAAGCAGAGAAACTGGGGGGCGTGAAGGAACTTAGGAAGACGAAAGTGTGTCGTAACACATATAGGAAACGCTACCAGGTGCCTGGCACCTACGATACCGTATCCTTTGGGTACCATGGCCCCTGATATATATATATATATATATATATATATATATATATATGTGTGTGTGTGTGTGTGTATGTGTGTGTGTGTGTGTGTCTAATTACTTGTTGACGATATGTTTGTTTGTTTATTACTTATTATTTATTATTTGAATATATGCCATGAATTAGAGACTAATTATTTGTTGATATGTTTATTTACTTAAAATAAATTACAATTAGCGTTTCATTTTCTCCTTCGTGTGTGTGTGTGTGTGTGTGTGTGTGTGTGTGTGTGTGTGTGTGTGTTCAGGAAAAGGCTAAGGACCGCCCACTGTATGGCCGGTCAAAGGGGTCACGTGAATCCTGTCACTAGCTGTTCATATCTCTGCCCTGCGTACTCAGTTGATCTCAACAAGCCCTGAATCTCAGACGTGTATTTTGAAGAATTCTTGCGTAGACGGAAAAAGTGATAGCTACCTTTGATATTGCGTGCTCGACATTCATGAAGTGGTATTCGATAAAGTCTACAGATGTGGTGAACACAAAAAATCCCTAGTCCTCCCTCCTTTGAGGCTTTTAAGGCCATATTGAGCCGAGCGAAGCGTGAGGAGCAGGAGGTCCAAATACTCTACGGGTATTCTGACGAGAGCATTCCGGAGTTTCGTGGCTCAAACGATGTAATAGACGACGTCGTAGGGCTAAACTGTGTAAAGGCGCACATACACCACGAAGTGAAAGAAGCATCACGTGCAGAAAAGCAACGGGTATGGGTAGTGAGCCTTGTTGACGAATTGTGTGACAAGCGGTATTATGTCATGTTACATTACACCGAGTGCGCATACCCTGCGTCTGAGAATATAAATCTTATTATCATGGACAGTCTAAAATATTTTTATCATTACGTTTATATATATCATGATGAGGTTTGCAGTGAGGTTGTGGGTAAAGGCTTGTACGAGTTTTTAATAGAGTTTAAGGATGAGTATCGCTTGCTAAGCAAAAGGACAGATACGGGCACATGTTTCTCTCAAATAGAACGCCGGAATGTTAATGTGAGGAGAAAATGGACGAAGATGTATGATTCCGGTAAAACGTTAAAGTCGATATTACTTCATGTATAGGAAAATTCTGATTGCCCAGCATAATGGGATACAAGTATTTTCATGATTCTTTCATACTGAAACAACCCTGTGCACGAATCACTACGCTTGGTATGACGCTCGCCGTGTGATTCATTCCCCCACACCTCCCACCGAGCCAAACCGCGCACCTGCGGCTCATAGTCACCTCAGAGCTTGACCCGACTGTACGTACACTCCTCACAATAGAAAACCAATATACGATAGAGCTTCAGTTGAGTAGTATCCTCAATGCCGTATACGATGTGTCCGTGGCGAAGTCATTGTTTGTGTTCAGGCGTAAAACCGGCGCTGTTAATTATATACTTGAAACGTTTTGTAGACAATCAAACTCTGGCAAACGGAATGTATTTTATTTAAGTGTTGAGGAGATGAATAAAATCTTCGTGATAGTTGAGAAGTTGGGCGAGGATCGTTATAAAATACCTGCAGGTGTAAGCACAAGAAGAGACCAGATTAGTGATCCACCCTCATATGCCATTATTTGTACGTTGTGTATAAATCGAGACCAGCCATGCATTTATATACGATTGATGTAGAAGAATGCAGCTGAAAAACGTCCTTGTCCCCACGCGAAACCGTTTCATCCTCGTCAGAATGTTTGAAATCGTCGGTTTCCGCAAGCTAAAACCTATATTAGACGCGCGTGTTGCCGATATGCCTTATTTTGACACGGTTCTTGAATACACATACATCGCTCTGCTCGACGGCTTTACCGAGTGTAGGACTGAACAAGGCGAGAATGGATTGGAACTGGAAGCGTATTTAAAAGGTATATATTCTTCGAAATATCTTGAACTTTGGTACAAAGGACTTGAGCGGTACAAGGCTGCCCTCACCTAAACTTTTCACCCTGAAGAGCAATTTCTTTATATAATGGGCAGCTGTCGGTACGATTTAGAAGATTGCTTCAATTGTCGATATGCGTTGTGAAGAAGAGTTCACGGTTGAAAAGCTCGGATTGGAAAGAATAAACCCTCGATTGGAAAGGAGTGTTTATAAACTTGAATTTAATAATGATGTTGTGACAAACGATGCCCTCTTTGTGCGTGCTTTTGAATGTATTCTATCCGTGTTTAAAGAGCGATAACTTGCCAACCAATTGTAAAGCGGGTACAAAAATGGTGTTAAACGATCTGAAAGCTCTTTACATTGAGTATAGGCACCCGCGTATTTTGAGTGGTGAAATAATGTTAAATCGTATTTATTGCATAATACAAAGCAACGAGGATGTACAGTAACTGTAGACTTGATCATATGCGAGTTTAATATTTTAATTAAGCGCTGTAGAACATAAAGCGCGTATATTTTGATGTGTATATATATTATCCATGTATTCGGTTTCTTCTGCACTAATATTTTGAAATTTATATACAAGTGTGTATTTGTTCGTACATATATTAAACGTGTATATAGATTTCTCCTGTACTATTATTTTTTATGGTTATTTATAAGTGTGTAGATGCGCGTACATATATTAAACGTGTATATATATTTCTACTATACTATTATTATTTATGAATGTGTGTGTGTGTGTGTATATATATATATATATGAGTGTGTGTGTGTTATATATATATATATATGTGTGTGTGTGTGTGTGTGTATGTATATATGTGTGTATGTGTATATATGTGTATATATATATATATATATATATATATATATATATATATATATATATATATGTGTATATATATATATACATATATGTGTGTGTGTGTATGTAAAATATATGTATATATATATATATATATAGTCATCTGTGTGTAATTTTGGTGTATGTAGATTTCTTCTACTATTCTACTATCATATATACATACACAGCCTTCTAAGCCAACTGGCTGATTAATCCAGATTAAGCCAACTGGCTAATTAAGACTTCTAAGCTAACTGCGGCTGTCAAGAGCATTCATTATGCACCTGGATTGCAGGCGAAAAGATGTTCTCTCCCTCTCTCCTTCTCTCTCTTACCTTCTTTGGTAGGTTTTGGGGGGGAGTAAATCTTCTCTCTCCCCTCATGCAGCTTGAGGATAAACACCCTCACCCTTGCTTGCATACCCTCTCCCCTTTTTTTTGGTGCCACCCCAGCTGCCAACTTCCTCCCCCATGGGTGCCAACCCCCATCCCCCTTTGCAGCAATCGATCAACATTGCAATTGATTTGCACTCGAACATTTTGCGGTCATGCTACTTAAGAAATCCTTCGCTCGCTTATAAACAATCTCTTTTTTTCTCTTTTTTGTCTGGGTAGAGACGTTGATATGTTTGCTACCTGATGACCCCAAATATTAGTTATTTAATTATCTCTATTATATTTTAATTATCTCTTTATCTCTTTAATTATTATTATTATATATTTAATGATTCGTTCTTAAAGAGCCTTAATTTCATCATCAAAAGGAAAAAACCCGAAGCTCTGAGCATTTTGACTAATCTTTTCTTCAAACGTATCGGGATATAGTCCTATCATTAGTGAATTAAGAGCCAGCGTCCGTAGGTGAGTTGGAAACACCGTTTCTCTATGAGCGAAATGAAGACACTGAAGTCTGGGGCTCGACTCCGAATAATGTTGGTAATAATGATACGGGAGTTAAAGCAATGACCCTCATTAGTTGACCTGAGCGCTGTGCCAGTTTCTGGCCTTCCTCTCTAATTATTATCAGTGAATTAAAAAGGACGACAAAATTGAAAATAAAACAAATATATTATTATAAAAAGCCACTGATTTAGAGAGCTTATATACACTGACCTATCTATCCGTGATTCATCGTTCCGTAATTCATCGTTCCGTGATTCATCGTTCCGTGATTAATCGTTCCGTGATTCATCGTTCGGGGAAGCCTTATCAAATGGCCAGAGTTTAATTTCTACTTTCGATGATAAAATTAACGTTATATAGCTACATATAGAGTGAGTCAAAAGTGCTGCCTCAAAAATATTCATTGTATAGTTACCTTTTTTTTTATTCAGGACTTTTGACTCACCTTCTGTGTGTGTGTGTGTATATATATATATATATATACAGAGAGAGGAGAGAGAGAGAGAGAGAGAGAGAGAGAGAGAATGAAGGAGTCGAAGGGAAACAAAGCAAGTATCATTACTGGCGCGGAGCGGACCCGGAAAAGACATTTCAGGAGCGTCGTTATATCCACATTTGTGTTGTTTATTTGAATTGTTATGGAGGGGTACCATCCAATTACGACTACAGCTTCCCCCACCCCATACTTCTAACTTATTCAAACTGAGAAAGAATATTCCTCAAAATACACTTCGACCTTGTATCACTTATTCGTTCACAGACATTTATCATATGGCATCCCAGCGCCCGTATCTTATAAGCGAAGTGAAGATATTGAGGTCAGAGGTTCTACTCCCGTTGGTGTTGATAATAATCCAAGAGTTAGTGCAATGGGTCAGATTAGTTTGCCTGAGTGTTGTGCCAATTTCTGGCCCTCCTGCATGATTAGTTATTATTACTGTATGGCATGTCAACATGAGTCATTTCAAAAAAGTATATAAAAACCCTTTGGAAATCACGCACTTTACAAACAGTCTCAACCAATGAGAACAGACTATAATCAAAGTCACTCTTCCTTATTGTATAAAGGGCTAAATATCCTAAAGCTAAATTGGCTTGTACAAAATTACTGTTGCAATTAGTATGTTTGAAGTTATCAATAAAAGTTACTATATCTCACCCATTGAAAGAGCAATCATCCCGCATCAAACACGTCATCATTTTAACACAAGATTCCTAGCGATTTAATGCACAAACAAACTTTTAACCCTTTAAGCCTTTAGTTTTTGTCGAGTTAAGTTATGAATGCGTGTATTTGAAACGTTAGCAATTTGTACCGTGTATAACATTGTACATATAGTTTATACACACTGATATTAACAATATTATTAATACAGTTAATTAAGTTTTTACATTATAATTTTTTAAAAATGAGGTTTCCACAAATCTCTTATCTGATCTTGCACATAATTTATTTTTTTTTTTTTCATATATGTTCTTCTAAATATGTTTTTAACTAGTGTTACTTTCATTTAATATTTCTATACATTTTTAATCTTTATTATTATTATTATTATTATTATTTGGCACTTCACTTTCCTTTTGCGATAAATAAAGTGAATCCCATCTATTTGGCCTGAAAAAGCTTCCTTACTTCCTAGCGACATTGTCAGATAAGACTACATTAAGTATTTTAAATGAATTTCAAACACCTAAATTGTCTGAATAGAAAATAGTCATTTTTCTTTTTGAATATATTGTAGAATTGTATTCTTTCTCGGAATACTTTTGGAGTTTGAATCATGACAGTATATTCCTAAAAAACATTTATAATACTGTATGCATTTTTATTATCCCTTTGTCATTTATCAATGGGGGTAGGGAAAGAAGGAGGGCTAAGTTTTGTGTGTTGTGTGTGTGTGTGTGTGTGTGTGAGAGAGAGAGAGAGACAGAGAGAGAGAGAGAGAGATTGTATTCATAGCCAATCCTAAAATAAGAATTTTTTTTTTTTTCAGTTTGCATTATTTCTCTTGAAGGAATTTCTCTTGTAGAGAATTTTCCCGCGAGTGTACTTTTATTTACGTTATATTATTTACAATCTTTTATGGTTTTATTTTATTTATCTTTCCTACCAAAGTACTCGTAAAATATATCACAGTGGTTATTTTTATTGTATTGGTTGGACTGGATTTAGCACGAGTTCCAACCCTAGGTGGAGATTTAGCTGGCGCACCTCCCCTTAGATTACTCGTGAAACGAGAAACGTGGATTAATATTGGTGAATATCGTGCTGGTTTTGGAGGTCATATGACGGAAGGGGTTTACAGATTGAGGTAGGATTCGAACCACGGGTCGTTACATCATCTGAATGCAGACGGAGGATGGTCACCCATTCGGTTATTGAACAGACCGAACGGCGCTTAGCCTCGTGATCTAACGGGAAACGGTGCTGGGACATGGCTACGACATAATCCTCTGTCTTTAATATGGTTAAGTTTTTATTTGAAAAATGTTTTTTCTATAATCTAATGAATATAAGTGCTCGAAACACACACACACACACACACACCACATATATAATATAATATATATATATATATATATATATAATATATAAAACAAGTACATTAATCCCACTTTGATGTGTGAAATTAAAATTTCACGACCCAGCACCAAAACTAAAATAAAAGAGCAAAAACTTAAAAATAGATTTAATCTAAAAATCTTTAAAAAATAAAGATAAAAATAAACGAAATAACACTTTTGAAAGTTAGAAAAAGTTTCTTCATCAACTTCGAGACCACAAGAGACCAAGAGAGACCACGAGAGATCTATACACTAACAGAAAAAAGATGGACTCGCGCACTTCGTGCTATAGATAACGTATATAACTGCCAAGCACCCGAAGCTTATTGGGCAACACGGTTTTCCTATAAACGAAGTGAAGACACTGATGCCGGGGGTTCGACTCTTGTCGGTTCTGGCAATAATAATAATACAGGAGTTGGCGTAATGTGCCGCATTAGTTGGCCTGAGCGCCGTGCCAGTTTCTGGCACTTCTCACTCATGATTGATAATGTAACTGTGAAAGTGAAAATAATTCTGCATAGACCGCAGACGAAGTTTATAATGATAGGTTGATGGTTGCTAGTTGATGGTTGATTGGGTTGTGTAACCCCTTTCGCAACATCTATAGTAAGGTCATATGACGGTGGGTGGACATACTACTTTACGTGGAATCCAAACCACGGGTCTCTACATGATCTGGAAGGGAAGGACGGTTTCCCATCTAAGTACTCTCCAGACGCAATGTCGCTTAACATCGCTAATCGACGAGAAGCGGTATTACGACATAAGCCAAACGTACCGCCTTATAATGATAAGTATTACAGAATACTTTCTCATATAGGTTTGGTGAGCATATCTCTGTGGTATGGATTTTTTACGAAGAAGATTAAAGAACCCCAGTCTACAGTATATTTATTTTGATGTGGTTAGTGGTTAGTGGTTACGGTGGCGGATTCCGAGAGATGTGTTGCTGTTTCGCTCCCGTCCGCTGGCATTGGGTGGAGTTCAATTGGCTTCTTACTGTTTCTTTCTGTCTCAGTGACCCTTGGGGTACACTCAGAGGCGGATTAAGACACCTCGGGGCCACGGGGCAATGAAGAATATGGGGTAGTTTTCTATAGCTTTTTATTAACAATACATGTACACAGTGCCGTATTAAGGATTTTTGGGCCCTGGGGCCAAAATATTCTTGGGTTCCCTCAACAAGACAAATCTTCAAGTCATGTAAATTAATAAAACCATTTATTTCTAAATCAAATAATGCAAGTTTTACACAAATACCAAGCTGCTACAATTGCACCAAACCAATTACACAACTACAAGTCCACTACTAATCTACAAAAGTTGGTTACAAAATCATCCACCACCAGTATACAAAAGTTTTTTGAGCTGCTTCATATCACTAAATTTTCCAATCACAAGCTCAGTATTTAAATTCTGCAAAATATTCTTTTCTATGCATAACAATGACAGACAGATATTGTTGAGCATTCAAAATTTATCATTGATATCATTATAAACATCAGCCCTAAAACAGCTGGGCCCTGTGGCCTGGCTCCCCTGGCCCCCCTTAATACTCCACTGGGTACACTCATCTTCACGTTGTGAGGAAATGAGGTTGGATGTTACCTTTTTTATTATTATTAGGTTAAGTGGATTCAGTGCTATTGTTTCCGATGAGAATGATAACTGAAGTGTTTTAACTTCACCTAATTCCCTTCTAGGAAGAAGTGGCTAAGCGACAAAAGTAAAACCACCAGAAAACGCAGCTAAAGTTGTAACAAATTTGAAAGTGACATAACTTTTTAACTTTTGAAGATATTTTGACGAAAAAGTTCAAAAGTTCAAAAGTTATGGCGTATTTTACTTTTGTTGCTTAGCCACTTCTTAGAAGGACCTCATATGAAGCGTTCCGTACAAAAGGGCGAACTCACCAAAATCAAGTTTTGAGAAAATGAGGTGTAAAGTTTTGGAAACTGTAATTACACATAGCTACAACAAATATGCTATATGCTTTGATGAGTGCCTTAACCACTCTTCACGGTTACTTTCTCTTGAAATGAAAGACCATAGTTTAGTCTTTCTAGTGACACAAAAAACACATTTTCCGTATCATGGTCAGTTCGCACTTCTTGTACGGAACGCCTCATTATAAAGTCGACTCGCAAAGAGTCTACTAGTTGCATTAAGTCGACATCAAAAAATTCTAAACCCGGATAACATCGAAACGTTCCACCTTATTAAACAAGTTGCTTCAATGCATGTTTTGATATCCGATCTTGTTCTGCATGTTGTTTATCTTTGGTTTATCGATATTATGCGTCTTTCAATTCTTATATTCCGTCGTATTTCGTATGAGTGATGTTGACTGTAGGCTTTTAAGAAGCAATGCTACGTGTATCTTTATAATCGATTTGGATTAAGAAGATTCAGGGAGAAATAATCTCTCCGCTTTTATGGAGATTATGAGCGAGTTTGGAGCTCTCTCGTTCATTGGAAAGTTTTGCGAGTTTCCTACCGCACTGGATGAAATAATGGCAGAGAATTTCTAAAGTCACCTATTTTTTGGGATGAATATTAATAAGGGTAAATTCTGCGAAACTTAAATTGTAATATTTTGTATAACATAACTTACGTGAACAATGTAAGTTATTGTTTGGA
Source organism: Bathynomus jamesi (assembly GCA_023014485.1). Taxonomy (NCBI): domain Eukaryota; kingdom Metazoa; phylum Arthropoda; class Malacostraca; order Isopoda; family Cirolanidae; genus Bathynomus; species Bathynomus jamesi. The sequence goes on along the minus strand of JAJOZX010000923.1, from coordinate 87,390 downwards.
TAAACTCGAGGTTAAATTGTATAGAGTCCAACACTATTAAAAGTTCAGAAAATCTGGTAATTTGTGAATTTGTTCAAATGAAGGCGTTTCCTAAAAGACTTTTCATGCAATGTTAGTCTATGAATTTTATGTTAGGTATATTTCGAGTGCATACGCTGTAAATAGGTAAATTCGTAAAACCTTCAAGTCCAATACCTAACTAAGCTTTTCAATAACTTCAGCGTTCCAAGTAGTAAATGGTTCATAAGAGTGGCCGTATAAGATCTCTTTTTGGTAGCGTTTTTTGGTATATAGGGTCAAAAGAAGCCCAGTACGTTCCCTGTTAGTGTCCCTGCGGTCCCCAATTTGGAACCTAATTTTGAGAGGAACCTTTCTTTAACCTACGTTGACATGTAATACGAAACCATACGGTTTCAAATTTCTAAATCATATGAAACTTTACTGCTTACAGTTACAAATGAATGGTCAGCAAACATATGACGGGGCGGTTATTCTTTCAGTATAACTGAAACAAAAGGTCAAGGAATTTAATTGGGAGCAGTCCAAGAATAAGCACCCAAATCAATTTAGGGTTCTTTTTCTTGGATTGGGGTCGAACGAGGTCCTTATTCTTGGATTGCTCTAAAATCCATCAAATAAAACGTTAAAACTAACGAAATATTACGACTTAACCTAACCAATCGTCAATTTGTTTATATATATATTATAAACTGACGATTGGTTAGGTTGTCGTAATATTTTTGTTAGTTTTAACGTTTTATTTGATTAGGTATACAATTTATGTGGCAAGATAGATTCATAAACGATGCTTTTGAAAGGATTTGTGAGCAAATCGCCACACAATATGCTTTGTAATTATGTTTTTTCTAATTTTTTTTTATTCAGTATTCGTCATTCTAATTATGTTGTTCTAATTTTTTTATTTCAATATCCTTAGTAGCATGGCCGCAAAATGGGAGAGTGCAATTGCAATGTTGATCAAATGGTGCAAGATGCCAAACCCCTCCCCCAGGGTGCCAAAAAAAAGGAAGCAAGGGGGATTCCCCCAGCTGCCACATGCTGGGGGGAATTCACCTAACCTAAGAGAGAGAGAGAGAGAGAGAGAGAGAGAGAGAGAGAAAGAGAGAGAAAGACCATCCTTCGCCTGGGACCGCCAGAACGCATAATAAAGTTCTTGGTCTTTGCTCTTGGCTTAGATGGTCTTTGCACTTGGCTTAGAAGGCGTAAATGGCTTGTTTAGGTGTGTGTGTGTATGTATATATATATATATAATATATATATATATATATATATATATATATATATATATATATTCGAGTTGCCAGATTTTGCTATTTATTTAATTAATGGAGATGTTCTTGACAGCATCAGATGGCTTAGAAATCCGCCAGTTGTCTTAAGGGGCCTATTGGTTTAGAATATGTAACCAGCCATTTGGCATAGTGTATACATTAGGTCGGGTCGAAAATGGGAAATTTTTTATTTCTTAAAATGTACACTATGTGAGAAGTTTCATTTTATCATCTTAAAATATTAAAGTATCAAGCATGTGCTACCCCTGCTACCTCTAGCACATACCCCCCCCCCCTGTTTTTTACCATCATATTTGCATATATTTAAATGGAAAAAAAATTTATTTTTTAAAAAGTACACTATGTGAGAAGATGTTTTTTATCACTAACAAAATATTAAAAAATTCAAGCATGCGCTACCCTACTACCTCTATCACATGCCCCTCCTCCCTTTTTTACCTTCATATTTGCATATGTTTAATGTTGTTATATGTTACATGATAAGTTGCTTGTTTAATGCTTGATATTTTTATGTTTCAGATAAACAGAAATAGTTTTTCAGATAAAGAGAAATAATTTGCATTTGCTTTAATTATAATTTGAATTATCATAAATTATAAATTACATATAATATGATTTTACTTCTGAATATAAACTATGACTACTAGAAGCAAGTCCTCAAATGCAGCCTTTGGATATCCTACGGAATTCCCAGCAGCTATGACTCCTTCAAAGGCAGATGTTGTGAGACACTACCTTTTTGTGCGCAATCGTGAAGAAGCTAAATCAAAAGGATCAGGAACTGTTAATGACTGCTACAGGGTTGTTGTAAATGATATTGAAGACATTTGGATGAAATTTTCTTTCCCTACGATTAACACCAAAGGTGTCAGTCGACTAACAGAAGAAGCCTAAAAGAACAAGGTGCCGTTACATCGAAGAAATGAAAGTTTTGCCTTAAAAGTAACTCAGTATGATGAAATGTTTGTTATATCTTCTTGTGAATGCTATGATAAGGGAACTGATAGGAAATCTTGCAGGTGTAAGGATAAAATACTAATGGCAGAATGGGAGTCTTCTGTGGGTCAAAAACAAAGAAAAAATCAGTTAGGACCAATTGATCGCATAGCTAGTTCAACAAAGAAGAGATCTTTAGCAAGAGCCTTAGAAGCACAAAACTGTCAACTAAAACCACAAGAAGAAATGAATGAAGCCACCAATGTTTTACCATCGGAATTTATAGAAAATACCGAAGAAGACATGGATGTAGATTCAGAGAGTCAGGATGTAGATTATGAGGCCGATTTAGAATTGACTGAGAATATTCAGAACAGGCACTCCTATAAAAACATAGCATTAACGGCAGATCGTTATCGTGTAAGTTGTAGAGCTGCAGCTGCAATAGTCAATGCAGCTTTAAAAGATATGGGGATCCTTAACCACACCAACATGCTTGACAGAAAGAAATTAGAAAGAGAAAGAAATCGCATAGGTGAAACAAATACTTTTAGGTCTAAATCCAAAAATCTGAAGATGGAGTGCCTTGGATTTGATGGAAGGAAAGATAACACATTAACTAAAAGTGGAAAGATAAAAGAAGAACACTATGTTATTGTGAAAGAACCTGGAAGCATCTATGCAGACCATGTCACACCAGATAATGGAACTGCTCGCTGCATAGCAGAAGAGTTGATAATTATTATTACAGACTCGAACAGCACAGATATTATCAAAGGTTTACTGTGTGATGATACTCCTGTAAATACAGGAAAAATTGGTGGAGCCATAAAACTAGTTGAAATTCATCTTAACAGAGCAGTGCAGTGGTTGGTGTACCTCTTGCACTTGAATGAACTGCCTTTTATGCACGTCTACAAAGCCATTGATGGTAAAACAACAGGTCCAAATACTTTTGTGGGTTCAACTGGGAGTAAACTGAAAACAGATTTAACAAAATTGGAGGTAGTCAAATATTCTCGCGTACAGGGAAACATTAAAGAAATTTCAGCAAATGTTGTGAAGGAGCTAAGCAGTGATCAAAGATATCTGCAAACTGCAAACTGGAGACACTTCTCAAGATCTGTCCACTCGATCCCCAGGTACCCTTCATCATGCTCGCTGGCTAACTCTAGCCAACAGGGTCCTTCGATTATATATCTCAACCCAAATCCCGATAAAAACCTTCGAGATATAGTCAAGATTATTATGCAGTTCTATGCTCCAGGGTGGTTTTGGATAAAATCTCATCCTAATGCAACTGATGGTGCATATAACTTTTGGCATTTAATGTGCTTGCTTCGAAATTTAGATGAACAACATAGATCAATCATAGAACCAGTATTAAAGAATACTGCCTACTTTTCCCACCCAGAAAATATACTCATATCAATGGTAACTGACAAGAGACTAGAAATTAGGGAGCAAGCTATTCAGAAAATCATCCTTTCAAGAACAGGATTTTTAGGTACCAGAAACTTTGAGTTGCCTCGAACCCTCTATTTCCAATCTACTGACTACACCGAGATGATCGATTGGCAAAGAGAGATCATTACTCCTCCACCGCTGCTAAACAATTTTAGCGACGATGAGCTACTACAGGCTCGATGTAAGCCACTGGAGATAGCTTCTTTTCTATGCCACAGTCAAAGCGTGGAAAGGGCAGTCAACCTAGTAACAAAGGCATGTCAGGAAAGAATAGGATATGACAACCATCAAAAGTTTATCTTAAACTCATTAGAATCAAGGCGAAAACTGCCCAAGTTTGAATGGAAGGCCCAATGGAATGAATAAGAAACATATGAAATAAAATTTCCTAATGATATTGAAAATTTCTTCCCTTTTGATGTGATAAGGAACAATGAAAAAGTGAATTGAATTTTAGCACATTTATTATGCCTCTAATTTTTTCTTCTGAATATATTGTTGTAATTAATTAATTTTCCTAATACTGTACATTATTAAATAAAATATTATACGTTAATAAAGAATTATGTCATCAAAAAACCTGAATGTAGAGTAAGTCTCGTATAAATGGAATATTCTTCAATATAGGTCAAAAAGTGAAAAATTGTGCCAGGGGTAGGAGAGTTTAAACAGCGAAAATAATTTATGATGGGGTTCCTGTGTTCCATTCAAACCCCTCACAATATGTACCTTTTCAATATAAAATTTCGACCCGGCCTAGACTCTACACATATATATTTATTATAGCAGACGTGCATTGTTTATATATATTCCCATTAACCCAGTTATTCCTTAATATCGTTTATTTATATATATATATATATATATATATATATATATATATATATATACAGGGCCATTCAAAAAAGACGCAACAGTTTAAATTACTTATATTTCGTAATATTGTTAACATACAGGAGTGATTTTTGTATTAGTTTACAGCGTACAATTGGGAGTTTTTATTTAATGAAAAACATGTTCAATGCGTGAACCACCGGCATCCAAACCCATTTGCAGTCGACGTTGAAAGTTGGCAAGTACTGTGCATAGAACGTCATGAGTGATTGTGCTGACAACAGATGAAATTTCCTCTTGCAGCTCACTAATTGTGAGAGGATTGTTTTTGTAAACATTATCTTTCAGATATCCCCATAAAAAATAATCACATGGGTTGAGATCCAGAGAATATGGTGGCCAAGACCATCCACAGGCAAAACGTTCAGGGAAGCGATTCGAGATGACGCGATCGTCAAAATATTCATTTAAGGCTACAAGAGTCGTTCGCCTAGCGCCTTAGGCTACTAGGCCTAAGCGGTAACAAAACTCCCAGGTGTACGCTGTAAACTAATACAAAACTCATTCCTGTACATTAACAATATTACGAAATATAAGCAATTTAAACTGTTGCATCTTTTTTGAATGGCCCTGTATATATATATATATATATATATTATATATATATATATATATACCCATGAAAGCATTTATTGGATAATAAAACACAACTACATCATTCTGTTTATTTAGACGAAATGTTGGAATTAATTTCATGAAATATACAGGGTGTCCGAGAATTATCTGTACAATTTTTGGCTGTTATTAAAAGTCAACCATGAAGTTTAGAAATTCCAGTTTGCCCATTTTACAGAGAATCTCATTAAGTTTTTTATGATACCAAGTTTTGACAAGTTTTTTAGAAATTCCAGTGTGTCCGAACATTATCTGTACAATTTCATCTTTTAATAAAATTCTTGGTAACACGTAAAATTCTTAAACAAGATTATTTAGAATCTGTATTTTCAAAAGCTTCTTTTATTAAAGTAACGTTGTTACAAATATTCGATATGTGCACCATTAGTGATTCGCAAAACATCCAATCGATACTCCAAATGTTGCCATGTACGCTGCAGCATATCCACATCAATTCGCTCAATAGCAGCTGTGATTCTTGCTTTTAAATCATCAATGTCTGTCACCCGCGTACATTTCTATAAAACTTGTCAAAACGTGGTATCAGAAAAAACTTAATGAGATTCTCTGTAAAATGGGACAACACTGGAATTTCTACACTTTATGGTTGACTTTTAATAACAGCCAAAAATTGTAAAAATAATTCTCGGACACCCGGTATATTTTCATGAAATATTTTCATGATTTCAAAATCAATGATTATGCAAGACTGTCGCGTTCGGGTAATAAATTTGCGAAGGGATTTGAGCAAGGTTGGACACGTGAGATTTATAAAGTTACGGCTATGAGACCTAAAGGCGAGATAATGCTGTATTACGTTGAAGATTTGAATGGGGAAGAGATCGCAGGAGGTTTTTACCGCGAGGAGTTGTAGAAAGTGACGTTTAATTTAGGAAAAAAACGTGTTTAAAATTTAAAACATTTTAGGTAGCAAAGGATCAGGAAAGAGAAAACTGTACCTGGTGAAATGGCTAGGGTACCCAGAAAGCTTCAACACGTATATAAAAGTTGCTGCAATAATGAAGCTTAAATAGTATGCAACATGTCGCCTAACCATTTCTACGTCACACTACCGTCCTCTTCGTCTCTCTCTGTACACACTAACAACACCCTGGCCAACTTTGTAACAGAACTCCACGGGGCCTGTTGAATTGGGTCATGATCCATATGAGGTGGGGATATACGAAATTCAGCTGCGAAAATGTCTGTTGCGCATTTTGGGGAATGGGAGTGATAAAACATTAAAGCCGATATTACTTCGTGTGTCGCAGATGGAAAAATTCTCTAAACGATTGCCCAATATAATGGGGTACAGGTATTCACATGACTCTTTCACGATGGAACAACACCGTACACGATTCACTAACTTATGGTGTGACTCGTTTCCTACACCTGTCTCCGTGCCAAACCGCGCACCGGCTGCTCATAGTCATCTCAGAGCTTGAACCGATCGGACGTGCACTCCTCACAATAGAATACAATGGGACTTCCGTTGAGCAGCATTCTCAATGTCGTATACAATGTGTCCATGACGAAGTCATTGCGTGTGTTCAGGTAAAAACCGGTGCCGTTAACTATGTACTTGAAACGACTTGTAGACAAACAAACGCTGGTAAACGGAATGTTATTTATTTAAGTGTTGAGGAGATGAATAGAGTCTTCGTGATAGTTGAGAAGTGGAGTGAGAATCGTTATAAAATACCTGCAGGTGTAAGTACAAGAGAACAGATTAGTGAAGCCCCCTCATGTGTCATTATTTGTACGTTATGTATAAATCGCGACCAGCCATGCATTGATATACGGTTGATGTGAAAGAATGCGTCTGATAATAACGTCCTTGTCCCCACCCGAAACCGTTTCATCCTCGACAGAATGTTTGAAATCGTCGGTTTCCGCAAGCTAAAGCCTATATTAGACGCACGTGTTACGGATATACTTTATTTTGATACGGTTCTTGAATACGCATACACCGTTTTGCTCGACGGGTTTACCGAGTGTAGGAATGAACATGGCGAGAATGGTCTAGAACTGGATGCTTATTTAAAAGGTTTTGACTCTTCGAAATATCATAAACTTTGGTACAAACGACTTGAGTGGTACAGGGTCAGAGACTCACCTACACCGTTCACCCTGAAGAACTATTTCTTTATATAATGAGCAGTTGTCGCTACGACTTAGAAGATTATTTCAACTGCCGATATGCATTGTGAAGAGAATTTACGGTTGAAAAGCGCGATCGGTAAGAATAATCCTCGATTGGAAAGGAGTGTTTATAAACTTGAATTTAATAGTGATGTCACTAACGATGCCCTCTTTGTGCGTGCTTTTTTGTATTTTGTCCGTGTTTAAAGAGAGTGATAACTTGCCAACCGAATTTAAAGTGGGCACAAAAATAGTATTGAACGATATGAAGGCCCTTTACATCAAATATAGGGATCCGCATACCTTGAGCAGTGATTAATATTAAATCGTATTTATTGCATTGTACAAAGCAACAATGATGTAACGTGCGATGTTTAGTATTTAGTTTAGCGCAGTAGAACATAAAGTGTATGAAATTTTGATGTATATTATTTTGCAGTATATTTAATTTCTATATATTTGTTAAAATTTTATTATTTAATATAAATGTGTATATAGATTTCTCCTGTACTAATATTATTATTTAAGAATGTATATAGTTATATATATCGTTGAAAGTGTGTATAGAATTCTTCTGAACTATTTTGATTGTATATTTATTTTCTCTATATTTCATGAAAGTAATTCCAATAATTTATCTAAATAAACAGAATGATATAGTTGTGTTTTATTATCCAATAAATGTTTACCTGAGTGTGTGTGTATATATATAAACGATATTAAGGAATAACTGGGGTGATGGGAATATATATAAACGATGCACGTTTGCTACAATATATATATATATATATATATATATATATATACACTATGCCAAATGGCTGGTTACGCCTTCTATACCAACTGGCTGCTTAAGACAACTGGTGGATTTCTAAGCCATCTGATGCTGTCAAGAACATCTCCATTAATTAAATAAATAGCAAAATCTGGCAACTCAGAAGTTAATAATATATATATATATATATACCTAAACAAGCCATTTACGCCTTCTAAGCCAGATTAAGCCTTCTAAGCCTTCTAAGTCAACTGGGTGATTAAGCCAACTGGTTGATTAAGACCTTCTAAGCCAAGTGCAAAAACCAGGAGTTTTATTATGCGTCTTGCGGCCCAGGCGAAGGATGGTCCTCTCTCTCTCTCTCTCTCTCTCTCTCTCTCTCTCTCTCTCTCTCTCTCCTCTTTCTCTTAGGTTAGGTGGATTCCCCCAGCTTGTGGCAGCTGGGAGGAATCCCCCTTGCTTCCATTTTTTTGCACGCTGGGGGGGGACCTTGCAACAGCGGGAGGGGGTATGGGCATCTTGCAACACTTATCAACATTGGATTGCAATTGCACTCTCCCATTTTGCGGCCATCCTACTATCCTTTTTAAACATTAAATTATTGTTTGCAATATTTCAATATTCAATCTTGTTTCAATATTTTTATTTTAATTACAGTATGTTGTTCAAATTTTTTTATTGCAATATCCTTCGTAAATTAAAATATTTTTGCTTTAAATTTTACATGTTAAAATCCTTTAATTTGGATTGAGGTCGAACTGGGGTGCTGTTTCTTGGATTGGGATCTAAATGGGGGGCTTTTTCTTGGATTGGGGACTTTGGAGTGCTTATTCTTGGATTGTTCCTGTAATTGATTATATAGTTAACAGTTGGATAGTTAATAATTTAATTTGCAATTCTTTTATTTTAAATATTAATAGCGAACTAACAAAAAAAATTAATCTTCCATAGAGTAAGACTCGCACAGAACATACTCCGATATTCATATCGGCTGAATCCTGTTTATACCTTTCCTTTCAACTTTTCAAATGTTTCGTGCGACGATTCCTCATTTCACGAAGGTCAAGCTTGTCGCCTCTCCTGTTTTATTCAGTTTTGCTCTTTGCTCCAAACACAATCGTACCTAACTTATCGTACCTAATCCTGAAATTATTCTAAAGAACACCATCATACTTTCCTTATTAACTCCTTCTTCTAACTTTGTATCTAAATTAGTAATTGCATAATTAACACTGTTAATAACAATTTTGCCTCCATTTCTACTTCCACCATCAACATTCCCACCCAGTACAGTCTCAGTCCTTTCGCTTCCTTCTCTAATTTCAGGTTAGTCAAGTAAGTCAATGTCTTTCATACGCTTAACACAAAAGTATAAATTTTAATATATAGTAAACAAGAAATATTAATTATGAAATATATACCAAAAAAATCAACGACTCAAAAAATGCCAAATAATTACTAAATTATACAAAATTACCTCCACCCAATTATTGTTGATCACAAACCTGCAAAAAATTGCAAATTAAACACTTCAAAATAATACTTAACACTAAAATATCCTTAACTAAAATTTGATTATAAACTTAAATAAATCAGGTTGTTTGCTGGAGATGCCAAATTTATATAGCCTATGCTTTTGGGCTTAAAAATGTCTGCCTACGGTATGCAATTTATACAATAAGCACTGGCAGAGGTGGCACCACGTTCTCTTTTGCTGAAGTACTTCCGAAAAGACTTAATATCATATTCATTTTAACAAAATTCTCCCTTTTCAAAGTCGAGACACATAATTGCCAACAAGGAAAGGTACGACACTAAATGTTTACAATTTATTAAGAGTTATTAACAACTACAGTGGTCATGCCAATTCATTAATATCGCTATAGCGAAGAGTTTAATCGAACTGCCCACTAATTGGGAAATAATTAATTCTTAGAGGCTTTATCAATTAACTTATATGAATTGATAGTAACGTCACAAATTGTCATACTCCTACAATATATATTGGGTGTCCGGAAAATTTATTTCAAATTAAATTTACAAAAGTAATACATTGGAACTACAACAAATGTTCAAATTGATGTCTTGTTTTGGGACCTTTTTTTTTTGTTGCAAGTAGAATAACACGTAATGGCTAATATGGAAGTGAGTTACACTCGTGAGGAAAAGGCCTCCGCGGGATATTGGCGCTGTCTGAGCGGGTAAGGTACATTGGCAGTTTTAAGGGGTGTTGGATGGCCTTTAAACTTCTTAATTTAGGGGATTAAAAACACAATGGCTTCTTTGAGAAACTAGAGTGATTAAAAGAGAATAAAAAAGTTCATTTTTTAGTGCCACCAATCACCATTCCCCACCCCTCCTGCCCCTACCCCTACACGGCATATATGCCGCCATACTACTGTTGGATGGGAGACAATCCTCTGTGTCAATATTATGCAGTTACGGTTCGGATCCCACGTAAAGCTGTAGGTCCCCTCCGACATATGATCGTAGATGCTGCGAGCGACGGAGGTTAAACACCACCATCATTGTACTGGTGATCAGTTGCGTTTTATTTCTAAAATATTTAACTTGATATACATTCATTAAACATGTGGAGGTGTTTGGCAACTTCTTTCCTTGATCGTCTTTGTTATATTAATTTTTTCTTCTCTTCGTATACCAAATGTCCCGTCCCAAATTCCTACTCATAATATTCCATGTATAATGTACTCAGTATTGGAGATACAGGGGACCCATTCCCATACCCAAACGTTGTAAATAAAATTCCTCACCGAAGGAGAAGGCATTTTTGGTGACACAGAGTTTTATCATTTCTAAAAATACAAGTGTGGGCATATCAAGTTCTATGTTACATGTTGGCAATTTTCTATCTAAAAAACTAAGTACATCATCAATGGAAACTTTCGTAAACAATGAATCAACATCAAAACTGATCATTCTTCCACGCTTTAAATCTAAGGACATAACTTTATTAATAAAATCATAAGAATTAGTGATGTGCGAGCCAGAAAATTTACCAACTAATGGGGACAATTCATCCGCAAGAAATTTAGATAACCTGTAACTAAAGGAACCCCTGTGTGAAATAATAGGACGGAGCGGTATATTATTTTTATGGGTTTTGGGTAAGCCGTAAATGTGGGGGAGTTTGGGGTTAATCTGTAAAACTCTTTTAGGGTCAATCGCCGGGACATCTTTTAATAAGTTCAAAAAACTTCACTTTTTTTTCTACGTGAAGGTCACAATATGATAATAAAAACCCACTCTAATAGACAGACTTTATTTCCACAACAGTTTCAATGCCCACTGGCATCCAGTGGGCATCGAAACTCTTGGGAAATAAACTCTGTCTATTAGAATGGGTTTTTATTATCATATTTTAATAAGTTCTTGATAGTTTTGTTGAATTCAGCAGAAAGACGCTTTAGGGGGGACGATCTCAATTTGGTGGTGAATTCATCACTAAGTAATGTTTCCATTTTCTGTTTATAATCACACTTGTCCACAATAATCACAGCGTTACTTTTGTCCGCTTTAGTAACAAATATTGTTTCATTCTTCTTGAGCTTGTCCAAAGCTAACCGAAATCTTTTGGGAATCGAGTCCATTGAATTGAAATGTTCCAGAAACTTGCTCGGAATCAAACCATTTAAACATGGAAAATCCAACCTAGAATTAACTACGGAAGACACAAAATCCAAAACAATGTTTTTATCAGGTTTAAGGGCAAAGGACAGCCCTAAATTAAGAACTTCTCTTTCAGATTTGGATAAGACATTTGTCGATAAATTTAAAATGGAACCTTCTACCGCACACTTTGACCAAGCACTTTCATCACAATGGAGTGATCATGCAAATTATATCGCGAAAAAGATTTCAAGGAGCGTTGCTATAATGTTTAAACTTAGAAATGTAGTCCCTAAACAAGTTTTATTGACTCTTTATCATACTCTTGTTCTTCCTTATATAACATACTGCACCCTTCTTTGGGGAAACCCAGCTAACAACGCATTAAGTGGTATCTTTGTCATCCAAAAACGAGCAATAAAGTTATTATCTGATGCTGATTTCCTTGATCACTCTAGTGCATTATTTAAAGAGCTAAACCTACTAAAGCTCAACGATATAACCAAACTGGCACATTTTATTTTATTTACAAGTATAAGAACAAAATCATTACTTTGCAATGGGTAAATAGATATTTTGAAACTCATCAAGAAATCCACTCGTATCAGACCAGAAATAGATCAAAGCTTGTTATACCTCAATTTAGATTGTCTTCATCTCAAAAACTACCCATTTTCATTGGATTGAAACTATGGAATGACTTGCATGCCGATATAAAAAATATTGTGAATGTAAATTTGTTTAAAAACAAGTTGAAATTCCGATTAATAATGGCATACTAAGAAAAATCTAGGATTAATGTCCACTAATATTGTTTAATATTGTCCATTAATATTGTTTAATATTGTAATACATGTTTTAACTATTAATAATACTTATTTACTTATTTGCTTATTTATTATTATTAATTTATAACAACTAGCTGCTTATTTTTAATAAGAGCCCAGTAAAACCTAAAGCTTAAGGGCCAAATTAAATTAAATAAATAGTTGAGCTGCACAATTATTCATGTCATTGTAAATTGAGAAAATTTATTTATATTATTATTAATAAAGGTTATTCTATTCTATTCTATTCTATTTTAGTTTTCTGTTAAGACGTTGTTCGGTGCGTTTAGTCTCCACATCGCACTTATGATCTGCAGTTTCAAACAGCGCTACAAGTAGTTCACACAACACATGCGATTTAAGGACGCGTAGACAATTTCTTAGTTTGAAATGCGTATGGTCAATCTCTCTTTTAACACACTGAATACGTTCCTTCAAAACATTCGGAAACTGTGTATGGAACATTGTAAAGGATTTAAAATATCCTGAGTGGTTTATCAGAAAGGCGTATTTTAAAGCCAGGAAATCTTTTTATGCCCCTCGGGAACCTTTAGTTAACCAAAAACAGTATTTGAGTTTGCCTTACATTTCCGGCTTAGAAAGTGTAAAAACCTTTGACAAAAGATTTTAGGTTTGATTTGGCGTTCAAATATTAGTCTACTGTAAAAAGTAAATTGGTTAGGAATAACTTTGGAAACGAGGAGAAAGCTGGTGTCTACAGCATTCCCTGTAAAAATTACGATTTAGTATATGTAGGAGAAACTGGAAAAAATATTGAAACTCGTATTAAAGAACATAAATATGCCTTTAGATGTTGTAACACTAATAATGCAATTTTTTATCACGCCAGCCAAAATAATCATGCCATAGATTGGGAATCAAGTTACTTTATAAATGTAATAATTATGTCAAAAAAAAAATAATAGAATCTGTATGTATAAAACAAGAAGATAATTTTAATTTGTGCGAAGGCACTTATAAGCTGGACCCTTTAATGAGATTCTTGGTCAAAAAAAATAAAAAATCCCTTCCGGTGTCGGGTGAACGGGATCTAACATAGGTGTGAATTTCTTAATGGTCTCTGGCCTTCTAGAATGTTCTTTACCTTTCCTGGATTGTTTCCCTACTCACTTTTGTTCATTCGTTTTTCTGTATCCATCCGAAGAGGATGCCAGTGGGCATCGAAACTGTTGTGGAAATAAACTCCGTCTATTAGTGTGGGTTTTATTGTCACATACCTCATAAAGATTTAACCAACCTCCAAGTAATTTATTAGTAATTATAAGATTTTTAACTCGTAATTTTTTACGAGCAAATAACCAAACTAAGTACAGTTTCGGGGAAAAGTTCGTTTAGAAATATAAAATTTCTGAAAACTATAAAAAATCACTAATTGATAATATTGTTTTTCTCTTGGTATTTCATTCTTATTTGGTGACAGTAATAAAATATAAAAAATAAAACTATCACCGATAAGCAATTTTTTAATGCTTTTTAAACATACAATGTTTACAGGCAAACTTCCGCACCGATCGCACGTAACCCTTAATTAAGTCACTTAATAAACTAAGGAGGGGGTAAAGCTTTCTTCATCTTCATCCTGAAAGGGGTCCTGTTAATTTTGTAATTTCTATGATGCTGAATTTATTAGTTAGGACTAAGTGTGAAACAGAAGCGAAGTCACTCTTAATCAGTGGCTTGTCTGCAAACATATGTCAGAGCGACTCCGTTTTGTCAACATTTGAACACAAACGGAAGTGTATATATACATATTACAAACAGAATGTCCATGGAACAAGGAACTCTTCTGAGAAAATTAAAGCCACTATAATCGAATAAGCAATGGAAAATGACAAATACTATAGTTTTTCTTTTTCATGATAGAAGGCCAACGTGGCCAACGGGGTTACTCACTTGGGCTTCCATCATGAGAGAAAAACTAAAGTATTTGTCATTTCAGAAGAGTTCCTTGTTCCATGCACGGTTTGTTTGTAACAAAAATGTCTCAGGGAACCATTCTGAGTTGTAACATATATATATATATATATATATATATATATATATATATATATATATATATATATATATATATATATATATATATATATATTAGTCCCTGTTATATTTTGAATTTATGATAACTGATCCCATCTAAGAACACATTTCAAACCCTGATTAGGATCAGTTATCCGGAATGAGCGTCTTAATGATCCGTAAAACTCGAATACAGATTTTTCTTTGAACAGTAATAATAATAATAATCTTCCAAGAGGGAGGCCAGAAAGTGGAACAGCATTGAAGCCACCCTAATGAGGTCCATTGATCTAACCTCCGCCCTTATCCCCAGCATCTTCATTTCGCTTACAGTGTTACCAACTGAACTTGGAACAGTAACATTCACGTAAATTGTGTAACAGTAATGCTGTTAGTTTTACGAGTCGATGGGTTCGTTTCAAGTGAAAATATTGCCAGTGGCTCAGTAGGTAACATCGTTTCCCCCGTAAGCGAAGGTCGCGGGTTCGACTCTCCATCGCACTGGTAATTATAATAATTTGGGAGTTAACATAATGAGCCCCGTTCTTCTGGCTTAAGTGATGGAAATGGTTTCTAAAAATATTTTACTCTAATTTCACCATCTGTATACGAAGCTTCTTTGTAGGCGTATAGGTTAGTTTTAAGTTAGTATTAGAAGTTAGTTAAGTGTTAGACGCTCTACAATCAAGTTTGATCGTCAATATATAGAACTTAAAATAGAAGGATTATATACATAAATTCGACCTAGTAGAAAAGGAAAGCCATTTGAAATAAAGGTTTATATCTTGATACGATATTTTGCTCTGTGATTACGAATCTTCGTAACTTCATGATAAAAATAAACATTACACGTAATCTTAATGGCGCAAACGTATCTCATAGTAAATAATTAAGACTAGAAAACCATATGAAAAGTTGGTTCATCGTGAAGGGAAACGGAGCAGTAAAAGCAAAAATGGTTATAAAATACGTGCTCAAAACCACAACACGAGTATCGTAGCTCACAATCACACCATAAATAAAATAATACCAGTAAAATTCTGCATCAACCGCAGTATACCGACGGATAGTAACGAAGGTCTGTAAACAATAAGAGTTTTCAAATAAAAAATTTACATAGACATGTACAGGGTGACCCATAAGTTCCTTTATCCCCCCCTCCCCTTTACCTTCACCCAATTCTAGTAGGAAAAAGTTCAAGGGTAAGGGGGCTTATAGAACACCCTGTACATTATACACTTTGTGTCAGATAATCTCCGTGATCAATTTAGTTAAAATTAATACATCAACCTGGAAATTTATTTGCACACTGTGTAGGGGTGAATACCCCAAGGGTCACATGATCCCGAGCGTTGACAGGGTTTGTGACCGGCCCAACCAACCCACACCCAGTAGCAGTGAGCGAACCCAGTGTCTCACTGCCCAGGGTGCGACACCGAGACCAGTGAGCTTCCGGGAGCTCATTACTACCTCACTTAAAGTGATTTTGAGGATAAGGAAATATACACTGACGATCTTATTTTCGAAATTATTTAAATAATGTAATGACTTTAACTACTGAACGTTGACAAAAATAAATAGACACTTTTTCTATAGTTTTTTTATTTGATAATAAAAGTGAATAAATATTAACCGATTTATTGAATCAATATATTTAGAACAGTGTTGCTTTTCCTTTTCCATTATGTAAAATTGACACACGTTCTGGCATTTCATTAATGAACTTTGCCATTTTTTTCTTGTCTATTTACTTCTGTCAACCCTCTATACCTAAATGAGTTAGGGGGGGGGGGGATTATTTTACGCAAAGTTGGATTAAAATAACTGAACGTTGTTAAGAGTGTAGATAAGTTACACAAATATAACAAACGCCTGTGTGACCAACCAACCAACCAACCAGCCAACCCTTTACCTGAATTCAGAAACAAAATTATAACAAGTGACCTGGAAAGTTTAACAGTAATTAAATTTTGACTTCTGACCAAATTCTACGTAGGTCACAATTCTGAACGGGGAAGGAACCGCAATTAAAAAGGGGTCTGGGAATGGGGGGACTGCAATAAAAAAAGCTCGTTGCGCGTAACTTATTTGACTCGACTCAGTTCACCTTTTTTAAAGGGGAACTTATTTTTCCCCGCTTGGTGTCGTTGCTGTTTCACTGGCTTCAGTCGAACGAAGGACGTAAAAAACGAATAAGCAACCAACCACATTTGTGAATTTGCTGATAAGATAAAAGATAAAATATTTTGTGTATAGTTTCAGTATTAGAACACAAAAATTAGGATAAAGTTTTTCAGAACACGAAAAACATAACTAATAATAATAATAAAAAAAAAAAATGGTCTATAATAGTTTGGGAAGCCATTTTTGAGTCTATAAATGTTTCGATTTTATAGATAAGAAAGATATAAATGTTAAGTGGGGTGGGGGGAGTTGTTGAACATTATAAAACTCTGATTTCTTTTATTTTTATTCCAAACGATCATGAAAATTATTATTTCAGATCTAAAAACAAACCAAATTGTTCCCAAGAATATTCCTAGAGGGCGCCGTTATCGTAATCGGCTATTTAGATAGTTTTAATCCTTTGTTGCATTTGAGGTTTCCCTTCTAAGATCCAATAAAAGCGTCTGGCTTAAGTCACGATAAAAACGGTAAAATGGCGTTATGTAAGGTAGGGTAGCCAATAAAATTAATATATAATGTTATAAGTTCTTTAATGTTTTACAAGGATTTCTGTATCCCGCAGCTAAACATTTATGTACAGTCAATTGAAAAAGTTTTGGCATGAAATTTCATGATTCGTATCAATATTTATCGGAAAGAAACATGGATTTTTCGAGACGGGACTTTTTTAATCGACTGCACAAGGTACAAAAGAACTGATTTTTTCTGGCTAACCCCAGACGATTTTGCTCGCTCTCGGAAAAGACCTCCGTGCGCTAAAGGGTTAATGTGTGTAGTATGATATCCGCAGGTCTTTTGAATATTGGTTTATTTGTCGATGTTACGCGTCTTTTGAATCCTTACATCATATAAAAACCAATATTATTTATTCAACTCCCACACGTGCATAAAGTCGAACGACGACATTATAAAATTCGATTTTGGTGGATTGCATGAACAAAATCGAGTTCTAGTTTGTCGACGCGCGATTTTATGCAAGTCGACCTAATTTTCATTCGACCGTTTACAGGTTCATGCCTTTAAGACTGAAATGAAAATGAAAAGTTTGTAAAACTTTAGCTGAAAATTATATACCGTATTATATATACTGTGTATGTGTGTGTGTGTGTGTGTGTGTGTATAAAGAGAGAGAGAGAATGCAATGGTTTCTGTCTAGCTACACGCCCTATATAGCCTTAATATGAATTAAATTTACCTACATAAGGTCAGAACTGTTGGAACTTGTAAATTTTTTTAATTTTTGTTGTGTCGACTTTATCATGCAAGTCGGATTATGGAGGCCACACTATTCAGATCACTGCTGTGCAGGTTGACTTTATTTCTGTACATCTCCCATACAATACGAGGAAAATAACATTACATATTTATTTTGAAAATAAACCAAGTAATTATAAAATTAAAAATGAGATAGTTTAAGTTTTTAATATTCTTACAGACAAGATTTCTTATCTAAAAACACTTCGACTTGACAAGGGTTTTTTTTGTGATCTGTAAAATGTTGAAATTAAAATGGTTTTAAAAGTAATTTCATTGAAATGTGTTGATTTATATACACTTAATTAATGTATTTACAAAATATGTTCAAAATTATGTTTTAGGTAAAAATATATACAGTATATATTATATATATATATATATATGATGAAAATACCCACGAAGGAAAAAGGAAACACAAAAACGCTTAAGCGCTTTCGTCTAATGACATCCTCAGGAACACTTTGAGGTGTTCCTGTGGATGTCATTAGACGAAAGCGCTTGACCACCATTTCCTGTGGATGTCATTAGACGAAAGCGCTTGACCACCATTCTGTGTTTCCTTTTTTCTGTGTGGTTTTCATCATAAATATTATTCACGTGTTACTTTTGTGAAACAATTTTCACATATATATATATATATATATATATATATATATATATACACAGACAATTTTTCATTATAAATTATATAATTATAATTATTTACTTTGCATGTATATAGTAAAAGATTAAACTATTTCATTTTTGACGAAATATTTAAGGAAAAGTGTGTCTCATCTGCCCACGCTAAAGAACTTCAAAGGGGTTCCGCAGTGCAAGTTGATCTGTTGAAAATTCACCATGTAGACTCTGTCTGTTACTTGATACTGTTATAAGGAACTCAAGCTCCAGCCTCGAACTTTGCACGGATAAATTTAATTTCAGCAAATCCAAAGTTTTTTTTCTTCTTCTTCTTTTACAAAAGCAAATACATGAAATATCCAATTGTGAAACTGTGCAGCGGAGTTTCAACCCAAACAATGAAGCCTGTTTTGACTACGAAGTGAAATTCAATTCAAGGAAATTATTTAATGAATATTGGATGCTGTCTCAGTGACCCAGACTAAAGGAATATAATTTCACAAACCTTACGTATGCATTGACTAAATTTTCTTTTAGTTTCTAACCTATTCCAACTTCGAATCATTGATGGAAAGTAAAACAAACCTGATTCTGAGCTTATTATGAAGAAATTTACCCAAAGGGGTACTTCCAATTTTGCTGAAAGTAAACATTTTGGTCAATCACGCCTATCTACTCAAGTCCTAAAATCTTAGAATTATTACATTATAATTAGAATTTTTTTAATCGAGTTACTTTTAAATAAACTGAAGGTGTGACTATTAAGGGTGGGGGGGTCTGCATTTGGGTTGGTTGGTTTATACAGGGTGTCCCAGAAGTCTGGACTCATAGGGAAAATAGACGTTATATTTTTAAAGTGAAACAAACACGTTTCTAATGTCAGTTTTACATATTTCAGGAAAGAGAAAAAAACTGATGGCTCAGTATACCAATCAAGAGAAGGTGGAACTGGTATTGCTACATATTCCCGGAAAAAGAAATAACTGACATGCCTCCCTCTGTCTTTTTTCCGGAAACATGTAGCAATAACAGGTCCACCTTCTTTTGTTTGGTATGCTGAGCCAACAGGGTATTTTCTTTCCTGAAATATGTAAAACTGACATTAAAAATGTGTTTGTCTCACTTCACTTTAAAAATATAATGTCTATTTTTTCCTATGAGTCCAGACTTCTGGAACACCCTCTATAATAAACTTTTCAATTTATTATTTTCACCATTTTATAAATAACCCAAAAATGGAAAACGATTTTGGTTATTTTTTTTTTTTAAGATTATTATCACATAACTCCAAATTATACTTTAATTTTATATCTAAATTAGTATTTAATGACATAATGATTAACAAATGTAACTGTAACAAATTATAGTATTTTGTAACAACAGATAAACTGCCAAAAGTTTTTAGTAAACTACATACAGTTTTTTTTATATCTTTGGAATTTAATTCGTAATAATAGTTCGAATTAGAAAAGTCCGAATTATTCATTCTAATAAATTAAAGACTGTAATTTAAACCCATCCACCCCAACCCTCTACAACCAGGTACGGTAATTTTTAATAATAATAATAATAATAATAATAATAATAATTAATAATCTTTATTAAGAAAGAACACATTACATAAGATATACATTACATCGATCTAGGTTTACACAATGTTGGCATTAACGTTTAATTTTGTATTTTTAGTGACAAGTAGGTTAATTACAGTATTCTTATGTGAATATGCCAATGGGAAGCATGACACCTTTTCAGGCAATAATCTTTGAGATTCATTCCTATTTTTACGAAGGAAAATAAGAAATGTAAATAGAATTTGTGGAAAATAAAATAAAGTCGCATTTAGTTAAGTCTGTCATTACAAATGAAAATTGAAATAATCGTTGAAATAACAGAAGGGGAAGAGGTAAACAAGACGATATGATAATAGAAATAATTATAAAAATAATAGTTACGAAAAATGGTAAACAATACGATAAATTGAACATGTTGAAGTACGAAAATAAGTCATTTCTATTATTACAAATTAGAAATGATGATACAATCTTAAAGTTACAAAAATACGGATAAATGAGGCACATTATAACTATGACGTAATATAATGGTAACTTTTAACATATAATTTATATAATTTGTGATTGCACCCAATTTAAGATTGTGAATTTTGCATATATAATGATAGGTGATTTTTATTGTTTAATAATATTTACAAGTTGCAATATATATATATATATATATATATATATATATATATATATATATATATATATATATATATATATATACTGTACATATATATATACACATTAATAGGAGTTAATAAAGTGTTACTTTAGTGATTTCCGAAACAAAATTAATAATTTTTAAGTTTTCAAAAAGTGCTTTTGAGCTGTAATGAAAAAGATTCCTCTATTTGAGTTAAATTTCAAATTTCCAAAATTTGAAATCTATCTGTAAATAAAAAAAACTTTGCGCGGTTTTGAGCAGAGTTGAGCAGAGTAACAAATATCTCTTTCGTTCAGTCGACCGTTAGAGTCGGATCTATCGAGATGAGCGGCGTTAAAGATCACGAAGTAACCACAAGCCCTACCCGTAGAGTAGGGAACCGAAGGCACGGCTTGTTATTTTAAAAAAACACTTTTTAACATTTTTAACCTCTTTTTCTTATTTTCTTTCGAAAAGTTTCATTTGTCTACAAAAGATAAATTTGAACTATCCAAAGTTTCAATTAAAACAGTATTTTAAACCATATATATATATACACACACACACAAATTTTAAATCTCCCCAAAACACTTTCTTTCCTAATAAATAAGAAAGACATCAGTGTCCTGAGGAAACTGTCTAATGATAACTCAATAATTATATCACGCGCGACAAAGGAAAAGATATTGTCAATTTAAAACAAAATTGATTATACCAATAAAGTTGTGTCAATCTTATCAGACGCTTTCGAAATTCGAACTTGTTAAGGATAATATTTTTAAGAATCAAATTAGATTAGAAGATACCCGAAATACTTTTGTTCCTGGAAACTTTTAAAAGAGAATAAAATAAATACAGAAACCTATAATACATTACACGCATCAGGATTTTTCCCAAGAGTGTCAAAAACTCTCACACAAAATTGTTTTCGTTAGAGTCCCGGCGGTTTTCAAGCTAGGGTTCGTGACCCGAAATGGGGTCGCTGAGCAATTTTCTTAGGGTCTCCGAAATATATACGAGTATAGTGAGAAAAAATTGTTTTTTCAGTGAAAAATATATGCGTATAAAAATGTAAATACGTATTTGTTAATTTTTTGCGATGATTTACAAAAGTAAAATATATAAATTTTGACATTTTTAATCGTGTTGAAAGTATTTTTCCTTTGATTTAGTTAAGTTATATTAGATTGTGGGTGTGGTAAGGCCTAGCACGTTGGAAGGATTGTGAAAATGGTCTCTCACATTAAAAGGTTGAGAAACCTTACATACATTAGACCAATAAAGTCTGAAGTAACGGCAAACATTTGCATATTTGCAACATGCCTAATTTCAATCCTCTCTGCAACACTATCCAACAGATCTACAATGGGAATTTCTTAAATTTTCAAAGAAAATAGTTAATATGACGAATTCTAATGTCATACATATGGCGAAATTAGACACAGAATCTTTAAACAATAATATCTCATTAACCGAAGCATTAAACTGCTGAACTGCATGTCAGGGTTAAAAAGCGCCAAGTCTGTGTATGACTATGTCGACTTGACGTTTTTTAACCCTGACACGTATTAAATATCTGTGGAAAAAAGTTATTTCCGAATGACACCACAACAAAATAGGATTTTAACAAAAAGAATCGTTCAGCTTTGTTAAAACTGTCCACAAAAGATGTATTTTCTCTTTGGTAATGTTTTAATTGCAAACCTCCTCTCTCGTGATGGAATCCCTCCTTAAGCTACATTCTAGCGAACCTCTCCCTAAATCAGTGGTTTCTCCATGATCTTTTCTGACTCAAGGCACCCCAGTGCCGTATGTTTTTCTTTCGCGGAACCCTGGAAGTTTTTTATTTCCATTATTCATCATCCAGTTCCCCCACCCACCCCCACCGCAACAAAAGACACCACGTAACTTCAACTTGACCCTATACAGTTTTCGTATGAACGTAATAAATCCCATAAATATTTTCATATCTTCAATAATTAAAATTTTTAATTACTAATTTCTGTTATTTTCATGAAATTTCATGGCACTCTATTTGGGGAACATCACCCTAGATTATCACGAGACAAACTGGCTGAATAATTGTCCATATAACGTAAACTGAAATTCTACACCAGATATGTCGATAATACTTATCTTCATTTTGATAATAGAGAAAAACAGTCCATTTTACGCACTATTTCAATAATTAACATCCGAACAGAACATTACATTTACAGTAAAATATGCGAACAACAACAACAACAACAAATAACAACAATCCTTCTTTCTTGGATACATAACAGGTCACTGTAGCAAGGCAAAACATCAGCTTACATAAGGTAAAATTAACTCTCCACTGTGTCTTAAATGTGGAAAGCAGGATGAGATATCTCTACATTCGGGCTACGTCGTGACCAATGTCGTAACACAGCTTCCCATCCATCAGCGAAGTTAAGAGACATTGTGTCTGGGTGTTAGTTAGATGGGGGACCGTCCTCTGCGTCCGGATGATATATCGACCAGTGGTTTGGATCCTGCGTAAAGCTGTAGGTCCCCTCGGTCATATGACCTTAGGTGTTGCTGTAATGATTGTATTTTGTTTTTGAAATTTTTATACTGTCATTAAAGAGAATAAAATAGCCAAAGAAAAATATAATCTTACTAATAAGTAATTTTTTATGCTTTTTAAAAATGTTATGTTTCCAGGCGAACTATTTTCCGAAACTGTACTAACCATCCGTGAAAACACTTAATGCACCAAAAACCGTCGTTGACGTAAATTTTTCAAACTACGGGAGGAGAGCGAATAACTAAATAAAAAAAAAACCCAGCAGTGGCTCTTCACGGACCCTCTTCTACTTCCTATTTCCACAATTAATTATCACCAATAGTTATTCAGTAAAGAATTATTTTAGAGTATAATTGTGTACGCTGCTCAGGGTGTTACATTGGCGCTATCGAAGGTTAACCATTTATGCGAACACGAAGATCGCGCCTTTAAAATAAAGCATACACTTTCTTAAAAAATAAATAAATAAATAATAATCCCCTCCCCACCATAAACAAAAACATCCAAATCTGTTGTCAGCCAGCAGAGGTATAGCCACGACCACCCATTCAATTACAACGACTTTAAATATCTTGCAACAACCAACCAAAATAATACCAAAATCCGCGTATAACAATCTATCTTCATTTATAGTCAAGTTCGAACCCTGAATGAAGAGAAATTTTATGCGGAGCTGAACATTGTAAAATTACTTTATTTTTTAATATTACAAATTTCGCATCAGCTTCTCGGAAACGCTGGAATCTTACCGCAAATAATGAATGTAATGTAATGATGATGGGGGCTGAGGGTTAACTTCCCGCGCAACATGTAAGGTCATGTAAAGGAAGGGACCTATAGTTTTACGTGAAATCCGAACTAAGAGTCGCTACATAATCTAAAACGCAGAGGACAACAGACTTCCCATCCAATTACTTTCCAGACCGAATGTCGCTTAATTTCGTTGATCGATGGAAATTGATCGTAACGTCGCTGTCTCCAACGTAGCGATAAATAGTGAATAAGACGTTGTAAGTCATTATATCCTTCTATTTTACTTCTTTAAACAGATAACGGTTTTATTGAAATTGTAACGATTTGTTATATTAAGTAATTGACTACTCTACATTTATATTCTCAGTTTTTACATCACGGCTCTTTTGCGTATTAACCAAAGCTTTAATAACTGTTTTCATGATTGTTCTAACCTTTAATTACTGTTAGAATTTAATTCTATGATTTTGGAACCTGAAGATGGGAATGACTGTCCCAAAACGTCGACATTAAACTAAGGTTTCTCAGAAACATCTATTAACAGCCAATATATATATATATATATATATCTTTGGTTAACTTTTGGTTAGCTTCCGCCCGAACTGTTCATTCTGACGAAGGTCAAGCTTTTCACTCCACCTTAGACCTACAGTTTAACGTGGAATCCGAACCACGCCGCCCCACCAGCAGCCCAACGTCTAAGCCACCCAGGGTACCCATTTATCTACCAACCACTTTCTTTATTGTGTGGAAGGATGAACAGCTGGGTTTTGCTGCGCGCCGGCTGCAGTCACCGGGTCTCGAGCCCAGGGCCGATGGATTCGTAGTCAGCGACGCTACACTATATATATATAACCTTCGTTAACCTTGGTTTTGTTTCCGCCCGAATTGTTCATTCTGACGAAGGTCAAGCTTGTCACTCCACTTTAGGCCTACAGTTTAACGTGGAATCCAAACCACGCATCACCAGCAGCCCAGCGTCTTAACCACTAGGCTACCAAGGGTACCCATTTATCTACCAACCAATTTCTTTATTGTGTGGAAGAATGAACAGCTGGGTTTTGCTGTACGCCGCCTGCCGTCACTGGGTCTCGATTCCGGGGCCGATGGATTCCGTAGGCAGCGACGCTAACCACTACACCACTATATATATATATATATATATAATATATTGATGATTATATCCTTTTATTCCTGAAGGATATGAAAAGGAAGTTCCGCTTTCCATCCGCAAGAGCACATCCATCAAGGGTTTGTGAGTTGCCTCTCTGCTAATAAGCCAATAGCAGAGGAAATCCTTCCCTCATTTGAAACCATTATGAGCGGGCCAATAAGCCCTTAGCAATATATATATATATATATATATATATACTTGGTGCTTCCTTTTCTCGTGATCTTTCCTGGAAAGATCACATATACGCTCTTTATAAAACAGCTTCACCCCTCCTCGGTGTGTGTGTGTGTGTGTGTGTATATATATATATATATATATATATATATATATATATATATATATATACCGGACGAATGTGTCCAAAATCTGTCTGCTATTGGGAACGTTTCTGCTGTTAGGAGCGTTTTATCGGCGCCCCCAACACCTCACGTAAACAATAAACATTCCTACAAACATATCAAAACATAAGTACAGTACAGTAAATACTGTAAAATACTGTAAATACTAGTTTCAAACACAGTATTTTACTGTAAGAAAACATAGTTAAATAACACAAT
The DNA here is from genome assembly GCA_023014485.1 of Bathynomus jamesi. Classification (NCBI taxonomy): domain Eukaryota; kingdom Metazoa; phylum Arthropoda; class Malacostraca; order Isopoda; family Cirolanidae; genus Bathynomus; species Bathynomus jamesi. The sequence goes on along the minus strand of JAJOZX010000923.1, from coordinate 61,452 downwards.
AGTGAGGCCTAAATAAAAAATATATACGAGGCCCTCCTAGGAAGAAGTGGCTAAGTAACAAAAGTAAAAAATCTAGAAAACGCAGTTAAAGTTGTATCAAATTTGAAAGTGACATAACTTTTTAACTTTTTAACTTTTTCGTCGAAATGTCTTCAAAAGTTCAAAAGTTATATCATTTTCACATTTTGTACAACTTTAACCGCGTTTTCTCGCGTTTTCTACTTTTGTCGCTTAGTCATTTCTTTCTACGAGGTCCTGATACTACAGTATTTTCACGTGTATTACTTACCGTATGTATGTTTCTAGTAAAGAATTTTATGGTTAATACAATCGTGTAACATTGAGTTAACGGAAAATAAAGTTCTAAAATTGCTTCTCTAAAATATTGCGGACTTAAATCAATATAAAACTCTTAAAACTCCACATAAAACTCTTAAAACTCCATATAAAACTCTTAAAATTCCGTATAAAAGTCTTAAAATTCCACGTAATTAAACTATAAAAATGTATCGTTAAATACGATAAAAGACTATAAAAGGTAAGATAACTTTAAATTCATATTCAGGCCGTATGAAGATGAGCGTATCCCTTTAAAGATTATTTTGCATTATAGAAGACATAATTAGATCAAAAAATTATTAACTCGCTTTCATCATGCGCTGTTGTTTTATTTATTTAGTTATTAAAAGTGTGTAAGAAAGGAACACAGAAGGAAGTAGAAGAAAAAGAAATAATTTAAGAAAGGGGGAGAGTGGAAGAATAGGGAGAGGGGGGTGCTGAATCACTAGAATTGTTGTTAGTATTCTCACTTTCTCAAGAGAAAATTGATGCTCTGTTGTTGATTATGTTCACGTATTGCTGAATTGGTTGGTTTTCTGAACGGGAGTTGTGTCCTGCTGTGTATTAAGTCCAGCGTGCTTATTCACCCATATTCTCAATTAGCGCGTTTTACAACCGACAATGTACAGTATATGCCATTACAGTTACAATTAAATTAATAAACCAGTCAGAGACGAAGAATTTAGGCAATCTCCTTTTAAATTTGAAAAGAGAAATCATCGGAAAAAAGTTCACCTAGAAAATGAAATTATAAAAAGCATTAAAAAAATAACTAATTGGTAATATTGTGTTTTTCTTCGGGTATTTTTAACTTTTTCATATCAGTAATAAAATTTAAAAACTAAAATCCAATAAATACTGATTAGTAATTTTCTATGCTTTTTATAAATTTTATTTTTCTTGGCGAACTTTTTTCCCCAAAACAGTACATACAAATTCGAAAAATACTGGCGAATAAAATGGAGTTAGTAAAAAGGTCAATTACTTTTCTACTTTTCATAATAACCATATTAACCTTTTCGCTGCGGCGAATTTCGTAACCCTACGAATTTTTAAACCGTTACGGGCCACCCGCACCGAAAAGGTTAAAGCATATTAACGCACACTATGAAAAGAAAAGTTCCTACACTTTAAACTATTTGAATGAAACTTTTTTTTTTAATTTAACCTTAGTCTTTGTACATAATTTTAATGGGTGTTGCATTAAATTTTAAGTATAATTTTAATTTTTAAATTAATCCCACTAAAATTTTAATTAGCAGGGCATACGAAATTTTTTTCTTTCTAGCTTTTAAATTCGAAATAATTTTCCTAAGTAATTATTTTTTTTATTATTTTTATGATAATCTTTATGAAAAGTACCCCACTACGAAATGTATTCGTAAAGATTTAAGTTAACAGGGTGATCCAAAAAAAATGTTCCAAAAAGAAAATAAGGTTCAATAAATTATTTTTTCGGAACACCTTTCTGAATCACCCAATAGGGCCAAGAGCAAACGCTCGCAAAAGCCCCCCTCTCATAGAAGAAAAAGAGCCAAAATCAAGGTCCGGGTTTTCGAGATGCCTAGACACTCTGCGTTTGAAAGATGGGAGGTCATAGACAGGAGGAAAGATGGATTGAGGAAGATTGTTCCAGACTTCACCGGTTGAGTAGATGAAAAACTGAAAACACGAAGTAACCCTTGCATTAGATAGTTGGACAGAAAAGGAATGAGAAAGTGTAAAAAGTCTGGTACTGCGTGTTCTCCTTAAAGGAGGAGGCATGCAGTTAGAGTTCAGAAGAGCAATGTCCGTTATGACAGCGATAGTAAAGAGAGAGTGAGGCAACATTGCGGCGAAGAGAGAGAGATTGAAGCCAATCAGTAAGAGGCGGGGAATTGATGAGACGAAAAGCCTTTGATTCCACCCGGTCAAGTACGACTGTGTGGGTTGAACCACCCAACACATCAGAAGCATACTCCATACAGGGGCGAACAAGACCCATGAACAGAGACAGCAACTGAGTGAGGGTGAAGAAACCGCGGAGGCGGTACAGCACACCTAACCTCTTAGAAGCTGTTTTAGAAAGAGAGTATATGTGATCTTTCCGGGAAAGATCACAAGAAAAGGAATCGTGAGCATAGGAGTGAATAAGACAGGAAGTGCAAATTAAAAGATCATTGATAAATAAAAGGAAAAGAGTAGGTGACAGGACAGAACCCTGAGGAACACCTGCTTTGGGAGAAGAACAGTGGCCATCTACAACTGCAGCTATAGATTGGCCAGAAAGGAAATTAGAGATGAAGGCACAGACAGAAGGATAGAAACCGAAGGAGGCAATTTCGAAATTAAAGATTTGTGCCAGACTCTATCAAAAGCTTTCGCTATGTCGAGCGCAATAGCAAAAGTTTCACCTAAATCCCGAAAGGAGGATGAATCCATACGGACGATTTGAAAGAAGATTGTGAGAAGAAAGGTGTTTAAGAATCTTTCGATTAAGGATAGATTCAAAAACTTTGGAAAGGCAAGAAATCCTTCTTTGGGACAGGCTGAATGAAAGCGAACTTCCAGCAGGAAGGAAAAGTACCAAATGAGAGACACAGACGAAAAAGTTTGCCTAGGCAGGGTGTCAGCACAGAAGCACAGTTCTTAAGAACAACAGGAGGAACACCATCAGGACCACACACCTTCCTAGAGTTGAGCCCAGATAGGGCAGAAAAAACATCTTCAAAAGGGATTCTAACTTCAGACATAATAAAGTCAGAGGGGGAAGGAGATGGAGGAACAGCACCGGAATCGTCCAGGGTTGAATTGTAAGCGAAATTTGAGCGAAGAGTTCAGCTTTGTCAGGAGAAGAGACGGCAACTGTGCCGTTGGAAGGGAAAAGAGGAAGTAAAGTTGTCGTTTAGGATAGAAAAGTTGTAAGCTAGTTCATCAGGGATGTCAGTGAAATGGGAGGAAAACCAAAGGTGGTGATGAACATTGAAATCTCCTAAAATGGAGATTTTAGCAAAGGGAGAGCGGGAAAGAATGTATTCCACTTTGGAAGTGAGGAAGTCAAAGAATTTTGGATAGTCAGTAGAATTAGGAGAAAGGTAAACAGCGCAGATGTATTTAGTTTGAGAGTGGCATGTAAGCCGTAGCCAGAGGGTATAGAATTCGGAAGATTCGCGTTCGGGAATACGAGAGCAAGTTAGGTCATTGCGTACATATACGCAACATCCACCTTTGGAGTGAAATTGAGTATAGAGAAAGCAAGAGGGTACAGAAAAGGGGTTGCTGTCAGTAGTCCCAGACACCTGAGTTTCAGTGAGGAAAAGAAGATGAGGTTTAGAGGAGGAGCGGTGGTATTCAACAAATTGAAAATTTGAGAAAAGGCTACGAATGTTGCAGAAGTTTATGAAAAGTGAATCAGACAGAAGTGTAGAACATCTCGAATGGGCGGTAGCAGATCCAACCATGCTTCCCGGGTCTGCGTTCCCGGTATCGGCAGGGGGGTAGCCAGAAGTGGGGACATTTATGGTCTCCTCCCAGGGGACTCCGAGGCTCTTGAAGTTGATGCCATTTTTTTTTTTTAATTTTTAAAAGATTATGTAGTGTGTAAGATGCATGTGTGCGTATAGTGAGGAAACAGGAGAGAAGTGTGTTTGAGAGCATGCTGAACTGCTCACAGAGTAGATGAGACACTGAAAAAGATCAGCTAAGGAGGACAGTGACAGGAGAAACGGGAGTTTCAGCACTCCCTAGCTTCTGTCTAACGTCCCCCCCCCCCTCCCCGGAGTATTTCCCTGGTCGATTGGTGTCTACAATCTCCTCCTTACAATCTATAGTGTGTGTGTGTGTGTGTGTGTGTACATATATATATATATGTTACAGTCAAAGTGTGTAACCAGCCATTTCGCGTAATGGCTGAAACTTTTAGTCATTTCGCGAAATGGCTGTTTCACTTGGTCATTTCGCGAAATTACTAAAATCTTCAGCCATTACGCGAAATGGCTGAAATTCCACCTTGGTCATTTTGTGAAATGGCTAAAATGACTTTTGTCATGAATTCATAGAAATAACAAACATCACAATAAAATTGGAAATCTTTATTTAACTAACTAAATCTGCTTAAACATACATACATCCACAGGTCTGTTCAAATGAGTAAGAAACACTCTTCAATTATACATTTGAACACATTCGAACATTTGAACACATTTGAATTTGAATTTTCAATATAGAGGTTTTCAAATACTAACCGGGCCTTCAATGTTATTCCGATGTCCGCCATTGAAGGCCCGGTTAGGTCAACTGTATGCCCTTGACAGTTGGTTAGGTTATATGTCGTGTTATTTTCGTTAAAACTAACGAAAATAACACAACTTAACCTAACCAATTGTCAAGGGCATACAGTTGACCTAACCGGGCAAATGATCTTGTACGAAATGACCAAGGTGGAATTTCAGCCATTTCGCGTAATGGCTAAATATTTTAGTCATTTCGCGAAATGACCAAGTGAAACAACCATTTCGCGAAATGACTAAAAATTTCAGCCATTACACGAAATGGCTGGTTACACACTTTGACTGTAACATATATATATATATACCTTCCACACCACCTATTCCTACCTTTTTATTTTTCTCCAGTATCATTTTAACTTCAGACAAATTGAGTTAACAATTGTATATCTGCATTTTGCACCGAAGATGAGGAGTGTTCTCGAAAGGTCTGGATTAAAGATATTGATACCTGATTTTGTTCTATTGTTTCTCCTAATATACAGGGTGTAACAAAAGTCCTTATTCGTAGAATATTTATTTTATTGAATTAAAAGGCTTGAATTGCACATCAGAAAGCTGTTTGCGCGCGTGAATTCTGGTAAGTATACTTGATCCAACAGTGGAGAACACATTCTTGTTAATTTCGGGGCATTCTTCGTGAATGCTTTTCCTCAAATGATCACAGGTGTGTGGTCGTGGTCATGATGGACAAACCACCAACTCGAGATTCCCCCAAGCGAAAAAGTCCAATAAGTAAGATTCAATAAAGTAAATATCCTATGGATACGAACTTTTGTTATACCCTGTACATATATAGATATATACACACATAATCAGCCAAATAATTCTTAGTTGGGATCTTTTCCGTTTGACTGCCGCCATTGAAACATAAGAGGTGAGTGCCCCCAGCCTTCTTTACTTAGCCTTATAAGGCTAACTAACGAAAATATCACGACCTAACCTAACCAATCGTTAGGTCAACTGTAAGACCTTGACGATTGGTTAGGTTAGGTCGTGATATTTTTGTTAGTTAGCCTTATAAAGCTAACTAAAGAAGGCTGGAGGCCCTGATCTTCAGGTGATCCCCTTATTTTTCTGAGTACACGATTAAAACTTAAAAATTGGATCTTGAAAGTAATTAAAATTGTTTATAAGAAACAAAATTTGAAGGGGAAATTAAGAAAAGCTTTTTTATAAAGTAACTTATTTTGTATCATCAAGACATTTCAGTTAAAATACAAAATACAAAAAGTTTAATTATGTTTCAATGGCGGCAGTCAAACGGAAAAGATCCCTTAGTTGTACACATTTTATACCGAGAAATATTTTATTCATTAACATAATTTTGTGGAAGTCTTAACTTAAGCTAAATAAAAAAAAAAAATTAAAGTTTCTTAGTTTCCTATCTCTTCTCTCCATGTTGGCGACTGTTAATTTGATAAACTCCAGCTAAGCCAGCAAGGCAGGCAGGCATGCAGCCTCTGTTCACATAATTTTAATATCTTTTTAAATAATGGATTTTTTTTTTAAATAATTATTTATTTTTTTAATATATTTCTTATTCGTGATAAGATTGAGGTTATCTTGTTCGACTTTATTATCAATTTTGAAGGAATTTAAATGTTTTGTATATATTTTCTTGTTTTGATTCTTCTCGACGGAACGGTAACTCTTTCGATATTGCACTGGCTTCGAACCCTTTTCTAGCTGCTCTGCTCTAAACAGTCCTTAAATTTGTTGCGGCATCACACCATCAATAAGTGAAATTGGCTATAGAATAGATACGGATTACCTTTAACCCCCCCACCTCGTACTCTTTCGACGCAGGTTGCGTCGTTAAGCCTGCCTGAGTCGAGGCCATCCCTCCCGCTCGCGCTGAGCCCACACCGAGCGCACCCCTCCCGTCACCGGTCTAGCGTGTTCAATAACACCTCCATTTTCTTTTCCCCACAATATTTTTAAGACTTTTTTTTGTGTCTATTGAGTTTAATAGTCTATCCAAATCCCACAATAAAAAAAAACATGAAATAAGTTTTTCTCGCGTAATTGTGATATGAAGAATAAAAAACGACGTCATGTCTTACCAGCATACTAAAATATATAATAACTATTATATTATAGACAACCACTTATCAATATATATAAACAGGTACTGTAAGTAATATAGTAAATATATTTTACTATTTCATGGCAAAAGGAAGACACAAGATATGGTATAACAGTTGTCTCTGTCGCTGCTGTCTGTCTGTCCGTCTGTTCTCATGCATTTCAAAAATTAAAGCGAACAATAATTATATACCTTACACTAAAAACATAAAGCAACATATCGTTTGTCAGTTTGTCTGTCACTGTTGTCTGTTTGTCTGTCAGTCCGTCTTTGTACATCTCAAAAAACTTACTAGACAAATATATTATAAAGCAAACTGTAAAATTTTATACCTTAAACTTAAAACATAAAGTAACATATTATCATACGCTGCCATATGCATCGCTAAGAGCGTCTTCGTCGTTAAAATTACTCTAACGGGCCACAGGAAAATGTTATTTTGTAAAATAGAGTTAAATCTGCATATTACCTACTGAAAATAATGCTTATGGGGGCCACGGGAAAAAATAAGGTTCCTAAGGGGGGCCATAAGCCAAAACCGGTTGGGAACCACTGCAGTCTAACCAATGCTAACCAAAATAAACAATATCGTCCTGTTAACGACGCAACCTGCGTCGAAAGAGTATCAACGGGCAAGATTTTCAACGACCACCTTCGTCGAAAGAACAAGAGAGGTTGAAATTTGCGCAATTGGCCAGATTCCGAGAGGGTTAATGTGATATCTGAGCTTGCTTTTCTTACTGTACACAGCCACTGTGTAAAGTTTTGTTTCATTTTTGTTGAAATATTATTATGGTTTGTTGAATCCCCTCCTCCCGCGACACCTTTGTGACCCTGACGCGGCACCCCTGTGACCCTACCACGGCACCTCTGTTCAGACCCCTCGGCGGAACTCGGGTTGGGAGCAAATATTACATTTGACAGTCAAAATTAAAAGTACTAAAAAGCATTTATTTTAATTATATATGAAAACTACAGCGTACGGTTGCGGAAAAATGTTCGCCAAGAAAAATAAAATTAAGGAAAAAAACCAAAAATTAATAATTCGTAATTTTGGAACTATCTTTTAAAAAACGATTTTCAATAAAAACAAGATTTTGAAAAATATAATTGTGGGTGGAGGAATTTTCAAAATTTTGATTATTTCGGAGACTTTTTCCGTAAAATTGTACATTTCAGCTACTTTTTGCGCGTGAGGGAGACATACTAAAGTTTTGACGGTAGATATGAGCAGTCCTGAAATTGTTTTAGAAAAAATAGAGTTTGAGCAGTTTCTCTTTATATCTTTCCGAGAGAACTTACTCTTTAATTCAACAGCTTCGCTATGACTTTATTCAGTGACATTTAACAACCTTTGCTAACGCGAAGCAATTGTTTTATAATTAACGACACTGAGGGCTACGTCATGGCCACGCCACAACACTGCTTCCCGTTAGATCATCGAAGTTAGCGACGTTGGTCTGTTCGTAGTTGGATGGGAGGAACCATCCTATATGTTCATATGATGTAGTTATCCGTGCTTGGAACTCCCCATAAAGCTGTAGGTCCCCTCTATCACATAACATTAATACTATATCGAGACTTGTCGACACAAGTTACATTAATTTAAAACCCTCATACGTTTAATTTGCCCTTTGAGGGCATTCGCCCTTGGCCTCTCCTTCCTGCGTAAAAAATGTTAATTATAAAATTTATGAATATAATTTTACTAATATGCTTATTGTAACAAATCCTTAAATTCTATTTCGCATTTTATTTATAAGAAATATTTATAAAATTAAAAATAATATAATAATATTATATAAACAGTTATATAATATATATTATATATATAATATAATTTATGTAATATAATAATTATATAAACAGTTATAACAAAATGGTTTGGATAACTTATTAAAAATAAAAAAATAAATTATTGGAATGATAAATGACTAAAATTTTAAACATTTGCCTCACGTACTCGAAAAAGATGTTTCCATAGCAACGGATGCAATAACTGCCCAGCAAAAAGAGAGATTTTTTAAATTCATTTCTTTTTAACACAAATAAATGTTTACTAAACTTACGAATGTTCTTTTTCAAACGTTTTCCAACAACCTCGTTACGAACAACGAACACGGTTAATGTTGGAACGTTAAAATTTAAAGAACGAACTTTATATTTATATATATATATATGTGTGTGTGTGAGGTAGAACTTTATTACCTAAACAAATTACAGTACAATTGCTGAGTCTTGAACAGTCTGGATTATACTCAGAATCTAACATAGTCGAGAAATGGTTCCTATAAAGCAACGAGCATTCCTGTCCTTCTCGGAAGGAATGCAATTTCAGTAATTTTACTAATGTATATACAGGGTGAGTCAAAGTCCTGCCTCAAAAATAACTATATAAGAAATACCTTTCAAGCAAGACTTTTGAGTCACCCTCTATATATTATATATATATATATATATATATATATATACTATATATGTTCATGGGCCAGGCAATTTGCTCATCTACTAACGAACTGGTTGTGACACTTCCAGATGTGAACTGCTAAAATATGGATTCTTCGGGAAGCACCACGTGTTCTAAAAGTCAAGAAGGGTCTTATTCACACTTATTCACTCATGCCGTGGCTCAACACTTTTCGACTACTTTATTTATGGCTTTCATAAGGAAGGTATTTGCTCCGTGCACGTGTCTTATATTAGAGACAAGGTGATGGAGACAATGTTGAACTATGACCCTTTTCAGGGCTATGGTTAACAATAGTGGACAATTTTTTTGTTTTATTTTTAAAAATAAATTGCTTATTAGACTTTTAATAGAGCATACAACCACATGCAAGTGGCTTTTTGTAAGTTAGGTTAGGTAGTTAGGTTAGGTTAGGTCAGGGTAATTACCTTAGAATGTTGTTGCTTTCCCACGCTTATTAGAAGCTAGCTACTGTAAAAGTAGTTCGTTCCGCACTGACTATTCCTTTGTCGCCACATATACTCATCGAGTCTGCTTGGTGTTCGTGACCTTCTGGTGGGTCAGCTATAGCGAAGATTTTTCTTTATGCGACTCCGATATGTTTCTACAGCATTTGTGCATGCCCCTGTTCTTGAATCTATAAAATTCGTTGAATGGCTCATTGTTGTATTATTCCTACATTTACTGAATTATGGCATGCTTTCCACTCATCGGATAGTATAATTGTCTTTGGTCGTATGAATTATTGAGTTATTGAAAGCAGCGTTTCCCTCTTACGGTTTGGCACTATTTCTACATGTTTGGCACTATTTACCTCTAGTTTATTTTGTTTGTGTGACATATAGGCCTATTCCAAATAACCATATTTCATTGGTGCTTCTTCCTCGGTTGTACTTTCTGCTCGCTATAACAATTTCGTCCATTTGACACGTGACTCCTGGTCTAACTAATTCCTATTTTTCAGTATCTGTTTTTACTAAATCTCATGAACAAACTTCTCTTAAGAAATAATAAAAATCAATTACTATTTTCTTAGATAGGCCTATCAATTGAGCACTTACTCTTACGTTTACCTGCAACAAAATAAATAAGTTAATTGCGCAAATGTTTTTAAACTTATTTTTTATTTCGCCAAAATTTACTGTGATCTTAAACTGTACCGCTTTTTGCATTGCACGCATTTCAGTCTATATCTATACCCAAAGCTGGGCACAAACCGTTAATCCGTTAATCGTTAATTAACGAAGTTAACTTTTTCGTTAACGATTTAACTTTTAAGTTAACTTTGAAAATCATTATCGGACTAATTAACTTCCGTTACATTTAACTTCCGTTAACTCAAGTCCGTTAACCCAAAAAATTCATAAATAAACAAGATCCAGGGGGAGGAACAAGCCTACCTTGGGACTCTGCTGCCAACAGTTGCTGCGACAATCTTCAGGTTTAAGGACTTGAAGTCCAAGGGCCTCGTCTACTGCAGCGCTTGGTCGACGCACTTTTGGCAGGCATCGACAAAAGGTTTGGGCCCCTCCTGGAGGATGACGAATGCCAGCTGGCTGCTGCCTTCCATCCCAGGTTTCGCCTCATCTGGTTGGACAAGTATGACAACACCAAGGTCGCCAGGGTGAGGAAAAGCATGGAGGGTACAGTCGAGGAGGCCATGAAGCAGCAGTCCAACGAAGTGGGCAGCAACAGTGGAGGCAGCAACAACGAGGAGGAGGAGGAGGATGACTTCTTCAGTGCTGTCATCCAGACAAAAGAGAGCAGCAGAAGCCACAGGTCACTCAAGGGCAAGGCCCAGAACTTGGTCAAGACCTGGCTGGAGACCAACTCCAAGGACTTGCTGACAGATGCTGCCTTCTTGGGTGAGCAAGTGTTGGTGGACTTGTTCATCAAGTTCAACACAGCCATCCCCTCCAGTGCTGCAGTGGAGCGTTTGTTCTCTATGGGCAAGGACATCCTGAGGGCCAAGAGATCATCCCTGTTTGATGAAAACTTTGATATGCTAATTTTCATGAAGGGCAACATGCATCTCATGGACAAAATGGAGAACGAGAAGAAGAGGGAAAATTAAATTATATATATATTGTGTTTTTCATTTTTTTATAATAAAAGTTAACGTTAACGGTTTATCGGTAACTTCCGTTACATGTTTAACGAATTAACGGATTAACGGTTAACGAAGTTAACTTTTGGTTAACGGATTAGCGGTTAACGAAGTTAACTTTTTGGTTAACGGTGCCCACCACTGTCTATACCCTTCACAGACTCCTTTGTCAATAATTAAAAATTTCCTCGAATTTCTATTTTGAACAAAATACAGTCTTTTAATACGTTCATTTTTAGTAATTCATTAATTAAATTCTCTTTTTTTCCGCATAATTTTGACATATATAAAATTTGTCACATTTTCAAATGACAGAGTGACATAGTGACACCTTCCACAATAACAATTAACTAGCCTAGGCCTTGCGACTTGGAACGCATATCCACCACGCTTAAATTAGGTGAAAACTGGAGCTATTGAAGAATAGGAACCCCAGCCTTCTTTAGTTAGGCTTATAAGGCTAACTAACGAAAATATCACGACCTAACCTAACCAATCGTTAGGTTAACTGTACGCCCTTGACGATTGGTTAGGTTAGGTTATGATATTTTCCTTAGTTAGCCTTATAAAGCTAACTAAAGAAGGCTGGGGTCCCTATTCTTCAATAGCTCCTGAAAACCTAATAACTCTTTACGCTACACCAACTAATCCCATGTTTAACTATTATTTATACATTTATTAACAATTTAGATTTAATAAAACCATTTATTCATGGCATAAAAGGCTATTTCGAATTTATTGGTCATTTTATTTTTTTAAAAAAACAAAAAAATTGCCCACTATTATTAACTGTTACCCCATTTCAGTCGAAAAGGTGATGACATTAACAAGAATTCTGACATTTAGTTCAGTTATGACCACCAACGGTGCGTTCTTTTTGCGGTGTCACTGCATATTGATCTTCCCGTTGAACTGTGAAAGTATATATATTTATATAAATAAGAGCGAAATGGACGATGTCTGTCTGTCCCGAACTTTCTCAGCTCCCGCTGGACGGATCCCGCCCAAACTTGGCAGGCTTACTATACTGACCGTGAGCGTAACAAAGGCTCTCAAAATTTCGATACACTATCACACAGTTATCTGTGATAGTCTGACATTTTTTTTCTTAAATTTCCGAGAAATACCGGGTACCCCAACTAGTTAACTATAAATCAGTGTGAAATGCTCCCTGTAGATCTTAAGTAATAATGTTTAGGTCACATTGTAAGTGATCTGAAATATAAGCCTATTCCTAAACAAAGATCTCTCTCTCTCTCTCTCTCTCTCTCTCTCTCTCTATATATATATATATATATATATATGTATATATATGTGTGTGTGTGTGTGTGTGTGTGTGTGTGTGTGTGTGTAAAAACGAACGATGAATAATTCCTATATTCATGTCTTTATATTCATATAATACTTCTATTTGTATATATTTATATTCTTATATTCATTTTTACATATACAGTCCAAATTCGCATAACGCTGACACGAGTTTGGATAAATTTTTTATTTTCTTTCTATTTTTTTTTTTGCTCAATAATTGACGAATTATTTCTTTTTAATTTACTTAATCATTTTTTTAGATTTAGCTTAATAATGTAATCTTGTTAAATTCTGCAATGTTCATTTTCCTTATACATTCTCTCTTCGTTGTAAAGGATGAAGTCATGTTTTGCTTAACACTTAATTTTAAATTTTAGGCATTTAATTTTTGCTCATATGCATGTTTAATTATAATTCATAATAAAATGCATATTTCGATTTCCACTTTTAGTTTAAACTAAAAATATGGCTTCATCTTCAAATATCTTGCTTATCTGTCTAGATTTACCTTATCTTCAAATATTTTTCAAAATAACTCAGCCTATTGAGAATAAAAAACAAAACAGGTCAACATTAAATAATAATGATGTCACCAAAAAAATTGCCTATATAAAGTTAAATAATTTTTCAAATTGTCATTCTGATTCTGATTGTCTGATCTGACTTACAGGCTGAGCATTACCCGTTATATTTTAGCAGTAAACTACAGTAAGAAAATATCTTTGTCTTCTTCTTCAAGCCTTGTTTTCTTCAGAGAACTTAGTCTTAAAATAGAAAAAAAATAATTTCCGATAGCTACAAGAAGAATCGGAGAACCCTTAGAGAATTTAGTAAGCCTCACAGAATCCTCCGATCCACTACAAGAAGAAATCGGAGAGTGGTATAAGAGAAACTACTGCGATTCCCTATACGGTACCAGCTACTCCAGAGTAACAAATCCGTTGCTGCCACCTAACCAGAACCCCCGTCAACTTCGAACCAACCAAGACCATAGACGGAGGGGGTGTTATATATATATATATATATATATATATATATATATATATATATATATATATATACCCCTCCGTGTGTGTGTGTGTGTGTGTGTGTGTGTGTGTGTGTGTTTTGAAACTGCAGGTAATTGCAATCCAACTGTGTTTCAAGCCTGACACACGAGAAATGACACGCCCTCGTCCTTACCACTCTGCTTCTTCTGTAATCGCTCCTTTCTCGTTGGAAACATTGTTGGAAGTAGTTACCCGCAGTTTCAAAGCATTATTTACTTATTTAGTTTCTTATATATCTATTTTTTTCTTTCATACGTTCTTTCTTTCTTTCTTTTTTTTCTTTCTGAGAGCTGCTGCTAAATATTTTTGGTTTTTAACTTTGAATTTTTAACGCCAAATGATTTTCGTGTGTTATTCTTGTCTTTTGCTTTTTAAGCTTTATCATTACGCTCACAAAAACAAGATTTACCTTTTTTCAGAACGCGTTTTTCAGACTAGTTCCTGATTTTTGTAGGCAATGCTTTTTTGTTTTAACAAATTTTGCACAAAATTAGCGTTTATATTACCATTTGCCATTTGAACGGAAGTTTTTAAGCCAGTGAAAACTTAACATTTACTTTAAGCTCACAAACCACTTACATTTTGAGTGCAACTTCACAAATTTTGTCTCACTGGCTTTGGATATGAAGCTCAAAATTTTCATGGCTGTGGTATTTTTGTAAATTTATGGACTCTTGCCTTTCCACTGTTTCCTCGATTTCCTCAATTATTTTTTACCACAAACGACACAAATTATAAAATAGCCGAAATTTTGTTTTAATGTGGTGCCGACAAGAGGCGTGACGCTGGGCGAAATTTAGAACTCTCGACGAATAAGTTCCGCCCAGTGTCACGAGGACAAACGACTTACTTAGCTGTACAACTTTTTGGCCTTATAAACTTTGCTCTAAACATTTTTGTATTGAACGAATTTGTTCGATGTTTACATGAAATTATTCGCAACGATGGTCTCTATTTTTTGGTGTAAAGTGCGTGCGTAGTAGTTTCTTCTGAAAAAACTTATAGCCTTCAGAAGAGCCATCTGAGAAGTGCTAGGCGGGGTCAAAAAAGATTTGTCCACGCACTATCGTGCATGAACAATACACCATCAAAACCAACTACATTCACATTTGCTTCCTGTTCATTTACCTCCCCTTCCAACTCACTGAAATACCCATTAAATCTTTCACACATTTGCTCGTCTTGTGCTAACATATTGTCATTCTTTCTTTCATATTACCAATCATTCTTCCAAAATTTGCAATTTTTCGCTGCTTTCCAAATTTACATAATGCTTATTCCTCCTCCTTCCAGTCTTTATCTATTCTTTTATTCTACTCGCTTAACCTTCTTGCATTCTTTATACAGCTCATTACATCTTCTCCTTTCATCACTGTCACGGTAACATTCTTCCACAGACTATGTTTTTTGTTATTCACTGTATCCTTAACAATTGTTAATGAGCTAACAAACAAGAATTGTGGAAGGCGTAAGGTATACAATCTTGTCATTAGAATTTAGATGCCAAAGAAATTCCATACGAAAAGAAAATCCAGTAAAAGATTATAAAATACTTATACAATTTCCATTTAACTTGCCTCATAATGAAACTGGTACAGTGCGAGCCAGTAATTATTAATCGTAAACCAACCAAACAATTCACACAAATAGAAAAACAAGAATACAACAACATCCTCATTGTCGTTATCAACATCATTATATATAAACAAATAACAAAACAGAACAATTAAATAGAACCGTAAACGGAAAAACAAGAATGCATCGATCAAGAGAGGTGTTGAAAGGAGTGCACAAATATACATACGAACGATTCAAAAAAATAAAACTAATAAAGGCTGAAAAAAAAGAAGATTCTCGCGTATTCCTTTAGTTACAGGAAAAAAGTAAAAAAAATGGTGTCGGTAGAAGAATCTAGAATAAATTCCAAGAGGCAAAAAGTGGTTTCAAGGCATTCAGGAGAGGTAATTTTAAGATCGTCCACTTGGAAGTTATTATCAGCGTAAGAATGAAAGAATAAAAATCCAAAAATGTGTTTCATAATATCCCCTGTTCCCACAATAGGAGTGAATGGCTCATGAAAAGAATACTCGTAATGAAAAAAGCGCATACTCGCCATAATAGAATAAGTGAGTGGCAATATATATATATATATATATATATATATATATATTATATATATATATATATATATATATATATATATATAAAGAAGCAATATGCATATTAACATATACATACTGAAACCAATGTGGAAGAATATACATACAAAACTTTTTCAGTATAATTTAACGTCTCATAACCGAGTGGGTAAAGTGGTGGCTCGCAAAATTCGAATCTTTAGTGGCATTGGTTCGAATCTCACCGAGTAAGGTAAATTTATCTCTAATGTATTTAATCTTAGCTGTTAGTATGCTGTTCCTGATTAACATAAAATTGATATGCATGTAATTACACTCGGTTAAAGAAAATAAACTGAAATGGTATTTAATTGACATTTTCTTCAGTAGATAGTGCAACCCACTTCTATTAAATTATTTTCAAGGAATCAGTTCCCCAAAAAGTACTTCATCGAGCATCGAAGTTTGATAAAAATACCGCCATCACCTGAAGGGACTTATTCGATGAAAGAATTTCTCACATCTTGATGAAAATTCTAAGCTCAGTGTACAGGTTAAAAGCTGCCGCTAAATATTTTTTGTTTTTTAACTTTGAATATTCAACGCCAAATGTTTTTTGTGTTATTCGTGTACTGTTCTTATTAAGGTTTATTATTATGCACACCAAAAAGATTTGTCTTTTGGCAGGACAAATTTTTCCGATTAATATAAGGGTGTACCTATACCAAGCAGTGAAAAACATCAAATTAAAGGAAGTCGAACGAACAGTTTACAAGCTAAACAATGGGGGAGTCAGCAGGAACGAATGGGATATTTAGTGAAACGATCAAATGTGGCGGTAGAATGGTACTTGAATGGCTGTGGAAGATATATCAAAGAGCGTGCATAAGAAAGGATATAAGCAATAAGCATATACCTGGTGATTGAACAAAAGCTGTAATTGTACCATTATATGAAAATAAAGGTGAAAGAAGCGAATGTAAACTGTATAGCAGTGTAACTCTTTTAAGTATAGTTGCAGAAGCATACGAGTGTTGATAACAGAGTGAAAAAGATTACAGGTCCATTCGTCGGATTTGGTATTTATATTTTTTGTTGGGTATTTATAGTTGGATATTTATAGTTTTGTTCAACATTACAATTTTATTAATTTTTTTCCGATGAAAAAATTTATATTTTCACTCAAAAACTTTATATTTAGATGAAAATAATAAAATGCACTTTTTTGAAACAAGATCAGCTTATGGAGGGTTGCCAAAAAGTAAATAGACACCACAATGATTGTCCTCAAGAACAACGGAATGCCAGAACGTGTGTGTCAGCTTCACATAATGCAAAGGGAAAAGCAACACGATTCTAAATATATTGATTCAATAAATATGTTATTATTTATTAACTTTCATTATCAAATTAAAAACTATGGAAAAACCAAAGCTGTCTATCTACTTTTGTCAACCCTCAGTGGACAGGAGTTTCTGTAAGGTCGTGTTAGAAATTTGCCCATTTGAAACCACATTTCTCAGCAGTCGTCCTTAAAAGGTAAATTTAAAATAATAATGTTTTGTATAAAAACTAATTAAAGAAAGTTTTTCCTTATTAAAATAATATGCGATTTTTTGTTTTAAAAATATTATATATTTTTTAAGATGAAATTTATATTTGCCATTAAGAAACTTTTTTGAATAAATTATATTTTACGCCAAAATTGCGCTTTTTTTGCATAGTACAACTAAAATATAGTGGGATTTTAAGCTAGCAAACTTAAATGTGCAATTTTTTACTCCAAAAATTTTCTCTCTCGGAAAGAAAATGTTTGATGGTAACTCTCGTTAAAACAATTATTATAGTTTAACCATAGATTTATTTAAACCAAACAAAATGGGGTTAACTAAATTTGTTTTCTTGTTTTAAATAAGTGACTTTTCACTGTAAGGATATTGACGAATGTTCACGAGTGTTTGGGTGATTTGGTTGGTTGGTTCAACGCTTCGCGCCTCTTAACTCCGACGATGCAGAAATGATTTACATAAATAATAATAAATAATTACTTTATAATTTGGTTAAAAAAAATCTGGATCAGTGGGTATAAGTAATATCAGTGGGTATAGATAAATTAAGATTGACGACTGGTTTAGGCCTGATAAACATTACGAAGCATTTAACTGCATTGAAGATATTAACAACGCATCCCAGAGAAAACGCATCCCAGAGAGGCAGAAGGAATATTTCAAGATTTAAGCATAAATTCAAAGAAAGTAGATTGGGAAAGTGTAAATAAAGATTTAAAGGAAGTAAATTGGGAATTGCTATTTCAGGAGAAAACTCCCGAACAAATACTAGGTATAATGGAGACTGAAACCAAACCTACAGTATATTACTGAAGCATGTTCCAGAGAGACAAAAAAGAAAACGTAGCAAGCTCGAGAGAAAATTCAGGACACTATTTAGACAACGGAAGCAAACCGTAAAACATCTCCACAGATGCAGAACGGATGCAAGGAGACAAACTAGAGAGGAGACTAGGCGGAATAGAAATGGACCTAAAGCGAACATTCATACATAAGACAAACGAGGAGGAAAACAAGGTAGCAAAAAACACAACAAACACACAAATAACCCCCAAACAATGAGTGAACTGCTTAAGGAACAATTTAACTCTGTGTTTAGCACCCCTAAGTCCGAGATGAAAGTAGAAAACTCAGACGAATTTTTCGATATTGATACAAATCAGGCAAGGACAAATTCTGGCACAAACCTATTAATGGACTTAGAGTTCTCGGAAGGAGATGGAATTAAGACTCTATCACAGATGCGAGACAATTCGGCTCCAGGGCCAGACACATGGAGTGCCACGTTTCTGAAGAAATATAAAGAGGGTATTGCCAAACCGCTATACTTTGGAGGAAATCACTTGACACAGGACAAATTCCACTTCCATTAAAGAACGCGAACATTGCCCCCTTATTCAAAGGTGGTAACAGAACAATGCCCAAGAATTATCGGCCGGTAGCTCTCACCTCCCACCTTATAAAGTGCTTTGAACGAATAATTAGAGACAAAACTACCTACTACCTACAAGAAAAGAACTTATACAACCCAAATCAACATGGTTTCAGGGCTGGAAAATCATGTCTGTTACAGCTATTAGACCTACAGGAGAAAATATTGGAAACATTGTGTCGAGGACAAAACATAGCTGTAATATATACTGACTTTGCTAAAGCCTTTGATAAATGTAACCATGGAATTATAGCACACAAACTTAAGAATACAGGAATTACTGGAAAGCTAGGAAGATGGATATTTAATTTCTTGACGCAAAGAACACAAAGAGTGGTGGTAAATGGAGCCAAATCGAAAGTCTCGGAAGTAGAGAGCTCTGTCCCACAAGGGACAGTACTAGCTCCCTTGCTGTTCACAATAATGATTGCAGATATTGATGCAGATATCAATGACAATACTGTAGCATGTTTCGCAGATGACACAAAGATAGGCAAGGAAATATTGAACGAAGGTGACATAGAAAGATTACAAAACGACATTGAAACATTATTCAGTGGGCAGAAGACAACAATATGAAGTTCAACGAAGAAAAATTCCAACTTCTAAAATATGGTAATAACAAGGAGCTACAAAATAAAGGGTACAAAACTCTGCAAGCCAAAGAAATTAACACCAAATCCACAAGTCAGGGATCTTGGAGTAATAATGTCGTCGGATAAAGAATTCAGAGAGCACTATAACATCAAAATTACGTACAACGGCTAGAAAAATAATGAGAATCATCTAGAGGAGCTTCCGCAGCAGAAAAGCAAACATCATGCTCAACTTATGAAAGAGTCTAGTCCTACCAATAATTGAGTATTGCTCAGTACTCACAAACCCATACAGAAAACGAGACATTGTGAACATTGAAGCTATACAAAGGACTTTTAGGTCTAAGATAGAGGAAACGGAAGGTGAAGACTACTGGTCTCAACTACAATCCCTGAAACGCTACTCTCTCGAAAGAAGGCGCGAGTGGTTCACAATAATATACATATAGAAAATACTTCAGGGCTTTGTCCCTAACCTTAGCAATGAAATAGAAACAAACTGGAATGAGAGAAGAGGCAGATTTTGTACTGTCCCAGCTGTGGTGAGACAAGGGGCCATGAAAACGAGAATGGATATACCCTCAGAATACGAGGCCCAAAGCTTTTCAATGTCCTTCCAAAAGAAGTGAGGAATCTCCAACACACCGACCTGAATAACTTCAAGAGCCAGCTGGACAGATTCCTGTGCAAAGTCCCTGACCAGCCATGCGTGGCTGGCTCCGAGGGCAGGAGGAGATCAGACAGCAATTCCCTCCTTCACCAAATCTCACAAATGAGGCGAGATGCAACAGAGGGGTCGACCGCAAGTCAATCCTGAACCGTTGTTCGAACTCACATAAAGAAGAAGAATTGTGTTATAAGTTATAAGTTATAACAACACATGAAATACTAAGTTATAACACCACATTAAATGATGATTATTTACTAAAAGAACATATAGGAAATAAATATATGTATAAACAGTATATGATAACTATATGGTATGCAAAATATACAAGTCCATAATAGGCAGACAAAATAAGGCCCTCCCAGGAAGAAGTGGCTAAGCGACAAAAATAAAAATCTTTTGAACTTTGGAAGCTATTTCGTCGAAATATCTCCAAAAGTTCAAAATTCATGGCACTTTCAAATTGGTACAACTTTAACTGCGTTTGGGGCATTTTTCCCTTTTGTCACTTAGCCACTTCTTCCTAGGATGGCTTCAAATAATAGGTAAATTGTGCATGGAACGCTCAAAATCGTATGTAATCGTATGAAAGTATTATCCAGTTTACGTTGACGAAAATTTTTGGCACGCGCTCTTGGGTCTTGTGAATCTACCAGTGGACCTCTTATACATTGACTCACTACTGAGCTTAATTAGTGATGGTCCTATTAAAGCGAGCCTATCACTGAAACAGTAATTGAAGGTATTAATGTATGTCCACCACTGGAACTAACTACTGCCGAGCTTACTTACAAACCTACCAACAAATTTATTTATACTCTTATGATATTAGTTTTTCATCGTCATACTTCCGTACACGGTTGTCTTCCTCTTGAGAGATGTCAGAAACATGACGGGAAATTTTATCCATACTGAAAACTTTGAAGATATATTAAAATTTTTAATGCGATGAATATATTAAGGTTAAATAAAACGTATTTTTTATATTATGGTATCGGGTCTCAACCTTGAGGTCGCTGACCTTGAAGGTCCTTGGAGTCACCAGGACATGCGGTATGAAAAATTATATTTTCCGTGAAAACTATTAATATCCATGCAAAATGTATAGATATTAATAGTTCGGTGGTTACTTTGTCGGACTCTGGGCGGTGAGGCTCTAGGTTCGCTTCCAGCTGCTGGCTCCTGGGATGGGTTGAGCCGCTCATTCACCCTGTTAATACTCCGACTCAGATGACTCATGGTGTACTTTCACAGTTTTGAATATATATTTTAAATTTTAATAACGTTCAAAGTACTTTTCCTTTGATATAGTTAGGTTAGATTTTGGGTGGTTGGGTCGTGAATGTTTTTGAAGGATTGGGAAAATGAGTTTCCACATTTTATGAAACGCTGCAAACCACTGTATTAAAGGGCTGAGCGGCATTCGAACCCCTCTAACTGAATATTTATGCTGTTTAAATCTTTTTATTAGGCTAAATTTTACCTGTTTCATCGATGAAACATACTGTAGTTTTATAGCAAAGCTCCCGCCCTTCGTGCGGGATAGACTATATCCCGCCGTACGCCGACGGGCGAGATTTTTTTAGGTAGTTCGTACAGTCATGGTAATATGTGGTGGAATAAAAATCCAGAATATTGTTTACGAAACATACGTTTTATTCTTGACAAAAAAGAATGAGACGTGAATGTAAAAATTAACCAACTGGTTAAGTTAATTGAATACCTGGTTAGGTTAATTGAACGCCCGGTTAGGTTAATTGAATGCCCAGTTAGGTCAACTGTAAGGCGTACGCCCTTGACGATTGGTTATGTTAAGTTGTGATATCTTCGTTAAAACTAACGAAAATATTACGACTTAACCTAACCAGTCGTTAAGGGCGTACAGTTGACTTGACCGGGCATTCAATTAACCTAACCGGGCATTCAAAATTTTGATAGCCTATGTTACGCGCAAGGTCACGCATAGTAAGCCTGCCAAGTTTGGGCGGGATCCGTCCAGCAGAAGCTGAGAAAGTTCTGGACAGACAGACGGACATCGTCCACTTCGCTCTTATTTGTAAGATGCAGTGAACACAAACATACTCTAATCTCCTGGTAGAGGTTTTCAGTGATTAATGGTGTTCTTAAAATTCTGTACAAACTTAGTTTTAATTCTAGTTTTGAAAAATCCGCACTGCAAATTTTAGAGTTTACAATGGGTCAAATGTACTGATAAATTTTTTTAGGTTAATTGTAGTATTTTCGTGAAAATATTGCGTATGAAGTAAAATTTATAAGTACATTTCCCGTACATTTGGTTCATTTCACTTAGTCCTTTATATATACACTCGGACCTCGCTAATTCGACACTCGGTATTTCGGATATCGCGATAATTTGGCTATTTTTCTGCGTGTCGAAATATCAGGTAAATTTTGGAAGATTTGTATTGGTGAAATTTGCCTGTTATTTCGACACGCAGAAAAATAGCCGAATTATCGCGATATCCGAAATACCGAGTGTCGAATTAGCGAGGTCCGAGTGTACTCTTAAAATGAGTCGGATGTAATAATTAATTAATTATTTAATAATGTAAACCATTTTTAAAATTGGCGGGGCAAGTTTTACCCGTTTCTGCGCATGCGTTCTTTTAGATTTTCTTTACTTAGTTAAAGTTATAATTTGTACAAGTGTAAGAAGTTATTTATGGTAAAAATAAGTTAATAAGTTAATGTTACGTGTAAACGACCGATCTGCGCGATCGATCGATCGATCGCGCTGCAAAATTGATGGATCCATCATTCGCAAACACATTTGAACACTTATCAATGTTGAGAAGTGTTTAAATTTTCTTAATATTTTATCTTAAATGGGTGATAATGATAATGATTAAAAACATTTATTGAAGCTTCCGTAGAATAAAATAACAGTTTATATTTGGATTGGTTTTACTACAAGACACTCTAAAAGACTAACCTAACCTAGTGTAACTTAACCTATATTAACCTAACTTAATCTAGCGTAACCTATCGATGAATAAACACATCGGTGTGATTTTAATACGTCTCAATTCTGAAAAGTGTTCTAATGTGTGCGCGAACGATGGCTCCATCGGTCGTGCAGCGCGATCGATCATTTGCGCGTAACATTAACAAAAACAAAATGCTTAATTGCGCTAATTATTATTATTATTATATAATATATACACACATTTATTGAATGAATAGCGACATCTGATATCTCTAACCTGCCATGCATAACTACTATTCGAAGGTAGTACAGGGTAATCCATAAGTTCATTTACCCTTTAACCTTTTCCTACTAGAACAGGGTGAGGGGTAAGAGGGTAAACTGACTTATGAAACACCCTGTATAATAGGCTATGTGAGTGTGAATGTGGGTGAGTGTGCCCCAAAGGTCACTTTTAGTCCAAGCAATGACAGGGTAAGCGGCAGGGTTGAAACTAAAACCCTCTTTTTTTTTTTTAAAAAAACAGTCCATCTGTTTTTGTTTTTTGTTTTTGTTTTTTCGTTTTTTGTTTTCGTTTTTTACAAAAAATGTAGGGAAAACTGGGTTTTTCCAAAATAAGTCTATAAATTCACTTACTTTTTTATAGAGTTATATATGATGCTTATTGGGCTACGTCGTGGCCAATGTCGTAACACCGCTTCCCACAGATCAGCGAAATTAAGCGACATTGGGTCTGGGTAGCAGTTGGATGGGAGACCGTCCTCCGCGGCGCCCAGATTATGTAGCGACCCGTGGTTCGGATCCCACGTAAAGCTGTAGGTCACCTCCGTCATATGACCTTAGATGTTGCGAAGGAGGTTAAACAACCCCAATAAAAAAAAATATGATGCTTATAAATTTAATAAGATGGAAGTTAATGCATAAAGCACTATTGCATTCATAAATGTAAAGATATTTGCTTCGTTTTACGTGAAATAATTGGTAAAATGGTATCACCAAATAAAGCATACTACATAACCATTTTATTTACTTTAGTGGTCCGAAACAGAATGCACTTTTCATTGAAGAAGTCATGCGTACATTACGATGTAATACGTGTCATTCGATGCATAAATATAACTACAGAAATCAGATGCGTGAAAGTAATAACAAAATTGACTTTTAGTTGAGTATCACAGCAGGAATGAAATGCGTATGTTCACGCTTGACATAGTGATGGGCTTCTTAAAACTTGTTTCATGCTGTATAGCGCAAACTATAACCTTTGTATTTTGAATATATTTGTTGACTTCATTTGTGCACAAAGTGTTTTCATTATCCAATGAAAACCTTATTGGTTTTTTCATGCTACACAACATTGAAATTATGTTTAATTTGAAGCTATCTTTATTATTGTTTACTGGGTAAATGTTCAGTATACAGAGATCTTTGATTCTAGCATTCTTTTCTAATTAACAGTAATCTTTGAATAAAGATTTGAAGGGCGCTCGCCCTTAGGCCCCGTCCTTCTTACATAAAAAAAAACCACCAGAGTGGGTAAAATACCGATTTTCTTCGTGTGATTTTTTTAAACTCAGGTGGGAATAAAACCCAGAGCCTCACCACTCAGAGTCTGCCCCAGCAACCACTGAGCTGCCGGGCGACCGGAAGATTAGTATCATTTACTAAAACTATATATATATATATTATATATATATTATATATATATATACAGTATATAAGTTGGACTCGTTAGAAATATTTAAAATTCATTGGACAATTTTCACATAATTTTAATTTTTTTAATTTTTTAAAACGTATAATAAAATTGATGAAAACGCCTTCATCTGGCGCACTGATTTTCCACAGAATTTGAATAAAATGAGGATCTTTCCTCTCTGAAATATCTATTCATAATTTGTCCTGGATAATTCCAATGGGAAAAACATTAAAAAATATATATTTTGATTAATTTAATATTAAAGGAATTCGCGATCACAGATTTTATAAAAGTTGTAAGAAAAAAAATTGGAATAAGGGACGACATGATTAAAAATGTACTGATGAATTACTAGAAGTAAGCTTTCGGTAAACCAAAAACAATGTCTGGTTGTTCTCTATCTCATAACATCTAAAAAAGTAGGCAATGTACGATTTTCTTTATTTTTTTGTAATTTAAATACAAAGAAAAACCTATTTTAATTTCAAAATAAAATTGTCAACATACTTTGTCCACTTGTCACAATCTTCCCCACGACTGTCCCCTTATCTTCAACAATACACAACTCAGACCTTCTTCTTCTCTTAACAACATTCTTGGCGTTTCCTTTTCTCGTGATCTTTCCTGGAAAGATCATATATACTCTCTAATATAGCCTCTAAAAGGTTTGGCGTACTATACCAGCTCCGCAGTTTCTTCACCCCTATTCAGTTGCTCCTGTATGGAGTACGTTTCTCATGTGTGGGGCGGCTCAACCCAGGGCCCGAGAGAGAGGGGTGCGTGAGTTGTTAAAGCACCAAAAACCAGGCTGGAGGATAAAGAAGGAGGTGATCGGGGGTAAAGGGGCTGCCCGGAGTCAAAAGTAACCATGATTCCTCTCCAGGGCTTTGGCTCAACTAGCACAGTTCTATTTGACCGAGTGAAATTGAAAGCATTTCGTTTCATCAATTCCCCGTTGGACGTTTCAACTGAAACATTCAATTTATTCACTTCCATCAGTACTTGATTAGACGTTTCATCCGATACGTATAAACAAACTGCTAATCAATGCGCATAGAATTATACATTGGAAATGTTACAAAGATGGATACAGCGTGTAATCTAACGTCTAACAGAGGTTTAACAGTAGAAAAAGAAGTGAGACAAAAAAAATGTCATCTCTTCTGCTGACAGATTAAAACCTATGTCTGAGGTAACAATTTCCTCACGGAAAACTGCTTCCAAATACGAGAAAGAACCGACTTCAAACAAGAACCGAATAACAGTCCAAAAACCGGTTTGTCTCAACTAGTTTCCTCTGAAAACTAAAATGAGCATCAATCGCTGTAAGTAAATTCAACTTTTTTTTTTTTAGGCTTTCAGCTGAGACTCGAAAAGGCTTCATTGATTTTTGACGCGAAACGTTTTCTTCCTTTAATATTTACACACACACACACACACACACACACACCACTTTATTCAACTTGAATTGTATGTTGCGCTCACACACTTACGTATGACCTTAAAACTTTTTGTCGCTCGTTCTCGAGAAGCGAAATTTATCTTAATATTACAAAACAAATTAAGAAAATAGTAAAAAGCAAAATAAGACACAAGTTGCAAAAATTACGTCTTAGCAATGTTAATTTCTTTCTTTCAAGAGAAGATGTGTTACTACAAAAATAACAAATGAGGAAATCTTTATCCAGGCTAAAAAAAAAGTTTTTGCTCTCTCTCTCTCTCTCTCTCTCTCTCTCTCTCTCTCTCTCTCACACACACACACACACACACACACACGTAGAAAACGAGTCGTATATATAGTTACTGATGTACGACGAAGGTGTAAGCAATATATATACACAGTATATATATATTATAAATGTAAGTGCTTAAATTCAGGCACTTTATTTTGTAAGTTACACATAAGTTGGAAGAGTTCGGAAAACTAGCTATTAGTGAGAGTGTTGATACATTTTTATTTACAAAGTAGTTTGCACAAAGTTGCACAGCAAAGCAATTCTCTGTATTAGTAATATTATATATATATATAACCTTCGGTTAGCTTCCGCCCGAATTGTTCATTCTGACGAAGATCAAGCTTTTCACTCCACCTTAGACCTACAGTTTAACGTGAAATCCAGCAGCCCAGCGTCTTAACCACTAGGCTACCCAGGGTACCCATTTATCTACCAACCACTTTCTTTATTGTGTAGAAGGATGAACAGCTCGGTTTTGCTGCGCGCCGGCTGCCGTTAGCGGGTCTCGATCCCGGGGCCGATGCGATGGATTCGTAGTCAGCGACGCTAAACACTACACCACCGAGGCGCGCCCTATATTATATATACGAGGATAATTCAATAAGTATCCGCACTTTTTATTTTCACATCTGATAGATTATAAACACATCACTTCTCAACATAGTCTCCCTGTTTCTCAATACACTTAGTCCAGCGATCTACAAGCTTCCTAATGCTATCACAAAAGAAAGATTTTGGCTGTGTGCGTAGCCAGTCATGCACCGCCTCCTTCAGGTCATCATCGCCTTGGAATCGCTGACCTCTCAAAGCGTCTTTTAGTGGTCCAAACAAGTAAAAATCCGAAGGTGCCAGGTCTGGACTGTAGGCTGGATGGTCGAGAACTTCAAATTTAAGTTCTTGAAGGCATTTTCTAGTCTGTGCAGCGGTATGAGGTCGCGCATTGTCGTGTAACAGAATAACACCTTCCGACAATCTCCCTCTCCGTTTTGTGCGAATTGCTTGCTTTAACTCATTCCGAAGCATGTCAGAATAGGATGCACTTGTTACTGTAGTTCCACGCTCTAGATAATGTTCAAGGTTATCATTATCATTATTCTTATTCTCACATGCTTCGGAATAAGTTAAAGCAAGCAACTCGCACAAAACGGAGAGAGAAATTGTCGAAAGGTGTTATTCTGTTACACGACAATGCGCGCCCTCATACCGCTGCACAGACTAGAAAATGCCTTCAAGAACTTAAATTTGAAGTTTTCAACCATCCAGCCTACAGTCCAGACCTGGCACCTTCGGATTTTTACCTGTTTGGACCACTAAAAGACGCTTCGAGAGGTCAACGATTCCAAGGCGATGATGACCTGAAGGAGGCGGTGCATGACTGGCTACGCACACAGCCAAAAACATTCTTTTGTGATGGCATTAGGAAGCTTGTAGATCGCTGGACTAAGTGTATTGAGAAACAGGGAGTCTATGTTGAGAAGTGATGTGTTTATAATCTATCAGATGTGAAAATAAAAGTGCGGATACTTATTGAATTACCTTCGTTATATATATATATATAATATATATATATATATATATACAGAGAGAGTGAATGTGTGTGTTTGTGTTACACACGCGCACAAACGGTCTGTCGTCTCACTTCGGATAAATCGTATTTAAGTTTTTAACTCATATATTAAAATGACGCCATGTTTATGTTAATAAAAAAAAAAGAATATTTAATAAAAACTCATTCAAAAAATTTGTTTCGATTAAGAAAAATCGAAAAAGAAGTCTAACTTTTTCCTATTATGGGTTTTCCAAGTCTTAATGCAAGGAATTAGGAGACCTAATTACGTCCTAATTGCTTCATTGCCCCTCCTGTTTTTAACAGACAGTCTTAGCGAAGTAGATTCACTGATCTCTATTTAGCTGTCTATTCAGGTCTTTGTTATATACTGTATATATATATATATATATATATATATATATATATATTATATATATATATATAAAGGCGGTCCAAGATAGTATGGTAAAACTCAAACTTTAAAATGTCAATCTCCTCACTTCTGCCCTTGTTACACTTTGCAATAGTAACACTCACACAAAATTTGGAGCAAATTGGAGCAGATTTAGAGATTGCTGCAAGTTGAATATTTTTCATACTAGAATTATATTGGTTTGGCTAATTCTTGTGTATGTGTGTAAGTATGTGTGCGAGTATGTGTGTGTAATGTATATATACACACACACACACACACACACACACACACACACACACACACAATATATATATATATATATGTTAAACACAGACCGTGCATGGAACAAGGAACTCTTCTGGAAAATTAAATCCACTATAGTCCGAATAAGTAATGGTAAATGACAAATACCATAGTTTTTCTTTTTCATGATGCTAGCCCGACGTGGGCAACGGGTCTCTCGCAAAGAGATCCCATAAATAGCTTCCCTCACCAGCTATCTGCAAAGCAGACAGGATCCAGCTTTGGGACATGGACCTAGGGTTTAAAGCAAGCCTAGATAGCTGGTGAGGGAAGCTATATTTATGGGATCTCTTTGCGAGAGACCCGTTGCCCACGTCGGGCTAGCATCATGAAAAAGAAAAAACTATGGTATTTGTCATTTACCATACTTATTCGGACTATAGTGGATTTAATTTTCCCAGAAGAGTTCCTTGTTCCATGCACGGTCTGTGTTTAACATATAAATTTCTCAGGGGACCATTCTGAGTTTGTGTATATATATATATATATATATATATATATATATATTAATCTAGGTTACGAGAGATAGCTGCAAAGGATACACCAATATAGGTAGTTAGATAGATAGATAGAATAACCTTTATTAATAATAATAAAATAAATAATTTTTTTTCAATTTACAATGACATGAATAATTGTGAAGCTCGACTATTTATTTTATTCAATTTGGCCCTTAAGTTTTAGGTTTTACTGGGCTCTTATTAAAAATAAGCAGCTAGTTGTTATAAATTAATAATAATAAATAAATAAATAAGTAAATAAGTATTATTAATAGTTAAAACATGTATTACAATATTAAACAATATTAATGGACAATATTAAACAATATTAGTGGACATTAATCCTAGATTTTTGTTAGTATGCCATTATTAATCGGGATTTCAACTTGGTTTTAAACAAATTTACATTCACAATATTTTTTATATCGGCATGCAAGTCATTCCATAGTTTAAATCCAATGAAAATGGGTAGTTTTTGAGATGAAGACAATCTAAATTGAGGTATAACAAGCTTGATCTATTTCTGGTCTGATACGAGTGGATTTCTTGATGAGTTACAAAATATCTATTTAGCCGTTGCAAATTAATGATTTTGTTCTTACACTCGTAAATAAAAATAAAATGTGCCACTTTGGTTATATCGTTGAGCTTTAGTAGGTTTAGCTCTTTAAATAATGCACTAGAGTGATCAAGGAAATCAGCATCAGAATCAATAACCTTATTGCTCGTTTTTGGATGACAAGATACCATTTAATGCGTTGTTAGCGGAGTTTCCCCAAACAAGGGTGCAGTATGTTATATAAGGAAGAACAAGAGTATGATAAAGAGTCAAATAAACTGTTTAGGGACTACATTTCTAAGTTTAAACATTATAGCAACGCTCCTTGATATCTTTTTCGCGATATAATTTATGATCACTCCATTGCAAATTCTTATCTAGCATTACACCAAGAAATTTTGTTACAGTACACTCCTTTATGGCGATTTCATTAACATTGAGTTCATCAGATATACATTTCTTTTATTAGTAAAAATCATGAGATTTGTTTTTACTGGTATTTAGGAAGAGTTTTTGGTGGTCAACCATTTCATTACACTGATGAATTCTGAATGAAATATATTCTTAGCTGTATTAACATCTTTGCAAGAAAAAGAGACAGTTGTATCATCCGCAAACATTATGAAGTTCAGTATATCAGATGAACGTGGAAGGTCATTTATATATAATAAAAATAACAGTAGACCCAGAACTGAGCCCTGTGGCACACCATGTTTGACAAGCGCTTTAGTTGAGCAAACCTTATTTACTGATACAAAATGATATCTATTGGACAAATAACTTTTAAACCAATCACTGATTGCTCCTCTAAAGCCGTAACAATATAATTTATTAAGTAGAATATTGTGGTCTATTACATTAAATAATAATATAATTACATCAAACGCCTTACTCAAATCCACAAATATCGATATCATTATTTCTTTGTTCTCCTTAGCTATATTTACATTTTCCATAAGATTTAAAATAGCCATTTCCGTTGTTTTATTATTACGGAAGCCATATTGATTTGGAGATAATAAATTGTAGGATTCTAAATATCGCTGCATTCTACTTTTACAATTTTTTCAAAAACTTTGCTGAACACAGATAATGAACACACCGGCCTGTAATTTGTTGCTAGTGTAGGATCACCCCCTTTAAAAAGGGGTGTTATACCACCAGTTTTTAGCATTGAT
Organism: Bathynomus jamesi; assembly: GCA_023014485.1. Taxonomy (NCBI): domain Eukaryota; kingdom Metazoa; phylum Arthropoda; class Malacostraca; order Isopoda; family Cirolanidae; genus Bathynomus; species Bathynomus jamesi. The sequence goes on along the minus strand of JAJOZX010000923.1, from coordinate 30,559 downwards.
GGGAATATTCCTTTGGAAATACTTTGATTGATAATTTTAGCCAAAGTTACAGATATCTTATCTTTAACAAGTTTCAATATAGGTACAGGAATGTTATGAATGTTATTTTTTTTGTATTTTTTTATTTACCAATAATATTCTGGACCTCAGTAGAGGTAGCAGGAACAAAAGAAAATGAATTTAGTGGGCTGGGTGGCACATATTCTAGAGGTGAGTGATCATTACTTATTAATTGTGAGCGAAGCTTATCCGCTATTGAAGTAAAATGTGCATTTAAAGAGTCTGCAATAGCAGTATCATCAGTAATTTCTTTATTATCAACATTTAATTTCTCTATTGAATTTTTCTTAATTTGTTTTCCGAGAAGATACAAAATTATATATGTACAAAACCCACATATTAATCAGGGCTGCCACATTTGTTACGTTCGTAACAAATGTGTTACTTTCTATTTTTTTCATACTTTTGGTACGACGTTCAAAAATTTGTTACGTTTTAGAGTTTTTTATATGCTGTATCGGTTTACCTAAAAATATTTAAAATTATTAGTTTTATAAAGAAATTAGCATATTTAAAACCATTAAATTACAGACGGAAAAAGTGCTAAATAATTTAGATGGCATATACTGTATATTTCTGATTATATATTTCGTACATCGTTCGTTCGCGTATAAATCTCACGAGTCACGACTATGTTTGAAAACGTTTTCGGTTCTCGGCTTACTGACTCAGTGACTCCCCCACGCTGTCTCAGTCAGAGTCAGTCAGCAGTCTGTCAGTGTTCCAGTTGCAAACTTGTAACAACATTTATCATAGATTGTGTTTGTGAACGCGCTTGCTCTTATTTTGTGGTCATTTTTGAATGCGAATATAATTGAAGCACAAATACCTGAAACGGACAACTGTATGATTTTAACTCAGACACTTAAGGACTTCTTTTCTTCTCTCGTAAAGGGAAAATAGGCCTTAAATCTCCGAGTCAAAATCATACAGTTGGTACATTTCGAGTATTTGCCCTTCAATTAAAACACGGCTTTGTAACTTCGTTCATAGTGTCTGGGAGCCATCTCAAGAGATGGTGAATAAGATGAAGGAAGTGAAATGGCGTGTAAAAGAAGATATGGATGAAGAAGAAGCAATATTTTTAAAAAATCAGGTAAATATAATGAACTTTGTTATTTTATAATCAATTTTAAATTTTTTTTATATTTTGTTACCTTTTTGGCTGATTTGTTACCTTTTGTTTGTCAATTTTGTTACCTTCACCTAAAATCTTGTGGCAGCCCTGATATTAATTCGTCTTGGGTTGAGTGACCTTGAACCAAGCACTGACTTGATTCACCCTGAGTTTGCAGATTTTGACAAGCAAAGGCTGGAAATGTGGGGCCTTTTAATGCAGTGTGTAGTAGACAGTTGTATGATGTGGGTGAAACATTGATTTCGTGATAAAGCAGAAATAAACTTCGTATATTTTTGGTAAGTAAAAATCTAATTAAATATATACAGGCATTCCCCGTTTAACGACCGGGTTCCGTTCCGCCGACCAGGTCGGTAAACGAAATGGTCGGTAAACGAAAGCCTTGTTTTACGGCTCTTGGTATTCCACTAAGTTTTCCACATCTTCCACTTCTACTTCTAAACTGAGGGTATTGGCGAGTAACACTATTTTTCTATTAATTTCATCGACATTTTTAAACTTATCGAAGCCTTCGAAATTACCCACAGATCGTTTTAGGCACTTCTTCCAAATGCCTTTCATACACTTCGCAGTAACATCCTCCCAAGCAGTTGCAATGTTTTTATACAATGCAAAACATTGTAAGATTTCCAAAAATCGGTACGATCGGTCGCGGTCGTATCTGCGGTTGGTCGATAAACGAGTAGGTCGTTAACGGGGGATGGCTGTAATATGTAATAGAAATGTTGACTATTCATATTACGAATTATTTTAGAATATTTAGGAGCTACAAAGCTGCTACATGCATATATACTGAAATGTATATAAACTATAAATTAGTGTATATATTAAATATTCTTTGCATATAATTACATATATAAAATATATGTAGTATATCCATATATAATATAGTCTTATTATGTACATTATACAATAAATATAAATATGAATGGACGGAGCCGCGTTTAAAATATGCGATTTTAGATGAGGTTCTTTTCTTTTCATTTACATACGTCATTGTAGGAAAGACACTGATAAATTATAAGTTATTTATTATATAGTTATAAATGTAAGTTATTAAAATATTGATTTGTTTTGTGCTTGTTACAGTCACTCATCGCCATGGTGGACGCCAAACGGCCGACCCGAAGTTCTGCTAGTACCTGGTTCATTGGAAACCCTACAAAAGATCTTCTAACCGGGCGATTACCTTCAAAGCGTGAAGTGTTAAGCAAGTTCTTATTTCATCACATCGAGGAAAAACGAACAGTCACTGCAAGTTTGAAAGAGACTCTCTCTGCTGTTCTTTATAGCTGGATAAAGCAAAGATTCCAACTCAAAGATCGGACAATGCTGAGAGGAAACTGAGAAAACTATTCGAACAATATTGCGCTCTAAAGAAAAATAGGAAGTCATCCTCAGAAAGCATACAAATGAATGTGGCAGTATTCAATGCTGATCTTGAAAACATTTTCGATGTCGCCAGAGCAGATGCCTTAAAGATAATGACTAAAGAAGAGGACAAAGCATTCCTTATCAAGCAGAGAGAAGATCGTTCCTGCGCCAGTTTTGAAGACATTGGTCGAGCCTTCGCTAAAAAGGAGGATCGTAAGAGGCAACGAGAAGAATCTGAATATAATAGAAAAAAGCGAAGCGACGATGAAAAGCAAAAGAAATATCAACTTATGGCATCTGACAAAGTGATAACTGCTGTGGATTCTTCCTCCTCGTCCCCGGATTCTGATGTATCGTGTCGTCCATCTACATCATCATCGAACCCTCCTTCCAAATGCAAGAAAACAGTCATCTCAGATGAGGTACCCAGGCACTCGACCGTGTTAATCTAAGCGATCGCAATGCAGCCTTTGTTATTACAGCATCATCTAAGTCTCTTGGCCATGATCTGGGCTCAGTGTCATTGTCTTGAAGTACAATTCGTCGATCTCGAATTAAACTCGTGAAACTATCGCAACTGCTGAAAAATCAAACTTTTCTCCTGACACTCCGCTTCTGCTTCACTGGGATGGGAAAATGCTTCCTGATATACAGGAGGAGAAGATAAACTACTTGGTGTTCCACTCATCCCTCACGGAACAGGACAAGCACAAGCTGATGTCTGCCTCAGGATGTTGGATGAGAGGGGCTTGAAAAACAAGTTGCAGAGGTTTGTATTCGATACAACAGCATCAAATACTGGGCTGATGTCTGGAGCTTGTAACCCTGATAGAGAGAGCTGTAGGTCGCTCTCTGACGTGGATAGCATGTCGTCATCATGTGTATGAAGTCGTTTTGGCTAACGTATTTTCTAGTATTCTTGAACCTTCGAAAGGACCACAAGTATCATTGTTTAAGCGATTCAATGCACAATGGCCAGTTATCAATAAAGAAAACTTTATATCAGCAGGAATGGAACTTTTTGAAGGAAACTTGTGGGAACTTTATCAAGAGATGACACAGTACCTCTCCGACGCTCTTCAGAACAGCAGCTTCTCAAGAGATGACTACAGTGAATTCCTCCATCTTTCTCTAATTTTCCTGGGAGGGAGTTTGCCTAAGAAGTACAACATCAGAACTCCAGGAGCGCTTCATCAGGCTCGCTGGATGGCAAAAGCTACCTATGCTTTGAAGATCTTTCTCTTCCAGGAGAAATGAAACTTACTGCTTATGAAAAAAAGGGTCTGAAAGATTTTTGTCTCTTTGTGGCAATTGTCTATAGTAAATATTGGCGTGAAGCACCCTTGGCAGTGAGGGCCCCTAGAAACGACCTAGCTTTTCTAACAGTTATGGAGACTTATCCAAACCGGGTTTTGGCTGAAATTGCACTCAAGGTATTTAAGAGACATCTCTGGTACTTCTCGGAAGAGTTGATTGGACTGTCACTTTTTGACGATGGGTTGGACAGCGAAGTAAAAGAAAATATGATTAAAAAATTATCTCATCCTGCAAAAGCGAAAGGTCTGAAGCGCCTCGATTCAAAGCTGTTCAAACCCATTGCAAACTTGCGTCAGCGAGAAGACGGCTCAACTCTTCGATGTACTGGATAAAAACGGAAAGAAGATTGCTCAAGAGTTTCTTTCGAAACCACCAAGTGATTGGCCAAGTAACGACAACTACGAGTTGTTGAAAGAAACATCAATGAAGATGAAGGTTGTCAATGACTCTGCAGAGAGAGCTATTGCTCATATTCATCGGTACAATACAACGCTTACCAAAGATGAGCAGCAAAAACAATTCCTTCGACGAACGTTTCATACCCCCTCTAAAGCGTCTTTACAGAATTAAAAGCCATTTGCACGTTATTTTGTCAAATTTCGTTATTTTTTCATTTAAGAGAAAATTATTCATTTTGACCTCTAAATATGGTCGGAATGAGCTCATTTTTTGTAGCAATTATCCTTTTATGATTTCAAACAAGGGCAGCCTTGAGAAAGCGCAAAAATAAGACTTATTTCTTGGACCACCCTAATATATATATATTATATATATATATATATATATATATATATATATATTAGGACATCAGCACGGAAACACGTTTGAATTCTAATCAAATTTTATTGAAAAAGTATAATTAAAAAATGGTATACAAAAATCACATTGTTTTGAAATGTTAATACTACTAAAGCTTTTCATCAAAATTGTTCAGTATGTCTATTATTCAAATCTTTGCACAACTGCAGTCTTATTGGAACTGATCGGCAAACTCGTTGGCATAACTTCTCTGGTAAGCTCCGCGTTGCAGCAACGATAGCATTCTTGAGTGCCAGAGGAGTTCGAAGTTTCGTTGCATACACCGTGTCTTTGAGTTAGGGCCCTGCGAATCACAATTATTTCGAATCGAATCTCGAATCAAATCATCCCAAATAATTCAAATCGATTCGGATCTCGAATCGAGTCAACTGTACACATATAGATTAGAGTGTTTCTATACACAATTAGTAATAAGCATAAAATTAATTAAATTCTTGAGAACAAAGGACAAAGTAAATCCTTCTAAAAAAAATGTGTTACGTATTTGATCATGAGGAGGAACAATGGTATTAAAGTATGATAAAAGTGTTATTGCTCAAGAGATTGGTCTCAGTATATAGATTGAATTATAATCAAGTAAAAAGAAAAGTGTTTATTTATGAAAGTGTTCTTCAAAACAACATCACTGATGTTGTTTACCGGACTTAATGGAGATTCGAAAATATCGAATCGGAGCCCAAACTAACTAATCAAATCGAATCCTCTCTCCCAATTCGAAATCAAATCGAATCTCGAAGCTTCGCAGGGCCCTACAGTTTGAGTGTACTTCATAAAAAGAAGTCAACCGGACTCGCATTTAAAGATCGTGCTGGCCAATCAGTTGGGCGACGCCGCGGTTCCACAAACCAGGAAACTTTTCATTTAAGGTCGTCCGGTCCTGGCTGTATTGTGAATACTCCCGTGTCAAACTGTTCTTACGCATTGGAGGAGTCCGCCTATAATGACCCTTGTACGAACGAGCAACTTCAGCTGCATTCTGGTAAATGGTGTATCACTTTACGAAGTGAATTCTTTCAGACGTAGACAGCTGTGAGTTATCAGCCGTATTAAAGAATAATCCACTTAGGCCTACCCCCATAGTCTGTGATTCATTCGTGTAACTCGCCTTCTGAATATCACATTCTGTATAACAGGTTCAGCCAGGACGCAAAATTAAGCCCATCAAATGCATTTCATTACTTCTGGCTCACCCTATATATACTGTATTTATTCAGAATTTGGTTATATTTTATCTATTAATATCTTTTCTGTTTTTCTAAATGAAATATATGTCGCTGTAAAATTTTAAAAATCACAAATACAGAAAAACCTATATAACTCGGACTCTGGATAAGCAGGAATCCTCTATGAGCCGGGAAAAAAATTTCCTCCCGAAAAACCTGTCTTACGCGGAATTTGTCCGAGTTGTGCAGGTAAAGTTCGATGTAACCACGTGGTACACTCCGATACCAGTTAACAACACGGCAAACCGATGCCATCACGTGATACCCTCATAAGTTACCATTTATCTATTCACTTATATATAATTTTATTCTTTCAAAAACATTACTTTAGTACATTTTATTGATTTATTCACTTTAAAATAGGTTTTATTACAATACTTTAAATTTAACCTCTATAAGTCGGAATCCTCTATTTCTTGGACTACCCTACTTCCCCCAATTAGTCCAAGTTATACAAGTTTTACTATAATTAGTACATTTTATTGATTTATTCACTTAAAATAGGTTTTTTTACAATACTTTAAATTTAACCTCTATAAGTCGGAATCCTCTATTTCTTGGACTACCCTACTTCCCCCAATTAGTCCGAGTTATACAAGTTTTACTATAATAATAATAATAATTATAATTATAATAATAATATAAAGATAAACGTTGCTACATCATTAATTTAGTCATTACCTATTTCATTTTAGTTGACTTTAAAGATATAATAAAATAGGTGAAGATAATGTGTTTATAATATCGTTAATCTCTCAGTTGGCACTGTAATTAGTGCCAAATTAGTGTCAAAACATAAAATAAAATCACTATAGAAACTCATTAAGGTTTTTGCCTATAACTTAAAATTATATTAATTTTGTAATATATAATTTACTCAAGTCATAAAATTACTGTGCTGTAGCTAATTACCTTCCGACTTGTTACAGATCGTCTAATTAGTCCATTATTAGAGGGTGTTTACAACAAGAGAGAGAAACTTTTATCCGATACTGTACTTGACTGTTACAAACTTTTTCTTGTAATTTTAAGTCGTTATTAAAGAGGATAAATTTTTTTTATTATTTCAAGTTGTAATTAAATAAAAATTATAATTCATAATTCAATTTTTTTTTGTTTATTTCAAGATATGAAGAGCGATAACAACGCACTTAATAGAATGGAAATAAGTGAAAAAGATATTTCAGTGTCACGCTGGGAGGCACCCACTGTGATTCGAACTCCCGTCTAGTTTCAGGATCGACTAATCAGTGACCCTGGTTAGAAATTGGTACAGAGCTCAGGTCAAATTAACGTGACCCATTGCGCTAACTCATGAATTATCATTAACCAGCACCATCGTGAATCGAACACCCTACTTCAGTGTCTACGCTTCGCTTATAGGGAAACGGTGTTACCCATTCAACTACGGACGCTGGCCGACGATCTTATACAGACTACGTATATCCCAGTATTGGTAAAAGCGTTCATTCTGAAACTACGCAAGTTCGCTGGTTCAACTCCTACTGGCTCGTTCCTAGATTTACACTGAATTGCCTTTATCATTTCTTTGCTCGAGCAAAGTAAATAAACAGCGCGATGATTGTCCTCAAGAACGAATAGCAAAACTCATCAATGAAATGCGAGAACGTGTGTGTGTCACCTTTACATAACGGAAAGGGGAAAGCAACACAATTCTAAATACTGTAATATTCATTCAATAAATCTGCTATTATTATTATTATTATTATTATTATTATTATTATTATTATTTGCTTTTATCATTAAATTGAAAACTATGGAAAAACCGAAGGTTTTTATTTACTTTTATTTACTTTTTATATAATATATATATATATGAAAAATTATTTCACGAAAGTGACACGTGAAAAATATTTATGATGAATAAAACCACGAAGGGAAAAGAAACACAAAGGGGTGCTCAAGCGCTTTCGTCTAATGACATCCTCAGGAACACTGAGGACACTGTTCCTGAGGATGTCATTAGACGAAAGCGCTTGAGCACCCCTTTGTGTTTCTTTTCCCTTCGTGGTTTTATTCATCATATATTATATATATATATTATATATATATATATATATATATATATATATATATATATAACGGGTGTGTCATAAAAAAAAGGTACATTTTAAAAAGGCTATAAAATCAACATTTGTCATTTAGTTTTAATAAAACTTCTACACAATAAAACATATGTATTTATCTATATGCAAACATGTTTTCATACTAAAATATCAAATAATTCAAATTCTATCAATATTTAAGGAAAGAGTATGATTTTTCTACTAATTAACATGCAAAAATTATCAAACCTTTTTAATATTTTTTGGTAAAATAATTTTTAACGTAAAATTTACCTGAAATTATTAAAAAAATTGTTCGAAATGCTTTCCTTCCATTTCAATAACTTTTTTTCTTCTGGCCGGAATTCATCTATGGCTCGATTTACTCGTTCCCGTGGAAGCTCTTCCCATTTTTGAATGATGATCTCGCGTAAATGAGCGACATCTTTTATCCTAGTCCTGTAGACTCGCTCTGCTAAGTTCTCCCATATTCCGGCCAAGAATAAAAAAAGTTATTGAAATGGAAGGAAAGCATTTCGAACAATTTTTTTAATAATTTCGGGTAATTTTACGTTAAAAATTATTTTTATAAAAAATATTAAAAAGGTTTAATAATTTTTGCATGTTAAGTAGAAAAATTATACTCTTTCCTTAAATGTTGATAGAATTTGAATTATTTGATATTTTAGTCTGAAAACTTGTTTGCATATAGATAAATACATATGTTTTATTGTGTAGAAGTTTTATTAAAATTAAATGACAAATGTTGATTTTACAGCCTTTTTAAAAACCCTTTTTTATGGCACACCAGTTTTATATATATTATATATATATATATATATGTACTTTAGCCAGTGTACAAAACAGGTAAAGATTACTGTACTTAAAGAGTTCTCTGAGAGGGATTTGATATTTCATCACATCATCTGAAATGAGAACGATTTTGAAAGTGAATCTCATGAGTTAGTGAGAAGACGTTCCCAAATTTAATTAATGCCATGATTCCCTCATCGTCAATACAGTCACAATCAATATGCGTTCTAAACCCTGTTAGACCTTTTAATTATACAATTCGTGTCGCGTTTTAATAACATCTCAAAACGTAGAATTCCACGAACACTTAATGCGTTTCATTAAACGTTTCAACTCAAACGCGTAATTGATAACATCCAGGGAGAAAATTCTGTGTACAGAGTTTATTACTCCGCGTCTGTACCTTCATTAGTGCTTTCATTGTACTTTTCGAATGAACTGTGTAACTTAGCCTATAATGAATGTGCGGTAAATTACGCATGTGAGATCCTACTAACGGAACGCAACGTTTAATTAAGAGGTTCATTATGGTTTAAAGTATAAGCAAGTAATTTGTTCTTAATTTCTTGTAAGATTCGAGAAATGAATAAATAATAAAGAAATAAATGAAGTAATTAATTATTTTCCAGTTTATATCCGATAAAGGAAAGTTTTATTATTAATTACACAGGCTTGCGATGGTTTTGTTGTCCGAAATATTTTATCACTTGTATAGTAATGTTTGCACGCTGATTCCGAAAATAATATTCATTTTTCGCCATCACGTACAGATTTTTCACAAAATCTCATATTTCATATTACATATGTAAGTAATTTTCATTAAAATTGACTCGATTAAATTTTGATTAAAAACTACTGCCTATAAATGCTTCTAGATCAGGAGTGACGGCATAGCGTCTTCTAGAACATTCGAGAAACGCATCGCTAGTATATAAGTGATTGACAAGCCACTAGATGAGTCAGTCTGTCTAGTGCGTGCGAGGTTATAGTTCTTTATTTTCAAAGGTGCTCGGTGACTATATTCTCTTTTGAAATTTGTTTATTTGTCGCTATGGCAACCAGAGGGTTTGTATGATAATAGCCCAAACATTTTCTGTTATATTTGTGGAAAATTGTGTGAAAAAAACAAAGGCGAGATATTACAGACTTCGTCAAGAAAGCATACTATGCTTACTTCGGAATGAAACTTGAGGATCAAGACAAATTATGGTTCCACATAAAGTTTACAGTGTTTGTGTTTGTGTTTCTTACCTTTTGGGATTCCAATGGTCTGGCGTTTGCCTAGAAATCACAGCAATGACTGCTATTTTGTTCATGTAACGTGCAAGGCTACAATACTAAAAATAAAAAGGAAATTTCTCATCCAAATTTTGTCTGCTCAAGACCTGTTGCTCATGGACCTGGTATACTTGTACCCACTAAACCAAATACTCTTGATATAACTTCATCCGATTCGGTGTCTGATGACGATGGAAACGATGCTATTGATTGTTTTCAATCCGAAACATCTGGTGAACCCCAATTGTTTACACAAAGTGAACTTAATGATTTGGTGAGAGATTTGTGTCTTCCGAAGGATTCTTCAGAGATTTTGAGATCCAGACTTCGTGCAAAGAACTTTTTTTCTCTTGGGACGTCATTTTACTGGTACAGAAATCGATAAAAAGGATTCATCCAATATTTTTCTCAAGAAAATTCAATGGTATATGCAACAATGTTTCGGAACTAATACTTAAGCTAGGCTGCAGTCTATGACCTAAATGAGTGGAGACTTTTCATTAATTCCTCCAAAAGAAGTCTGAAAGGCGTCCTCCTTCACAACGGTAACTTGTATGCATCCGTTCCTGTGGCTTATTCGGTTCACTTGAAGGAAACGTATGAAATTTTGAGCTTCTTCTAGCTAAGGTTAAATACAAGAACACGGTTGGCTACTTTGTGGAGACTTAAAAGTGATTTGTATGTTTTAGGTCAACAACCAGGTTATACGAAGTTTCATGTTTTTTGTGTGAATGGGAGCCGAGCAAGAACTCAGCACTGGATAAAAAAGGAATGGCCACGCAGAGTCAACCTGACACCTGGTTCTAAAAACATCAACGTGAAAGTTTGGTTGACACGAAGAAAATTCTTTTACCTCAGCTTCACATAAAATTGGTTTGATGAAGCAATTTGTTAAGGCCATGGACGAAGATGGAGATTGTTTTAAGTCTGTGTGGTAAATTCCAAACTCTTTCGGAAGCAAAATTGAAAGAAGGAATTTTCGCTGGTCCCCAGATTAGAAAACTGACTTTGGATGAGCACTTTGAAAGAACATGAACACTCTTGAAAAAGAAGCGTGGATTGCTTTTAATTAAGGATACTGATCAGCAAATTTTTGGGGAACAACAATGACCCAAATTACAAAAACATTGTGCTAAATAAGTTCAAAGAGTTGGGTTGTAATATGAGTTTAAAATTACATTTCTTACATTTACACTTGGATTACTTCCCTGAGAATCTCGGAGCACTCAGCGAAGAAAAAGGAGAACGCTTTCATCAAGACATCATAAAAATGGAGAAGAGATATCAGGGAAGGTGGGACATCAGCATGATGACTGATTACCGCTGGATGTTGAAACGGGATACTCCAGAATTATTACATAAAAGAAAAGGAACAGCTCGAGAACATTCGAGACTAAAAGGCATAGATCTCATAAGAAAACTCGGGACAAATAAAGATGAATATGTAATTGACGTTAATAGTCTTCTTTCTTTTTGAAGTTGTTTGTATTTGTAATTAGTATAACAAAGCGAAATAGGTACCTAATGTAAATTGAAATAAATAATATTTATTTATGTTGTTGTTTTTTCCCTTCCAGTTTGCAGAAAATCCTTGTGATAGAAAAAAAATGGACACCTTATTCGAAATCAGCGTAGTTGAATTATATAAAATCAGTTATTAGTAAGAAAACAACTCTTACAAAGTTCTCATTCGCAGGCCTGTGCTTCTTAATATGAATCAAATAACGACATACATTGGTTTACCTTTCCTTGCTCGCTTTTCGAAACGAAATGGTGGTCATCCGTACCCAATAATCGTTAATTAAGGCTAAAATATCATTGATTAAAAGAGCTTACAAAATTATATAAAGTCTAAAACTACTCGAAATTAATCTGAAATGCTCAAAATGACTCAAAATTACTCAAAATTACTCAAAATGAAGAAAACTTATTATAAACTCGTTCTTAGTTTTCAATTGATCTTGATTTGAGAGGAAAACTTTCCATCAATTTCCGATTCTACAAAAATCAATAACACTGGGGAACAAATTTCAACTTTTTGTCTATTGAATTAGATTTGACAGTTAGTTCTAGGTAATTTGGGTGTGCTGAGCACGAATTTTTACTCAGTTTTGCTCTATCAGGTCCTGATTTTGCACAACACCCCTCCTCTTTCGTCGTATTCATAAAAAGGTTTTTTTCTCAATACTCGCTAAGTTTTTTTGCAGTTACACATTATGCAACTAGGTTTTTATCTAGGTATTTGTACCTATTGTTATGGTATTGTTGTATTATGTATATTTTTATATGTAACACCCTAAAAATATTTTTAATTTTGTCATTTTAACCCATTTTAATTTAGTAAATTAAGCTAAAAATATCATAGAATTCTAAAATTTTCTCGAGCATTCCTGTTCTCTGTAGAGTATTCTAGAGGGACAACTAAAATATAAAAGAGACTCGTTTCCAGAGTTAATCAGTCAATTCAATCAGTCAGTCAGTCAGTCAGTCAGTCAGTCAGTCAGTCTCAGTTGAGTTAGTTAATTAAGTTTGGGCATTAACATAATTTTGAATTGGCATATGATTTAGTGAGTAATTTTGTCATCGTGATTTAATATAGTTGATTTAATTAGACGTAATTTATATTGTACCTACTCATCCGTGTTTCTAGTTTAATTTCATAGATTGTAAGTACCTATTTCATAATAATACCTATTTAAACTAATTTTTGTGTTTATATTTCAGATTTTCTTAAATTTATATGAATTAAGGGCTTTAAATACCTTTACAAATTGGCAGAACAATCAAGCAATATGTCATCAAGCACTAGAAAGTTCAAATGCAAAAACAACCCTGATTCCTTCTGTTATATATGTGGAAATTTTACACTTCCACATCAACGAGCAAATATAACTGACTTCGTAAAAAGAGCTTACTTAGCTTATTTTGGCATAAAACTGGGGGACCAAGATAAATCGTGGGCTCCACATAAAGCCTGCACTATATGCATTGAAGACTGCGACATTGGACGAAGGGTTCGGATTCAAAAATACCTTTTGGAGTTCCGATGGTAAGTTTATGATTTCATAAAACTACGTAATTTAATCACTAGTATACTGTAACTTACCTAAATGTAATTGTAACTTAGGTACATAAACAAAAATTTACAGAAAATGTTTATAAGAATCTCAAATATTGCATAAGGTTGAAACACATAGAAATGTTAAATGTTTGGGTGATAACTTTTGATAAAATTCATAAAAACAAGTCTCTCATCGCTTTTGTTAACGCTTTACAATTTTTTTTCCATATCAGGTGTGGCGAGAGCCTACTAACCACGAGACCGATTGCTACCTTTGCTTTGTCAAGACTTCGGGCTTCACTAAGAAAAATAAACATTGTATCGAGTACCCAAATTTCGACACCGCGATACGACCTGTGCTACATTCAAATGAGATCCCCATTCCAAAATTTAAGGGTCTGCCAACTCAGAATTAGTTGAAGATGTTCCTGAAAATATTGTTATGCACTTTGAGGAGTCAGACACCGATTTTGACCCCAGCGTATTTGAAAGTCAAAACGATCCGCAAAAGTTTAACCAGGCCGAGTTGAATGATCTTGTAAGGGATCTAAATTTGCCAAAAAAGGCTGCGGAAATTTTAGCTTCAAGACTTAAAGAGAAAAACTTGCTTACTTCAAACACATACATTTCATTTTACAGAAAAAGAGAAGAAGAACTTGTTAATATTTTAGAACAGAGGATAGTTTAGTATATTGCTGCGACATAGTTGGTTTGTTAAAGAAGATGGGGGTTGAGTCTTACGATGCAAATGATTGGCGCTTGTTTTTAGACAGTTCGAAAAGAAGTCTTAAGTGTGTGTTGTTGCATAATGGCAATCTATACGGCTCGATACCGATTGGGCACTCAACAAAATTAAAAGAAAGTATGAACATATAGAAAAGGTTTTAAATCTTATCAAATATAGGGAGCACGAGTGGATCATATGTGTTTGACTTAAAAATGGTTAATTTTCTGCTAGGACAACAAGGAGGGTATACTAAATATCCCTGCTTCCTTTGCTTATGGGACAGCAAGCCAAGGAAGAACATTATTTCAAACAAATCTGGCCAGCACGAACATCACTTACTGTCGGAGAAAAAAACGTAATTAATCCACCTTTAGTGAGCAGAGATAAAATCATATTTCCTCCTCTGCATATAAAACTAGGCCTCATTAACAATATGTAAAAGCTTTAGATACGAATGGCGAGTGTTTCAAATACATAACTTCAAAATTTCCAAGTTTAAGTTATGAAAAAATCAAGGCGGGAATTTTCGACGGTCCACAAATAAGAACAATGATTAAAGACAGCAATTTTCCTAATGTCATGAATGAACGCGAAAAAAATGGCTGGTTCTCATTCGTGGACTTGATAGAAAACTTTTTAGGCAATTATAGGGCAGATAACTACGAAGAAATCGTAAAAAAACTTTTAAGGGACTACAAAGAGTTAGGTTGCAATATGAGCATAAAAATGCATTTTTTCAATAGCCATCTTGACCAATTTCCAAGTAATTTAGGTGATGTAAGTGACGAACAAAGGGAGAGATTCCACCAAGATATAAAAATTATGGAGGAACGGTACCAAGGCCGCTGGGATTCCCACATGATGGCTGATTACTGCTGGTGCTTGAAAAGAGACCTGCCATCAACAAGCAAATACGCTAGAAAGTCTTACAAAAGAAAATTTTTGCCACAGTGAAAGCTTCATATCTGTTTGTTTTTTTATTTTAAGTCATTTCTATCGTTATAATGTAATTTTACTGTAGTTTGAACTGCTTGTATTCATGAAACTTGAAAAAAAAATTTAACACATGACTTAATTTTTTAGTCCTAATTTGAAAAATCTGGAAAATGGCACATAGGCTGTCGACAAGAATCAGGACCTGATAGAGCCAAACCGAGTTGAAATTCGTATTCAGCGAACCCAAATTACCTAGAATCAAGTGTCAGATATCATTCAATAAAATACGTGTTGCCCAGTGTTATAATTCATAATTTGGGTTTTATTCATTTCAAAATATGATGTATTTATACTTCAAAGGTGCATTAACCAAATGAAATTTTTGGCTGGTTAAAGTTTCAAAAAACTTATTTAGGTACAGTCAATTGCAAAAGTCATGGTATACCAGGCTACACCTACCTTATGATGCAGCGTATCCAGACTTTTGTAACCTCTGGTATACTTCGACAGGAATGATTTAGGAACTTTCCCGTTACCCGTAATTGCGATGTTTTATCCCAAACCAGCTGGGACAACTTTTTTAAATAAAAAATCCCATCTCTATTTTATTTAGATAATTCGTGTAACACCATAATATATATATATTGAAAAATATTGTATTCAGATAATTTATGTAACACCATAATATACAGGGTGTCTCATAAGTCCAGTCTTATAGGAAAATTTATTTTAACTTAAATTTACAAAATTAATACATTAGAACTAAAACAAATGTTCAAATTGATGTCTTGTTTGGGGCCTTTTTTTTTGTCCTTTTTTTTGAGTTACAGTGGTGAGGAAAAGGCCTCCGGAGGCCTTTTCCTGATGAGTGTAACACACTTCCATATTAACCATTGCGTGTCATTCTACCTGCAACAAAAACAAAAGGTCCCAAAACAAGACATCAATTTGAACATTTGTTTTAGTTTTAATGTATTACTTTGGTAAATTTAATTTAAAATACATTTTCCTATGAGACTGGACTTATGGGACACCCTGTACAGTATACTGAATAATGAATGATGAATATTGAATACTTAAATACCTATAATTCAATGGTTGGAAGCCGGAATTAATTTTTTATTACTTTTCAGGTAATGTATATGTACAGTTTCGAAAAATGTTCGCCTACAATCATAAAATTTCTAAATCATAAAAAATTACTAATTGGTAATAATTCAGTTATTTTTTAAAATTTAATTACTGTCACTGAAAAGAATAGAATAAAAGAAAATAATACCAATTAGTAATTTTTCATGTTTTTAGGTGAACTTTTTTTCTTAACCTGTACCTAGCTCACTTTGTAAAGGGTTCAGTGAGTAGTTACGCTTCAATAATGCTTCACACATGCTTACTGAAGCATCACAAAGCAACCTGTAGATTACCTTGCGAAAGAAAAGAAGAATTTTAGTATTTTTGCAGGTGGATTATTCTGGCTTTCTGGCTTTCAATTACAAAACAATTTCCACCTTATTAACTTCTCTTGGAGTTAATAAGGTATTTAGTATGATATAATGCAATTGCCGTTACCCACTTAAAACTACAGCGTTTCCAATGTTTCGGACGAGTTTTGTAGAATGTCAGTGACTGGTTAACGCAAAACACAATTGACCAATAGGAGAACCGTATATATATATAATGTTTCCTTATTGGTCGTGCATTAACCAATCACTGACATCCTACATAACGCATCCGAAACACCTGAAACACTGTATGTTTTTAGGGGTGGTCAAGGGCAATTGCATTATATTGTACCACTGTCCTATCCTACATGAGAATATTTTTTAAAATTCCTGGCACTTTCTGCTTTCTTTAATTAGGAAAAGTCCTCATCAACAACAAGTAGGAAAATGTTTTTTCTTAAACGTGCAGTAAACAAAACACCAAATGAACGAAGTATCGCAGAAAAGAAGACCTCCCGTTACCTTCTACATATAGAACTATTATTTTCTATTTACTCAAATCAGTCCAAAAAGAAGTTTTGAAGACTATTTCTTCTATTTAAAGAGGTTATGTATCATTAAAAGAAGTTATTTTATCATCTGACGAGAAGCTTCGATATCCAAAAGAAGGAAAAACCCTAGAATGCACCATCAAAACGAAGTTCTAAGTTCTAAATTCAGGTTTTGTTGTGAGTAATGACTTACAAAATTTTGTATATAACATATAATGTTTGGCGGGGTGGGGGTAACCTCCTTCGTAACATCTATGCATAAGGTCATACAACATAAGAGATCTACTACAGCTTAACGTGGAATTCGAACCACGTGTAACTACATCGTCTAAACGCAGAGGTTGGTCCCCCATCCAACTACTGAACAAAGACAACGTCGCTTAACTTCGCTGTTCTAATTTGTGTATAGTATTAAGCTCCTCTTTTAAGTGACAAAATAATACGCAGAAAAATGTTTATGTCCACATCATGACCAACTATTTAATATGCAACAACAGTTAGAATATTATATGATAATTTGATTGCTTTCCATGGTCACTAATACAGGGTGTCCGAGAATTATCTGTACAATGTTTGGCTGTTATTAAAAGTCAACCATGAAGTGTAGAAATTCCAGTGTTGTCCCATTTTACAGAGAATCTCATTAAGTTTTTTTTTATACCAAGTTTTGACAAGTTTTTTAGAAATTCCAGTGTGTCCGAACATTATCTGTACAATTTCATCTTTTAATAAAATTCTTGATAACACACGTAAAATTCTTAAACAAGATTATTTAGAATCTGTATTTTGAAAAGTTTCTTTTATTAAAGTAACGTTGTGACACACATTCGATATGTGCACCATCACTGATTCGCAAAACATCCAATCGATAATCCAAATGTTGCCATGTACGCTGCAGCATATCCACATCAATTCGCTCAATAGCAGCTGTGATTCTTGCTTTTAAATCATCAATGTCTGTCACCCGCGTACAAAAAAGAAAAAACTTGTCAAAACTTGCTATCGGAAAAAACTTAATGAGATTCTCTGTAAAATGGGACAAGACTAGAATTTCTACACTTCATGGTTGACTTTTAATAACAGCCAAAACTTGTACAGATAATTCTCGGACACCCGGTATTATATAACCTTGGTTTGGTTTTGCTTCCGCCCTAATTGTTCATTCTGACGAAGGTCAAGTTTTTCACTCCACCTCAGACTTACAGTTTAACGCGGAATCCGAACCACGCCCCAACAGCAGCCCAGCGTCTTAACCACTAGCTACCCAGGGCACCCATTTATCTACCAACCATTTTTTTATTGTGTGGAAGGATGAACAAACCTTACCTTACCTTATGAACCTTATGTTGTTTCGTGCGTTGGTCTCTCTTCACACGGAGGTCAAGCTGGTGGCCCCGCTCTGGGTTTTGGGTTTTGCTGCGCGCCGCCTGTCGTCACCGTATCTCGATCCCGGGGCCGATGGATTCGTAATCAGCGATGTTAACCACTACACCACCGAGGCGCATATATATATATATATATATGAAAAATTATTTCACGAAAGTGACACGTGAAAAGTATTTATGATGAATAAAACCACGAAGGAAAAAAGAAACACCCCTTTGTGTTTCTTTTTTCCTTCGTGGTTTTATTCATCATATATATATATATATATATATATATATAATATATATATATATATATATGGAAATATAAACGCCTAACCACTCATTTTTGTTTATGAATTTATACCCCACCAAGATCCGAACCTGGGCCTATCTGACTCGGAGACACAGGCGTTGATCACTGGGCTACGACAGGAAAACGTTAACCCCTCTGCACTCGAGTTAGTGGACAACAGTAATTCAAATCTATCTGTCAACACCAAGATACAATTAAAGGGAAATATAAATGCATAACGGCGCTCAAGTTCGAATGCTGGTGGAGGATAAATTTAGCATATATATATATATATATATATATATATATATATATATATATATATATATATATATACACACACACACGAGTATATTTCACGCTAGGAAAAAAGTATTAACAGTGATCGAAATGTATGAAACACCGAAATGTATCACACACACACACACACAACACACATATATATATATATATATATATGTGCGCATCTTCGCATACGTGAGATAGCGACTTTTTTGAATCCATATGTCTAAAAAAATTAATTAACGAAATCTAATTTAGCCTAACCTAACCTTTGTGTCATCAGACGCAGTTGAGGGCTCGACGGCGGTTTCTGCTAAGTCATTAATTAGTGAGATACTCATTAATCTAGCCTAACTTAACCTAAGCAAACCTTAACTGACCTAACCTAATCAGGACCCATATATCTTTTTAACGACAATAAAAATATTTGTAGATTTTTTATATAAAAAGTGTTACCTCACTAAATATTTCCTCATTTCACCTGTGAATTATCACACACATACTCAACCTCACTTATGCCCAGTTGCCTACGCACACACATACAGAATTCATTCTTGAAATTCTTTCAGTGCTCACACACACACCCACACATATTTTATATATATATATATAATATATATATATATATATATATATACAGTAACTCGATCCTGTTATTTTGAATTCCTTTAAAACAGATTTAGATAAGAAGGGTAAAACATTAAATCTTTGGTAAACTTGTCTTCTACTTTATTAACTTTTAATTTGCATTTTATTTTTTTTATATATATCGAAACCTGACCATAGGCAGCAGTGTGTTAAAACCCGGGCAGAGTTCCAGTATAAATTTGTATTTTTATAATCCATTTGATCTTGTGCTAAAAATCGATTAACTTTTAATTTGCATTTTATTTTTTTATATATATCGAAACCTGACCATAGGCAGCAGTGTGTTAAAACCCGGGCAGAGTTCCAGTATAAATTTGTATTTTTATAATCCATTTGATCTTGTGCTAAAAATCGATATTTTTCCTTACAAATCTGTACGCCTCACTGGTAATCCTTTAAGGTTTTTAATTTTTAATTTTTTTTATTTTTACTTCGCTGTTTATTGTATATATATGTATGTATGTATTATGTATATATAGATATGTATGTATATGTATATATATATATATGTGTGTGTGTATGTATGTTATTTATTTTTTATTTTATTTTTTTCTTTCTGTTACCTATATATAGGCTTAACCTTTTTATGTACTTCAGTGTTCCTGAGGATGTCATTAGACGAAAGCGCTTGAGCACCATTTTGTGTTTCCTTTCCTTCGTGGTTTTATTCATCATATATATATATATATATATATATATATGATACACACAGACCGTGCATGGAACAAGGAACTCTTCTGGGATAATTAAATCCTGTCTGCTTTGCAGATAGCTGGTGAGGGAAGTTATATTTATGGGACCTCTTTGCGAGTGACCCGTTGCCCACGTCGGGCTAGCATCATGATAAAGAAAAACTGTTATTTGTCATTTACCATTACTTATTCGGACTATAGTGGATTTAATTATCCCAGAAGAGTTCCTTGTTCCATGCACGGTCTGTGTGTATCATAAAAAACTTAGGGAACCATTCTGAGTTCATTCCCATATACTGTATATATATTATATATATATATATATATTATACCTTTTCAATTTTGTAAGTTTTTACCCGTGTTTGGCCGAAATGCAATTTGTTGTGACTTGCTGGAAACTGCATTCGGCCAACCAAGGATTTTACATAAGGAGAGCATAACAGCATTGGACGTAATCTCTATGGGGAGGGAAATTTTTTATCATAAATGTCAGAAGTCTTAATTTCATTGTTGAAGCTTAAATCCACTTTATTTTTAGTTGGAATAATATATATGTGAGATTGAATCGTATATAATTCATACCAAATCTGTATTATTTTGCTGTTTTGAGTTAATTTTTTTAAAAGCAATACATTCCAAAAACTGTCCGCTGGGTATACCTTATATCCGAGCGGAGAAAAAGGACTAAAAGTACTCTTGGTATAAAGTATGTAAGAAGAATACACGGCACGTACACGAAGGTACACTGTGAATACTTTATGAGAGGTTTTTTTTAATTTGTGGAAGTGCTCTCTTTGTATTTTTAATTTAGTTTTCAGAGGACACCAACCAAGGACTTGTCAAGAAGATAATCATTTCATCTACTCTCCATCTACTATCGACTTTCTATATACTGTATGTACCCTTGAAGTTATTTTGTATTTTACAGAGTACGTTTAGACCTTTTTTTCTGCTCGGATATAAGGGACACACAGCAGACAGTTTTTAAAGTGTAGGTCCTTCTTCGTATGTAAAAGTAACATATAAGTGCGGGTGTATAGGAGGATACTGTAGACACCAATCGACCCAGGGAAACCCTCCGGATGGGAACGTTAGGCACGAGACAGGGAGTGCTGGAAGCCCCATTTCCTCCTGTCACTGTACGCCTTAGCTGATCTTTTTCCGTGTCTCTTCTATCCTGCGAGCAGTTCAGCATGCTTTCAAACACACACTTCTTCTATTCCTCATTACACATACATTTTACACACTGTACACTCTTTTCAAAATTTAAAAAAAAATGGCATTGTTCAGCCTCGGAGACCTTGATTTCGGCTCTCTCCTCCTATAGAAGGGGCGTTTTTGCGGGCCCTTCTTTCCTGCATAAAAAAAATGTACTAACCAGAGACGATGTCTGCTGGGAGCAATGGAAGAAATGCTTTGAAAAGTTGGTAAATGTAGAGAAAATCCCGGGGTAACGGTTTTTTAATAAGAAGTGTATTTCTAGAAGTACCTTTGCTCCTGAATCCAGTGGTGATATTCACTTCTTGGGGAAATGACTAGTTTTCGAGATATAGGCCATTTCTACCCTAACGATGTGGATCACACGAAAGTGGGCAGGGCTTTGAAGGAGAGAAATTGAGGGGTAAACACACAAAAAAACAGTAATACGCACACTAAAACTAATCTAACCTAACCTAACCTAATCTAACCTAACCTAACCTAATTTCTGAACTGCTTGAACGAACGAGAGATTGCAGCCGTCACACGCCATGACAAACAAGCAACAGTTGATACGCATCCTGCTAATCGTCACGAAACAAATGCACTGATTGGCTATAGAATGTAAGAGAGTTTTCATTGGATATAAAATTAAAAATTGAATAACTTCAAAACTAGCCATTTCCCCAAAAAATTAATATCACCACTGGATTCAGGAGCAAAAGTGCCTCTAGAAATATAATTTCTTATTAAAAAATCGATACCCCGGGTTTTCTCTACATTAGCCGAAAATTTTCTTAAATGACAGAAAAGAATAGTAAGATAGGTTTGGATGTTAAGTATGTATATGTTACAGGGAATTTGTTTTCTCTAGGGATTTCATGAAATTCCTAAAAAGTCCCAGGGATTTCATATAAGGTTAAGTCGTGATATTTTCGTTAGATTCAAGAAATATCACGACTTAACCTGATCAATCGTCAAGGGCGTACAGTTGACCTAACCCGGCATTCACTTAACCGGGCATTCAATAATTTTCCCGTAGATTTAACGAAAATATTACGACTTAACATTACTGAAATCCCTGAACTTTTAGGAATTTCGTGAAATCTCTAGTTACAAAGATCCCCTGTGATATATAATATATATATATATATATATATATGAAAATTATTTCACGAAAGTAACACGTGAAAAATATTTATGATGAAAAAACCACGAAGGAAAGGAAACAGAATGGTGCTCAAGCGCTTTCGTCTAATGACATCCTCAGGAACACCCAGTGTTCCTGAGGATGTCATTAGAC
The DNA here is from genome assembly GCA_023014485.1 of Bathynomus jamesi. NCBI lineage: Eukaryota > Metazoa > Arthropoda > Malacostraca > Isopoda > Cirolanidae > Bathynomus > Bathynomus jamesi. The sequence goes on along the minus strand of JAJOZX010000923.1, from coordinate 7,973 downwards.
GAAAGCGCTTGAGCACCATTCTGTGTTTCCTTTCCTTCGTGGTTTTTTCATTATATATATATATATATATGTTAACCCCTTCGTCTATGGCCTTCGGCGTTTCGAGGTTGACAGGGATTCTGGTTAGGTGACAGCAACGGATTTGTCACTCTGGAGTAGCTGGTACCGTGTAGGGAATTGCAGTAGTTTCTCGTATACTACGCTCCGATTTCTTCTTGTAGTGGATCGGAGGATTCTGTGAAACTTACTAAATTCTCTAAGGATTCCCCGATTTTTCTTGTAGCGTATCGGGAAATTACTTTTTTCTATTTTAAGAATAAGTTCTCTGAAGAAAGCAATGCTCAAAGGAGAAGACAAAGATATTCTCTTACTGTAGTTTACTGCTAAAATGTTACACGTAATGCTCAGCCTCTAAGTCAGATCAGACAGAATCAGAATGATCACTGGAGAAATTCTACAAGTTTATGTACATAAATTTTGGTGACATCATTATTATTTAATGTTGACCTGTTTTGTTTTTTATTCTCAATAGGCTGAATTATTTTGCAAAATATATGAAGATAGGTAAATATTTTAGCTGTAGCAATGTCTAGACAGATAAGCAAGATATTTGAAGATAAAGCCATATTTTTATTTTAAACCGCATATTGACAGATCTGATGTTATCATGATCTGCCGAGTTAACTAAAAATGGAAATTGAAATATACATTTTATTATGGATTAAAATTAAACATGCATATGAACCAAAATTAAATGCTTAAATTTAAAATTAAGTGCTAAGCAAGACATAACTTCATCTTTTAGAGCGAAGAGAGAATGTATAAAGGAAATGAACATTGCAGAATTTAACACGATTGCATTATTAAGCTAAATCTAAAATAATGATTAATTAATTTAAAAAAGAAATAACTCATCAATTATTCAGCAAAAATAAAATAGAAAGAAAATCAAAAATTTATCCGATCTTGCGTTTTATACACAGTTAGCGTTATGCGAGTTTGGACTTTATATGCAAAAATGAATATAAGAATTATTCATTATTCACTTTTACATATATATATATATATATATATATATATATATATATATATATATATATATCCTTAAAGAATAGTAACAGAATAATGTGTGAAAATGTTTGACACTTTCACAGAAGTCTTCGCCTACGAAGGAGAGGCCTGTACATCTTTCACTAATGTGTATTCAAAATGTTGGATTAGAAATTATTGAATGACAGGAAATGAACTGTCCAATCAGGGACCATATTTCATTTCATTCGACAGGTTGACCAATCAGGAGGAGGAAAATATTTTTATAATTTAAATCCGATACTACTTCGGTAAATATCAATAGCTAAGGCTTACAAAATGCAGGTAAATAAGATTAAGGAAATAAGCTAACGTTTGGTTCCTTACTACCAACTATTAATTCTAAATTCTTGCAAAACTTTTAAGTATAAAACGTTATCTCAATAAAATTGATTTTGATGTTAAAACTTTACTAGTTGATTTATGTGCAAGTTTACGCTAGAAACATGAGTAGTTTCTATTTGTTTAAAATTTTGAAAGCTGAATCTATTTTTGCCAAACTGTAATAATGTAATGATGGTGTTGTTTAACCTCCTTCGCAACATCTAAGGTCATACGACGGAGGAGACCTACAGCTTTACGTGGGATCCGAGCCATCTGAGGGTCACTACATAGTCTAGATGCGGAGGACGGTCTCCTATCCAACTACTATCCAACCCAATGTCGCTTAACTTTAATGTCGCTTAACTTCTCTTATCAACGGGAAGCGGTGTTACGACATTGGTTACGACGTAGCCCTTGCCAAACTGTAACTTGGTGTAAGCTATTAAGCTGTACCTGTGAAATTATACAGGCAACTGAACTGAATGAAATGTGAATTTATAGAAATATGTAACCATGTTATCTTAAACGTTTCCAAAAAACAAGTTTATATACTGTATGTATAATATCATACTTGAATATACCGATAATCCCCTGAGCTGTGGAAAGCACTCCTACACAGTACTTAAACACAGGGTAAAAGATGTCACTTCACCTCCCCCTCCCTACTCTACCTGCAAGGTAGAAAGGTAAAGACACGTTGCTTAAAGTAGACAACCGAAAATTCTGAACACATATATAAGGTCGAGAAGTCCGACCTTATATGTCGGTCCACTTAATGCATGTTGGGTTAGGTTAGGTTATGGTAAGGTTAGATTATGCCTGGTTAAGTTAGGTTAGGTCAGTCACTTTTATTTAAATTCTGAACCCCGTATACTTGAATAAAACTGAACTGGAATAAAATAGACTTGAATATGGTCGAATGTCGACTTTATGCGCTTCGGTTGTGTAGTGGTTAGCATCGCTGACTAGGAAACCACCTGACCTGGGTTCGATTCCCGGTGAAAGCAGGCTGCGCGCAGCTTACCCAGCTGTTTTTCCTTCCAGAAAAAATAAGTTGGTAGATAAATGGACACCCTGGGTGTCCTTATGGTTAAAACGCTCGGCTGCTGATCGAGAGGACGTGAGATCGAGACCGGGCGAGGACTTTGTAATTTCTACCCACCCGTGGTGGGTCGTGGTTCGGATTCCACGTTAAACTGTAGGTCCAAAGTGGAGCAACATGCTTAACCTTCATCAGAATGAACAATTCCGGCGGAAGCAAAACCAAGGTTAACCAATGTCACGAAATTTGATTGGTTCGTGTAATCCCGTAACATTTTTCTACGTGAAGAGTCTCCTCTAAAGCTGAATAAAATCGTCTGCCGTTAACCAAACTAAAATCATTAAAACAGACGCTATACAAAAAAATAGAATTAACTGAAAATAAAATGGTTACTTATCATTAATATATATTTCTTGACGGATTCACTGTCACAGATAATCTACATTCCTGATGCTTTATTATTATTATTACTCTTTCTTTCCATTATGGTGTGACGTATCTTTTTATCTTGTTTTCCGCTTGATAAGATAATGCAATCTCCGTACTAATGATGGTTCGTAAGATACTGAAAATGAATAATGAATACGCGAAAACTAATCTCTCTATACGAATATATGGAAATTTTTAGTCTTGGAAATTTCATTACAAACTGATGTAACGAAATTTTATATACAGTGTGTATATATGTATATATACTGTGTGTGTGTGTGTGTGTGTATTTGTTTTTTTAGAACACCCTATACTTTGGTTTGCTTGCGCTCGAATTATTCATTCTGACGAAGGTCAAGCTCGTCACTCCACCTTAGACTTACAGTTTAACACGGAATCCGAACCACGCGCCACCAGTAGCAGCCCAGCGTCTTAACCACTAGGCTACTCTGGGTACCCATTTATCTAGCAACCAATTTCTTTATTGTGCGGAAGGATGAACAGCTGGGTTTTGCTGCGAGCCGCCTGCCGTCACCGGGTCTCGATCCCGGGGCTGATGGATTCGTAGTCAGCGACGCTAACCACTACACCATCGAGGTGCATTGTGTGCTTGTGTGTATATATACACACACACATATATATATATATATATATATATATATATATATATACACAAGACAAAACATTGCGGACACCCTGTAGTTTGATAAGTACTATTGTGTGTGTATATATATATTTACTGTTTCACTCGCTCTTGTACAGGGACCGTAAACTCTTTACTACCGTGTCTCTCTTACTCATTTCCCATTATTTCTCCTTATAATGACTTATATATCCAAATTAACGAACTAAACACGTTATTTTTTTAATTCAGGAAGGAGGGACCAAGGGCGAATGCCCGCAAAAGCGCTCCCCACACCCCCCAACCCTTCCCACAGAAGAAGAAGAGAGTCAAAATCAAGGTGTTTTCGAGATGCCTAGACACTCTGCGTTTGAAAGACTGGAGGTCATAGACAGGGGAAAAGATGGATTGAGGAAGGTTGTTCCAGCGTTCACCGGTTGAGTAAATGAAAGACTGAAAATACCGATTAACCCTCGCGTTACAGAGTTGGACAGAAAAGGAAAGAGAAAATGTTGAAAGTCTGACGCTGCGTGCTCTCTTTAAAGGAGGAGTAATGCAGTGACAGAGTTATAATAACGATAGTGAAGAGAAAGTGAATCAACATTGCGGCGAAGGATGAGAGGTAAGAAATAAATCCAGAATGTTGGGCCTATCTCCAAGGCGATCGGGTATACGAGTTGGGTGGTGCTGTACAATCTGCTCTAGGTCATTTAAGATAGAAAAGTTGTAAGCTAGTTCACCAGGGATGTTAGTGAAATGGGAGGAAAGCCAAAGGTGGTGGTGAACATTCAAATATAAAATGGAGATTTCAGCAAAGGGAGAGCGAGATAGAATGTATTCCACTTTGGAAGTGAGGTAGTCAAAGAATTTTGAATAGTCGGTAGAATTAGGAGAAAGATAAGCAGCGCAGATGTATTTAGTTTGAGATTGGCATGTAAGCCGTAGCCAGAGGGTACAGAATTCGGAAGATTCGAGTTCGGGAATACAAGAACAAGTTAGGTCGTTGCGTACATATTTATTGTGAATTTACGTATATTGCATAATTTAATAGACTATGACGTCATAAAGTAAATTAAATCCTTTCACACTTTTCATACCTTGAATACTAAATTCTCATACTGATATATTTAGTATTAAATGTATAGTAAATTCCTTAGTATAATAATAAAGTATTTGTACTTTATAAGTCATTATTTATATGTTGTGTCCTGTCTAATGTTATTGAGTATAAATGTTGTTTGGTCACGTTCAGTCATATATTAATGTTCCTTCTTCAACTGATTAAAATTGATAGCTTTCTCTTTACCGTCATCTACTTATTACCTACCTGTGTCCTACCAACCTATCAGTCCATGTCTACTTGTGTTCATCCAGCTTACCTATGCATCGCACCCTGCGACGTATATGTACTTTCTGCTTGCATACATGTGTCTGTTCATGACTTTGTACATTGTCCTTACATGTAATTCCGTTCATATGTATAACTACGGCATTGTTTGACTAATTCTTTACAAGGCGTTAACCTCTGCCCTGTCGTATGATTCTTATTACTGTTGACGACATTTTTTTCGAAGTCAGCTTTATGAGCGCCCAACGCCATTTTTACTTATGTCGGATCACCAACTAAGCATATTTCATTGGAATGTCTTTAAAAACTCTCTCTCTCTCTCTCTCCTCTCCTCTCTCTCTCTCTCTCCTCTCTCTCTCTCTCTCTCTCTCTCTCTCTCACTTCTGCTAGAAATTCATAACACTATTATGTTGTTTTATGTTATACTGTTATCGTGCAATGTTACTGGTTCGTTACCTGTTGACGTCACATAATTTTCCATGTTGTCATTAATTATTCTTATTATTTCTACCTAATTATCACCCAAATTCTGTTACTCGCGTGTTACGTTACCATAAATGTCCACGTAATTTCAATGGAAAGTACATTGTTATCCTTTTTCCTCTTAACTCGTCACTGGCTACTTTGGCTTTAAAACTATGATAGATAGTCATTTCCTAAATATATTCGACATAATTGGGTCTTACAATAATTATAGTCATCATTATTAACTAATGTATAAAATTGTTCGGTCAAATCTATCATAAATTATATAAATCTTATAATAAATTATATAAACACGAGACTTGCTGTCAAATATTTAATAAAAACAATTATATTCAGTACTTAGTACGTACTTACTGTGCTTCAGAACAATGTACAACCCCGACATTAGATCGGCACCCAAAGATGTACAACCGGAAAAAAAATAATTATTATTTTATTTTTCATTTTTATTTTTATTTTTAAGATGAAATAATTTGCAGATTCTCCAAGGAGGGAGAACTTAACCTTCGCACTACACTTCCCAAAATTTAGACTTATTTGGCTCTTTGTATTGTAAAATAAATTATTCCTGCCTTAGCTCTTGACTGAGGAGGTCGAACCTTCACCTCCTTAACTCTGACCCTCAGCAGAGTTAGAGACGCTTAGATTTTGGCCCAAGACAATTAACCCAAATTTATTGTGCCTCGACAGTATCTCTGCCATGTATGAAAATTTCGTCAATAAAACAGTTTGAGTGAAAGAAGACTCCCTTAAGTAACTTTTGTGTTTCCATCTCCCTCCTTCATTCATTTGGTTATATAATTATAATTATCGTAGTTACTTCGCTCGGATGTCCCCCACCCAAGGCCGAACTCAACTTCGAGTACCACATCACGTCAGATCGTCCTACAGTGCATCCCTGAAAAAGTCGCGTGTGGGAAGTAGCCTGTGCATGCGCGACATATATATATATATATATATATATATATATATATATATATATATATACAGGGTGGCCCAAAAAAAATGGCACCAATTTTCAGAAGTGATATCTCAATAACCATTACAGTTAGGTTTTTAAAAAACAACCAAATGAAAGATAATTCTTTTCTCTTTAAATACTTATTCAATAGCTTGATGGTTATAAACCCATGTAATGCCAAAAATTGGCTTATAAGAAAAATATACAAAAAAAAGTTGCGCATTTATATTTATTCCTTTTATTTTTTTCTAATTATTATCTTCTAATTTACGGTCTTTAAACGAAGTTCTGTGGTTTTAAGTTAGACCTAATTTTCAATAAATGGCTCAAATCTGCCCTCCATTATGGTCAACCACGAGCCTGTAATCTCGCCCTCCATTTGAAATTGCCTTTGAGATCGTCACTTGTAGAGATTTTCCCATGCAGCCTGAATTCGTTCACGAAGATGGTTCACATCACGGATTTTCTGACCATGGTAGACTTCTCTCTCTAAGGCAGACCACATAAAGTAGTCAATGGGGTTTAGATCTGTGGCTGCATGGTGGCCAATTTATTTGGTTCGATAAAACCAGGACAATTATTATTGAAAATGTTATTGTTTCCTTGGCTGTATGAGATGGGGCTCCATCTTGCATGAACACAAAATCAGTGCTCGTCTCCTTGATCTCTGACAATATTGGAGACAAAATTTCATTACAGTAGTAAATTGAGTTAATTTTAACGCCTCGCTGAATAAAAATGATGGATGTTTTGTTCTCAGATGACGCTGCAATGGCCCATTATCGAATCTGAAAAGTGTTTTTTTTCACGCAAAAGTCGTTTTGGGTCAACATGAGTTTTTGTCGCCACTGGCTGCACGAACCCGATCATTTTGGGTATTTCGTGGTGTTTCGACCGTAAATCGTTTCTCATCAGAAAACCAAATTTTTTTCACAGACTCATTTGACCGAAATCTTCGCAATAGATTTTTACATCGATGGAAACGTCTTTCTTTTCACAGGCTCCGATAAAGCAGTAACCTTCACCCTCTTAAATGTTTTCAACCCAAGATCTTTTCGAATTATTCGCTGTACTGATGAACGTGAAATCCCGGTTTCTTTCGCAACTTCACGTTCACTTTTACTTGTTCCTGGTTGTTCCTCTTGACTTGAAACCATTTCATTTACTTTTTCAATGTTTTCTGGCGTTCTAATACTTTTTGGTCGACCACTTTCCGGACGCCGTTGACTGCTGCTGCCTGTTTCTTTAAGTTTTTGTAAAAAAATGTGCCACAGTTCTTTTTTTCCAATTTCTATTTGGAAATTCGTAAAGGATTCTGTTTAATGAATATCCTTTTTCTTCACGTAGTGCTTGTATAATGTTCTTATCAGATTCTCTCAATCCCATCTTGAGGGGTCTGGAATAGAAAAATTTCATTTAAAATTAGGATCAATGAATAAATATAAATGCGCAACTTTTTTTGTATATTTTTTTTGGAAGCCAATTTTGGGCATTATATTGGCTTATAACCATCAAGCCATAGAATAAGTATTTAAAGAGAAAAGAATTATCTTTCATTTGGTTGTCTTTTTAAGTCCGTAGCTGCAATGGTTATTGAGATATCACTTCTCAAAATTGGTGCCATTTTTTTGGGCCACCCTGTATATATATATATAGCTCAAGGCATTGTTCT